>NQII01001025.1:8909-59010 GCA_002778355.1 Clitarchus hookeri | reverse complement strand
CTCCCGACCCCCCTCCTCCTAATTATCCCATATCTTCCCACAATCTCTCAATCATAAAAAATTGGAAAAATACCCTAAAATATTTTTAAAGTTCTAAAAAAATGTTTTAAAATTTTTAAAACATAGTATAAAGAGAATTTATTAAAAATTTAATAAATACCAATGAAATTTAAAAAAACATTATTTAAAAAGTTTCAATTCTGAAATAAACCAAATATTGACTTACATGTAATATTTGTCACCTTCACTTAACCCACTCCAGGGTTATATTTTCAGTAAGATGGCAGAGCACACAGCGCCTCCCAACACACAAGCCAGCAGACAACAGAACCACAGTTCTACAATTCATTGGATACACAGTCGGTCAATCTGCCGACCATTGCTCAGATTAATAATTGGCTTTATGTAACGCATATCTTCTCCCCCTCCACCCACTCCACCACCACTCCACACGACTCTCATCCCTTCGTCATTTACTCGACATACCTCGACCCCCCCCCCCTTTATCCAACCATCACTTTGGCCTATAACCACACAACTCTTCATCCTTTAATTCTCTCGCTAGTATTTTCGTTCATATGGGTAGCCAGTATGGTTTGTTCAAATAGTTGGTATAATCGGCAGGAATGGAAGGCTCTATATGGATGGGTGCTGGCGTGGGTGGTTCATACGTTTGGTTCGTATGGTTGGCTCATATGGTCAGTATAAATTGATGGTTGCACCCATTGGCATATCCAGTCGGTCTTTTGGGTGGTCGGCTTCGTTGGTATGGGTGTTTTGTACGCATGGTTCGTATGGTTGACTTGCATGGATGGTTTGTTTGGCTGGTGGTATGATCAGTTAGTATGGTTTGTTTGTATGGTCACCCGGTATGGCCTGCTCTTATGGTCGGCTGGTATGGTAGAATCATATGTTCGGGCGTCTAGTCGGCTGGTACGTATAGCTGAATGGTATGAGAGGTTAGACCTTTGGATTGATTGATAGGGTGGCTCAGAAAGGAAGTTTGTTATGATGTTATCATGTGTGTAGAAATTTTTCTGGTTTTTTTCTTTTCTTTAAAAAAATTCAGATGAAGTATAAATTATGTACAATTATTTTGCCATGAAAAGTAATATTACCAACGAAAAAAATCACAGCCGGGAAGGGAGTCTGACCCACGCCTTGAGCGCTTGACACTCTCCGCTCTATGGAACCCGACTTCCTACCAACTGCTCTACCTTGTCATGTATGTGGGTATTCAGAACAACATAACGACAAACTGCAGTCCTCTTGTGGAAATGCTTGTATGCCCTATAAACAAGGCTTGAGAGCTGGTCTAAGCTACATTTAGTTATCATACTATGTTTTAAAATCTAAATACAGTGGTTTCATTTCACGAGATTATCACTTTTCGATACTATCCGCAATTTTTCGTCAAGTCAGTGTAAACTTGTGTGGGTTGGGCATTTCTTTAATGTCACAGCAACACTAAATATTTTGTTCTTCGTGTAATTTTTAGCTTAATACAAAATGTGGTTGCGGAAACATTACTTAGAGGCTTTATTGACATTAACACTTAAACAGTATATTTGCATTGTAGTAATATAGGACTTTGTAAATGGTTAACATCAATAACTTTGTCACAGCATTATTTATTTTACTTCAACATAAACGTTTAAAGAAATGCCTTAATAATAGTTGTTTTGTTGCAAAATCATTAGACTTGTGTGGATGGTTGGTATGTTCGGCTGGTATCAGTATGCACTTAGAGAGGACCAGTGTGCACTTACTTCTTGGCAAGGTAGCCGAGGTTGGTGTCGATGCCCACGACATCGGCAAGGTCTGCCTCGATGCGCCGGAAGCAGTCGAACTTGTCGCGGCCACGCAGGCAGAGCAGCTCTGGAGCCAGGCCGTGAGTGACCCCCGCCTGCCTCAGCCACTCGCACTTGCTGTCCTCCAGGTCAGACACCGTGCACCATCGCAGGGTGCGCTGACACGCTGACGTCACCGGGATGTCGCGGCCTGTGCCCACAACCCACCAGTTGTCAGCACGACACGCGCATGTCCTAGCACATGCTTTCAGCTTACATGTTCCCACGCCTTGCGCTACGAGGTGCCAACTGAACCATTATGGCTAGTAAATTGCACAATAGTAATATTTTTTCTCTCACCGTTAAATTTACTGCTGAAGTTTAAAACTCATTTTACAATGCTGGTCTAAAGAAGACTAAACAATTTCCAGGTAAATTGAACTCTTGATGTCGCAATATAAGTTTATAGAAGTAATGCAGTTAATAATTTATATTTATATTTTATTTATATTTTACCAAGCAGATTTATGCAGCTATTTGCAATAGCTAATATATATTCCCACATTAATTTAGTTGAGATGTTTTGGTTGACGTTTAATAGCGAACTGTTGAGCGCCAAAGAAAGTGAAGTGAAGTGAAGATGGAGAAGCGGCGTAATGCGAGGTTGGGAAATGGGAGTATCCCAAATATTCCAACTGCCAATGGCAACGTCCGCCATGTCTTCTTCATTAAAATATCCTAGTGACCCCACTGCGGGAATCGAGCCCGGTTTGCATTGGTGGGAGGCGAGTAGTCAGGTGACTACACCACCTCCTCCCCTCCCCCCCCCTCCTCGGTTTGTGAAGGACATGTATAGAAAGGTCAGTTGAACTGAGGAATGTTTCATGATCACCGCAAAATTCACGTCGTCGAAATAAAATGTGAATAAAGGTTATAAAGCCCTGTCCATGTACAGTCCGTTCACAGTTACCTCCATATTTTCTAAAGCCCTTCTAAAGTTCTACTTCCAGGATATTCTTCCGCCTCATGCAAACAAAGCTGAAGAATCAAGTCTAGAAAATCAGATCAAATGGACAACGCACCGCATTCGTGCGCACTCAGTGTAACAATATTTTTCATAAGAACTATTTCTTACTAGGCATTACCAACACACCTATTTCCCCCTTGTTTTTATACATTTGAATTATAAATTAAACGTTATAATATATAAGGTAAAATTCATAAGGTACTTTAATGTAAACAGGGGTATAAAATACTTGTGATACATAGAATATTTAGGAAATAACCAAGCACGTTATGTATGAGGTGATTTTTCAAAGGGTTGATTCAAAAAGTGTGAAGAAACTGCGAATAGACTATTATGAAAAGCTACTGCTCTAGTTGCATAATCACTGCAGCTGTCATTCTAAATACAAAATTAGGTAAAAAAAATTGTGTGTGTGTGTGTGTGTAAGCAAGCAGCTTACCTTCCATGATGTACTGCTGCATGGTGAGTGTCCCAGACACCTCCCTGGTGTAGTAAGAACTGTCTGGCATCACGAGGTTGGCAAGATTGCTGGTCCAGTCCAGCCTCCGGGGTGACGCAGCTGTGGGCAGCCAGCTGGCTAGGAGCGGTCTCAGAGCACTCGCCACCCGACTGCGCAGAAATATGCATTTCTCTTGTGAATGCCGCATTCTTACAGCTATTCCTACCCTTCCGGAACACACTATTACCTACATTATGTGGCCGAAAGTAAACTTACCCACCAGGATGCTACATAAGTGAAGGCAGAAAATGCTTCGACAACATACACAGTATGTTCAAAAGTAATAGCAGTCCATAAATATAGGCATTCCATTAGGAAGATAGCTTAGCAGTCAAATGTGCCTCGACCCACTGTCAGCGACGTCGTTATCAAGTAAAGAATGTCACGAAAGCACTGATCACATACATCGCTCTAATAGGTCCAAGGAACTACCTTATCGGGAACTGTTTTCTCTGAAGCATATTGTGCTTCAGACAGCCGTGCCAGCGACTGCAGATGACTTGTCTCACAGCTCAGGTAGAGAGGACTGCTCTGCCAGGTGGTAGCTTCACTTGTTTTCAAGAGTCGTGCCACTAACAGGAAGCCACTGACCACTTGCGTTAGTGCAAGTAATCATTTGAAGCAGTGGAAACAATATCATCATGGGACTGTGAAACACTGAAAGAAGGTCTTGTAAAATGCTGGACCAGGACACATTATATGATATATGGATACTTGGATATTATCTTATGTGTTTTGAGTCGACAGTGAAATCTGGCGAGACAGTTTCTTGTGGTTTGTGCATAAGCTATTAGTTTCGATTAACGAATCTATGAACTATGGCATGCACCAAAACATTTTGGGCAATTACATGCCACCCCTCCTCCCACTGTGGAAATAGTTTCGGATATGCTCTTTACTTTATCAGCACAATAATTCTCTGGTTCATAAATCAAGGTCAGTGCATGAGATATTGAAGGGAATCAGGTGGGACTGGCAATCCGGTCGGCTCAAATCTTCGATTGAACCTAACAAAACACCTTAGTGATTAGGTGGGAGGTGTTTGCTACGTGCCAGGCCCATCTGATCGACACAAATGCATAAAATAATCACCAGCTTACAGTATGAATGAAATAAAATTCCTCTATTTATGTACAATACACTGAAGGAGAGCCTAGCCTGGATCTTAAATCCTGTAGTAACCGCAAACTTCCTATTAGTGTTCCGATGGTATCTTTGTAAACAACAACACTCAGTGTCTGGATATTTTTGGCCACATAGCGTATGTTTGTTGTAAGTTCAGTGTGCAGTTTCTGCTTTTACATATTTCACTAAAATTCTCCTAAATAATAGTATTCTCTGGTTAAAAGAGACTATAAATACAGTTTACGACTCGAATAGCCAAACAGTTGACAAGCAACAGCTTTGTTTATTTTACAAAACAACCGTCTCTTTTTCTTCCTTCGTTCATAAACTTATAGGTTCGCAGTGGACAGTAACATCAACACGAAAAGTAAGAGGTTGATGGTGGCGCCTAAAGCAATTAAATTACATACTTTACCCAAAGTGGGCCTTTTTAAAATAGGGCCTTTCCAGCATTAAAGTCCTCGAATTTATATCCTTTATAAACAAAGCTCTAGGTATTTATGGCATATTGACTGAAGTAGGTAATGGATTTTTAAAAAGTACATTCATGTTAATAAGGAGTATAGACAATAACAAAACAGTTTTCATTACTTGTGTTTTCCTGTAGACAGAGCTTGCAAAATTGTCATCTAAGTTATTGTATTACTTGCACATTCAATGAAATAGTTATTTAACTTTTTAATGTATTACGATGTGGCAATATAATTTGTCTACTGGAGGACTTCAGAAAACTATTTTATCTAAAGACTTCTAAAATAATGGCAAAGTCTAACGGTTTCCCGTGCGATCTGAAAGGTAGCACAAAACTAAAGAATTCAATAAAATAATATACGAATAATTGGTAAACCTAAAAATTAGTAAGGAATTGTAATTCTACATTTGACACTGCAGTAACTTTATTTACATTGTGAAATGTATGCACAAGTAAGCCGCCAAAGAATTTAGTTAATATATTCGACAAAGAATTACGTAACGTAAGCCTTGAACATCATAAAATTTCTAGCGTGCACATCGGAATAACTTTTATTGAAGGGGTAAGCCCTTATATAATATGTTATTTCTCTGAAACAGTTCAGAGAAGCAATGATGTTGGCCTGGAGAAACGTGTTCATGTTCTTTGCATGTTGACCTGATGGCGGACTCGGATCCGCATGAAGTGACAATCTTCTGCGGTGACAGTTTTGTTTTGGAAAGTTACTGATTTCTGCGTAAATAGTACTTTTTTGCTTTATTGAAGAAGAGACAGAGAGACTAAAATAAACTTAACAGAAAGGTGTTTTTAATATTTTTAATAAGGAATAATAATAAATTATATAAGTATTATCGGTCCAACCACCTTCTCATAGAAGGTTTGGGCTGAACANTTTAATAAGGAATAATAATAAATTATATAAGTATTATCGGTCCAACCACCTTCTCATAGAAGGTTTGGGCTGAACATAAATCCATACACACAGTAACAGCCACCCAAACAATTACCAATGATTATAGTTTTCGAATATTTTAATAAGGTTTGCGCAGACTTGCTCTGTATCACGGTGTTCTGAGTGATTTCCATACAACTGCATATTGATTCAAATGTGCAGTAATGTTGTAAGTACTGCATGCTTCATATTGAAAATGTTTTCCAGTTGCGAACTCTTTGTGAACTGATTTTAAACTCCGCATCGCCAAAGGACGAACCGGCGAATATGCACAACTAACTTGGCAGCGTCCAACTTCCTTGAATTTTTTAAGTTCCTTGTAATATTTTTCTTTGAAAGAGGACATTGTTTTGTCTGCTTCGTAAGGACCGCCGTACTTTCCAGTTTTAGAAATACTGGTTCTCGAGAGTTAGCGATGTGCCTACAATCCTGGAGACGACTCTGGACGAATTCCTGGCTCCAGTAACGATTATTTCTTATATTTTAGAATTATCGATAGTGTTTCTCATGCAGATTTATTATTGTATAATCCAATGACACACAGAGTACAAAGTTACGGTGACTTGAAATATATCTATTAAATAAATATTCACGGACCATGACAGCCGAATCAACTTGCATTCTGGAAGTCTTAAGTCAGACCTTGAATAGTTACACTGAGGCAATTTTCCACACGCGGTTGTCTTCCCATTTTTGTTAATTATCGGCCCAGTTGCTTAATCTGTACCATCCCAGGTCCACCTAATCTGTTGGCTTGTAAATGGCTCATGACTGCAGGCCAGCAAGATATAATTTGAAATGTATAATTAGTTACAACATAGCAGGTGGGAATTGTAGCGTGTTGAGTAACAAAAGCAGTGAAAGGCACAAGCACGAATGTGGTCTGCGCTAACTAGATGCAGTCACAATGTTAGTTGCCTCCAAGGCATATTCAGACGACAGTGGTTTCGTTACGTTTTTGGTACTTTCTACTATCTTATACAAACATCAAAGGTCAAAGAAGAACACAACAGCAAATAAAGTGATTCGAAAAATACATTTGAGTAGATAATTAGACACGTTAGGCTGCATAGTGCACATTAGTATAATTATGTAAAAAGGTTCATGGCGCATCCGGAAACGACTAGCTAACTAGACAACACACAGATACTTGTGGGGACTAGTGCCGTGTGGCCTGGGAAGAGAGTTGAAGTGCAGCAACTCAAGAGCGAGCTGTGGAAGCTGCGCCCGTTCCTCAGCTAGCTTGCTAAATGGCAGTCTTTGTTATGAATTAAATTAAAACATTCTCTATTACAGGCGAGAACAACCAATGATACAAACTTTCCAAACAAAATAAGTTGAATTATAAAAGTAATAAAATGCTATAAGGCAAAGCAAAAATATACTTTAAATTTTAACCAAAAAAGAACTATGCACAAATGAAACGCAATATTTACCCGAAAACGGCTGTCTCAACTTTTGTGAAAATGTTGCTTTTTTTTCAAAATTATTTATTACTAAGAAAACAATTTTTGAATGAATATTGACTTTTTATCTCTGCATTTTAACTATGTATAGTTAAAATTGTTTATTTGGAAATTATTTCACCTTTGGTTGTTTTATTTCCGTTATCAACTTCGGCACTGGAGAAAGTTCAACAGATTTCTGAATTTAATTCATCCACACCAGTGCCACTTCAAAAAATAGTATTTTGCATATTTCTCATCTTCCTAATGTACACAGTAAATTGTTTTGTTTTGTTCACAAACATTTTTTGAACACTAATTGCAGAAATTTTTTTGTATCACCGCAATTAAAATATGTTATCTTTAAAAAACACCGTTTTACGAAACACGCAAAATCGTGTGTGTATCTCCATCTTTATAGTGTATTTAAGTATACAGTAGTTGCTAATTTAAATTGAATTTTTTATTTTCACATTATACTGTAATGTGGAGTAAACTTAGTTGTAATCTACTTGCAGTGTAACAGAAATAGTCTTAGCAACTAGTTTCCAACTAATGATATGTGGAAGTAGCGTGTACGCGGGGTCGGGAGGCGGAGTGAGCAGGACACAGGAGCAGGAGAAGCAGGTGACTGGAGTGTAAGTAGAGATCAGTAGTAAGTTCTGGCTCACTTGGTGGACACGATGGCGTCCCAGCGTTGCTGCACCCAGGCGCAAGGGGAGGCTGTGTTCAGGGGCTGTGTGCTGCCGTCCTTGCACAGAAACATCAGGTTGTCGTTACCTGCCACCTGCAACACCGCACTCTCACTTCAGACATAGCGCGCTGCTGCCGCCAACTACACCGTGCATTACAACTGCTCAATTATATTTCGGTTCTACAACATATTTCATTTCCACTCAATTCAGTTTTAAAAATCTTTAAAAAAAATGTATTTTATTGGGCTAAAAATGTTTTTTACTTAACTCAAATCTAAAAAAAACTTTAATTTTTATTGAAAAAACTATTATAAGTAAATTGAAAATTATAAAATAGAATTATAGAACTAACTTGTTATTATATTCGACACAAGTAGACTAATATTAAAATTAATAAAATAATGTAAATATATATAATAAATACTATATATGGTGTAGAGGTTTTAATAGATATATATTCTACAACAAAATTAATGTAAAATTAAATCTACTGCTAATGTAAAATATACATTTTTACCTTAAAAAATAGGTTTAAAATGTTATAGAGTAAATACGAAAATTCTACTGCATGCATTCTTTAATATTTTAAATATAAAACCAATTATTTTCACATTTATAATTATAAAACTAACATTCTTTTATATTTTACACCTTTCAATAAACTACTTTTAAAGTTACTCCATAAATTACAAAGCAGTTTGCCAAAATTCGTAAAATAAAATTTTGAATATTTAAAACTTTGCTACTTCATATTAACTAATTTTTTTTTTAATTGGATCGAACTTTTAAGTTTTAGGAGCAGGAAATATATTTATAATTGCCTTTTTAAATAAGAATACATAAATTTTTAACAATATTTTTATAAAAAATAAATTTTAATTAGCTGGGTATAATATCGATTTTTTCAACTATAAATATTTTTAGTTCATGTTTACAATAACATATAGCTTAAAAATTAAGATTTATTTACTTTTAAAATAAAAACTGATTTATATAAAAATATTATGTTAACAAACAATACAAAATAATTTAAGAACACTATTGGTAGTAATACAACTCTAATAAAAATTTAAAATATTTGTCAGCAAATAAATAACTAAGGGAAGTTAATTTCTGATTTTCAAAAAAAGAATTTAGGATTATCAGATAATACATTTTTACAGATACTGTTATATTTCAAAGATCAAAAAGGAATATCTACTATACAAAAATTATCACAAATTGTGAAAACTGAAAGAAAAATTAAATGCAATCAGAATTTATCGACATAGGTATTCGAAGAAATAAAACGATTTATTTTATCAAATGTGTGGAAGAAAATAATATAATATGAACTAGTTGATAAGACACAAAAACTTAAGGTATATATAAATCTTATAATTTATGTAATATAAAATGTAAAGCATTAAAATTAAAATAAGGTAATTATAAAATAAAAAATTTAGAGAAATTTTTTTTAGAATTTCATACAAAAACAAAAGGTAACCCTTTAATTCATATAAAAATACATTATTTTGAAAATATTAGAAAATACCGCTGTTCCGTGGTATTTTGGTGCCACTCATCTCCATTAATTTTCATAAAAGTATGTCAAAAAATTTCCATTAGATGTTCTAAGTATTAAAAAATGCCGATAAACTGCCGATTTTCACAAAAAATTAAAGTTAGATCTGTAATGGATATATGCATGCAGAACAATAGAAGACCTCGGGTGTAAATAATGAAAACCAACAGTATTGCACATTTTAAGATTTTTAATGTAAACTATTATATACCGCATTCTCTAACTACCAGTTCAAGAAGTTTCAAATGTGGTCAACCGACGGCAGAGCAGTGTCTCTTCAATAAATGTGTAAGTCACTCACATCTGCAGGTTTGTCAATCATTAATCTCATATTTATTCAAAAGTGCAGTTACGAAGGTTATCATTATTTACCCCCGAGGTCTCCGATTATTGATTTCCCAGCTGTCCGTATGATGTCTGAAATATGATATTTGAAGTAGCAGGCATACTACTGCTCGAATGCAAATCGGCGGTGCATGTGGCTCAAGTGCGCACAAAGCATATATAACACGGAGAAGTGCAGTAGGCAGTAACGTGCGTTGACGCACCCCGAAGTAGCTCCTGACCGAGGCGGCCTCGACGTAGGCGACGTCGCCACTGCCCCGGAGGAGACAGTCCAGGGCGCCGTAGTGGTTGGAGACGAGGCCGGGCTTGTAGCTGCACGTGTCCTGCCGGTCACACAAGCTGCACATCTGAGGGAACTGACGTCCTGCAACACACACATCACTCTTACTCTCCACTGCTGAGAGCGCTGTAGCCGGCTGCTAGCCACCTGGCCCGCATGTACAACTACTCACACGGCTCCGCCGGGGATGGAACCCAGATCGCATGGATGGAAGTCACGGGGCTAACCACATCGCCATCGAGGCTAGTATACCGTTTACTACGAAACAGTTGTATTCTAATATGAAAAGTTGTCAAAAACAAAAAGTGGTTAATTGAATAATTTTATTCCTGACAACGCTGTTTATTCGAATGAAATACCCTGACCAACAGAATAGTGGAGCACCTAGAAGGAATGGTTGGCGTGCATGCCATCTCTGGATGTGTGAATGTTTAGAGTAGCCATGACCTGCAACATGGCCAGCAGAGTTCCGCCGCGATTATAGCAGAGTGCCAGACAGTCACTCGGCACAGTCAAGTGTGTGCCTCGCATACACATTGCACAGCATTACCAACACTATATGGAGCTTGATAGGGAAGTTCTGTGGATATGCATGAGGCCAGCTGGATGTATAGTGCAATGCCGTGCATGTGTGGCATCCACGGTGACCCAGTGTCGTTAAGGTTCCGGTCTACCAAGACAGACCACACCACAGACTGGCATCAGCCGCACTATGGGCTCACCATCCTACACACAGACTGCTGTTAACATCAGATCAGGGACCGCGGTACTTGGGAGTGCTGCCGTAACTGGCACGCATGGAGTAATGACGAGTGCCATCACATTATTGTTAGCGATGAATATCGGCTTCACATTAACACGTATGACCACCATGTGCGAGTATAGTAAAGCCGAGGGGCGAGGACACATACTATATGCTGTTCACGGCAAAGTAAGCACTTTTCAGACACTACTGTTTCCTTCCAGACATTTTCTATCCTTTAAGCACCTTCTTAAATCAATATTGTCATGTAAGTAATAAACACAGTGGTATTGCACCGCACTCGGAAGTTAACGTCTAAGGCTAAAATGAAATATATTTACTGACTATTGCTCCAAATGAGGGGACTTTCAAAAATGCTCTATTTACCGTTAATGGCCTATACGAATGTCGTGGATAATTGTAGGATATGACTTCACGTCACATCTGGTAGTGGTTCGAGCGGCCCTGGAGGCACAGCGGTATGTCGGTGGCATCCTACGTCCTGGTATGTTGCCGCTCACGAGAGAGCACCCGGGTACAGTTACAGTGTTTCAACAAGACAACGCTCGTCCACCCACGGCACATGCGACTATGGTACGCCTCCTCCATGTTGCGGTACTCTTACGATCATGCGATCTGTCCCCGATGGAACACGTGTGGAGGATGAGCTGTTACGTTAGCTTGTACCAGTTACTACAACTTTGGCCCGACTTACCTCAGGAGAGGATACGGTAGCTGTACGGATGACTTCCGAATCGAATCGCAGGGATACGCCCAGCCCAGTTTTCCAGGCACAGCAGTGCATACGTCCCATTTCATCCAAGTATTGTAAATATTGAATGGTGTGCTTGATTGGTGTGCTCATTTAATTCGTAAATTAATTACCTATATCGTTCGCCATTTTGTAGAAGAATGTAATGTAAAATATTAAATCTTTATATCAGGTCTCATAAATGGCATTACAAATTCCTTTTAAATTTCACCTACAAATAACGTTGCGGTAAGCAATCTACATTTATTTCAGGAATTTAAAATTACCTTGCATGTGGTTTAAAATATTTGTCTTTGTATACGCTCATAATAATTTACACAACTTAAGAACTATTTTATAGATTTAAATCAAACAATGTTTTAGAAATATCTCCGCCTCCTGTGGCCTCTAACAGAAGTGTGAGGACGATGCAACATACTCGGCACGATACTACTCTAGCCCAACCCAAGAACTGTTGCCAGTCACGTGACGCAAAGCTGTGCGTATCATGTGTGTCGGGGTCAACCCACTGACACCAGCTGATGTGAGTTAGGAGTCACCAGAGTGTACACGACGTTCTCAACCGAGGCCTTGCAGGTGTTGGCTGGAGAGATACCTGTAGACTTGCTTGCCAAACAAAGAGAAGAACTGAACAAAGAAAGATACGTCGAGAGAATAAGAGCGTAAAGAAAGTGGTAGAGAACGCCGGAAACTGTAAGACAGTGGCAGGCACAATGGAACGCTTCAGAAAAAGGAACATCTGCCATGGTATCTCTCTAGTTGTGGTGGCGTGGCTGCGGATGGGGTGCTTGCAAACCAGCAATTTACTGGCGCAGTTCTTCACTGGCCGAGGTAATGTTAGGAATAAGTTGTTCTCGTTCGCCCTGGTGAACAGTCCTATGTGTATTGTTTGTAATGTGCCAGATAGTCTTGAGCACATTTTACACGAATGTGGAGGCACAGAAGATCTGTCATTGAGCAAGCATATGGGCGGATCAATCTGAGAGAGATTACGAAAGATAAAATAAATAGCTAAGTAATTTATGAACTTCTTTCGTGGAGTAGGGAAAAAGTCCCTGTGAAAACAAAACCCAAGAATCCACGAATTTCATTCATCAAGAAGACAGTGAAGCTGCCACATGTCGCTGGATGGTGAACAAGGAACCCGACGACTCTGTTCTGAAGTGAAACAGCAGTCNTGAGCAAGCATATGGGCGGATCAATCTGAGAGAGATTACGAAAGATAAAATAAATAGCTAAGTAATTTATGAACTTCTTTCGTGGAGTAGGGAAAAAGTCCCTGTGAAAACAAAACCCAAGAATCCACGAATTTCATTCATCAAGACGACAGTGAAGCTGCCACATGTCGCTGGATGGTGAACAAGGAACCCGACGACTCTGTTCTGAAGTGAAACAGCAGTCCCTTGAGATGGGTTGTAGGGCTCGTCACGAACCTTCACATGTTCACTGCCCCTCTCCCCCAACCTAGAAAAGATCTGTTAG
Organism: Clitarchus hookeri; assembly: GCA_002778355.1. Taxonomy (NCBI): domain Eukaryota; kingdom Metazoa; phylum Arthropoda; class Insecta; order Phasmatodea; family Phasmatidae; genus Clitarchus; species Clitarchus hookeri. Next base: position 45,820 of record NQII01001025.1, on the reverse strand, counting down.
TTATGAAGTACAAACTGTCTAGATGAAGCGTAGGTAACTCTGCTCGCATCTCTCCTTGTTTCTACCAAAGCTAACATCCGGCCTTTCTTAGACCCTGTCGGTTGTTCGTAAGGCTGTATGGCAAGTATTCTCGGCATGTTCGTCGCTCATTAATCACACCTGGCAAATGTGGAGTGTAATATGGAGATTTAGATGGCTTTTAACAACGAGGCCTTGAGATCCAATGACGGTGAAGCGGGGTGAATTTAGAGTAGCGCCGGAATGCAAGGACGGGGAAAACGAAAGATCCCGAGAAAACCCGCCAACCAGCGTCATCACCCGGCACGATTCCTAGGTTTGAAAATTTTAGAGTGACCCTACCGGGAATCAAACCCAATTCGCCTTGTTAGGAGGCGATTGCTTTATCCGCTACGCGAACCGCGGCTCCTGGCAAATATGCGTGTCACTTTCAATGTGCTATTCTGAGGACTGTTCATGTAGACCACAGGAAGAGCGACTACAGTATACTCGCACAGCATATGACACAACATCATCGCACGAAACTGAAGTCATTTGTATATCCTCTGTCAATGTTCCTTCTTAACAACTTCCATGGTTACTGAGTAGCTGATTTTTAAAGGGCGAGCAAGTTTTTTTCAACATATATTGTAATGTTGCTGTCAATATGTGAATATTTAAAAACTCGTGGAAAGCTTAGTACAGAAGTAACTCGTCAATGAAAGGTTTACCTTTCCTTTTTTGCGCTTAAGTATAAGAAATATATCACATTGGGGGGGGGGGGTTGTAAACGGGAGAGTGTAGATGCCAGTCTCGCTGTGCATGGAGAGGTAGCTAGAGAATGAAGGCTGTAGGAACTGATGCCAGTCTCGCTGTGCATGGAGAGGTAGCTAGAGAATGAAGGCTGTAGGGACTGATGCCAGTCTCGCTGTGCATGGAGAGGTAGCTAGAGAATGAAGGCTGTAGGGACTGATGCCAGTCTCGCTGTGCATGGAGAGGTAGCTAGAGAATGAAGGCTGTAGGGACTGATGCCAGTCTCGCTGTGCATGGAGAGGTAGCTAGAGAATGAAGGCTGTAGGGACTGATGCCAGTCTCGCTGTGCATGGAGAGGTAGCTAGAGAATGAAGGCTGTAGGGACTGATGCCAGTCTCGCTGTGCATGGAGAGGTAGCTAGAGAATGAAGGCTGTAGGGACTGATGCCAGTCTCGCTGTGCATGGAGAGGTAGCTAGAGAATGAAGGCTGTAGGGACTGATGCCAGTCTCGCTGTGCATGGAGAGGTAGCTAGAGAATGAAGGCTGTAGGGACTGATGCCAGTCTCGCTGTGCATGGAGAGGTAGCTAGAGAATGAAGGCTGTAGGGACTGATGCCAGTCTCGCTGTGCATGGAGAGGTAGCTAGAGAATGAAGGCTGTAGGGACTGATGCCAGTCTCGCTGTGCATGGAGAGGTAGCTAGAGAATGAAGGCTGTAGGGACTGATGCCAGTCTCGCTGTGCATGGAGAGGTAGCTAGAGAATGAAGGCTGTAGGGACTGATGCCAGTCTCGCTGTGCATGGAGAGGTAGCTAGAGAATGAAGGCTGTAGGGACTGATGCCAGTCTCGCTGTGCATGGAGAGGTAGCTAGAGAATGAAGGCTGTAGGGACTGATGCCAGTCTCGCTGTTCATGGAGAGGTAGCTAGAGAATGAAGGCTGTAGGAACTGACTGTATGAGTCCTGAGTCCAGTCGTCGAGCACCCANTCATGGAGAGGTAGCTAGAGAATGAAGGCTGTAGGAACTGACTGTATGAGTCCTGAGTCCAGTCGTCGAGCACCCAGTTGCCGGGCCGACACGACGAGTTGAAGAAGTTGCTGAGTGCCTGCAGCTCGTTCTCCACGGTCGTCATGTTGCTCTGTCCACCACATTGTGTGTTCGCCACTCGCAGCTCGAACTCCTGCAACACACGGCAGCACACCTCACTCAGAACTCCAGTTGTGGCACCAAAATTACGTTCTAACTAATGAACTTCACAACACCCGCTTGCCTGGCGCTTCAACTGCCTTGCGTCATGTTTTAAATAGATGAGAAACTACGTAAGCATATAAAGGAGGAAATATTTTCAACCAAGGTGACTACACAAACTAAACATCAAATGCATACTCTAAAATCTTCTCCCTTTCAATATAAGTGACTAGAAATCAAAATATGAATAAGACCGCCGTAAAAAATCAGCAATATTATTATGTTAAAAAATAGAACTATTTACTATTGTATGAAGAAGGAAATAGAACACAGTTCTCGAAAACATCTATAGTTTTGAAGTATTTCGACTGAAATATTTGGTGGCATTAATTAGAATGTGTTTTCTAATGACGTTCAGACAAGGGTATCATAAGTCCACTAAAAGAATGTGTGATCAAAGAATGTATTGAATTTTTATGTGCTGCGTAGTTCTTGAGATGTAACGTGAAAACTTAATATTGCATATGGTGCTTTTTTCCAAAACGGTGTGCTAACAACAATATTGACCTCTGACTTTAATGCTCACAACTTGCGCTGTCAGCATACGGAATTTGGTTAACATCGGTTGAATGGTTTCCGAGATATGACATATCGCCCTAAATATTCAAATGTCCGCCATTTTGAAAGTAAGTGCCCGACGTGGTCTAAAACTATAAACGTCAAGTGTTATTACTTAATACTATATGTGTACCTAGTTTGGTGAAATTCTGTTTACGCGTTCAAAAATTGAAGGGAGGAGAGAGACAAGCGCACGCGCGCACACGCTCAGACACACACAGACACACATACAAACACACAGGCACGCATAGAAGGAAAGTGATCTAATAAGTATTTCTTTCATTCGGAAAGTATGCTAAAAACTGAAATAGCGGTTTCCATTACTGAATAGTAACTTTATATAGTTCATTCGCGCTGACTTCTCACTTCTCTAAAGCACTGCTAAATTTCTACTTTTGGTTACCGATTACCTATCCTTTCACTACACGTAAACATAAACACTGCCATGTGACTTCTTCGTTTTAACTCTCAAATGCTTTGTTTACTGTTTACAGCTGTTAAAAGAATATTCATGTATACGTCAAGTGTACTATATATATATATATATATATATATATATATATGAATAAATAGAAGGAGAAAAAGTTCTCGCTTAAAAATATATTCTAAACTATAAGTGCTGTACACTGAGAAAAACAATTTGTTGAATCAAACAAAGTTTGTTTGTATAAGAGTAATGAAATATTTTGTTGTTGAAACCAAATTATATTGTGGGTTTTATTTGGTTGCCCCAAACAAAGATTTGATTGGCGCAACTAAATATTTCTTTGGCTCTACGTAAGGGAAACACTTTAGGTCAATACAAAGAACGCGGAAGCGCTTGTTCCCGAGCGCTTGTGCCTTGGCAACCCAGCTGGAGTAACTACGGCTGACATACACACACTCTGAGTACTGGACACCTACACAAATAAATATTTCAAGGTTCACAGCTTCGTTGTTTAGTTTCCTGTTGAACGTCTTTTATAAGTAAGTTTATACCATTATTAAGCATCAATAAATGCACTAACAAACACTGTTGCTATCTTAACTGTCACGAAAGTACAAACAAACTCTCGAGCTGTATTTTTGAACGAAGGAAATCAAATGAGTGGTCAAACAGATATATAGAGTTGATAAGACTAAATATTTTGCTGACTCCCAAAATATATTTCAATTATTCAAACATGTATTTTGTAAGATTAACAAAACTAATTATGTTGCTTTTTTAAGTTTTGTTCACTCGACTTAATATTTAGTCGGAGCAACTAAATATATTTCTGGCCTTAAACATACAAGTATTGAGTTGACTTCGCACTGAGTGTGAGAGAAGGAAGGAGCGTGTGACGTACCTTGAGCACTCTGTCGGTCCAGTACTGCGTCCTCTGGAAGCCAGGATGGCAGTAGTTCTTGCCACGCAGGCCTGCCAACCCTCCGGTGTGGTTGCTCTTCACCAACGCCACCGACTCGAACTTGAACACCGCTGCGAGACAACACACAACACTTAGCACTTGCCTCGCTTCAGCTAACACTACAAGCGTGCGTGTACTTCTGCTGGGTTACAATGTGCAAGCATAGACTCCAGCATGTGGAGGAGTTAGGAGCTGGGGATTAACACGACTGCTGTATAACAGCGGTTCTCAATCACGGACAACTAGGTGATGTCTGTCAACCTAACACAAACCACTAATGCCACGCCGCTTCTTCCATACACCGCCTAAACATACGAATATTGATTTAATAACTCATTAAAAATGTAGAAGTAATAAAAATCAAACATGGTAATTTATTATATTCTAAAGCACAAAAAAAAGGGCGAATCATTGAGCACAGCATTAAACGTAAAATAATAAACAGAATTATGAGTATTAGTTAAAAGGCGTATGTGAAAACTGATATAGCGTTTTAATTCTGAAATTCGTTCAAAAAAGATACAGCATTGTCGCTTTAGTTCAAAACATCGTTTAATAGGAGAATAAATGTCGCAAGCATAGCACTAATTACATTCATTTCTGCTGACTTTTACACTTTTCAACGACCACATTTATGTTTCAATGACGAAATGTCGACATGCAACAAAATGCAACAAAATGTCGACTTTCATTTCTGTACTGAAAAGTTATATACAACAAAATATTTTTTTTTATTGGAATAGACACAACTGCCTACAATGGTGGCCACAGGACAACTATGGAGGCCTCTTAATTGTTTCCTATTGGTCCAAAGCCGTCTAGGGTGTGTCAACCTGCGGTACAATAACAAAAGCAAGACAAGCGCACGATTATTTCAAGTCTAGTCTGTCTTGAAGAAATAACGAAAATGTTGCATGTGTCTATGTACAAGGGTCTATGTTCACATCTGGTCCGGGAATACCAACAGTTTTGAGAACCGAGGCCATTAAAGTACGCGCCAAGAAAGCAGGACGTGATAAGGTAATCTGAAGTCTGTAGAATTTCTGCTATACGTGGTTTTAACAGATGTCCACGAGATTGTTTATTGGAACAACAGGCTATGTAGTGCTCCGGTGTAGAATCGTGAGAAAATTTCAGTTTTACGATAACATTTTATGTATACCTTCCTGAATAACATTCCAGCACGAAGCCGTGATGAAAATGTGTTATAATTAAGAACAACATTTAGAAATAGGGTTTTATATACAGCAAATGGCGGGATAAGTTACAGATTATAAGTTATCCACTTTATCATCTTTAATGCACTTCCTAGCAAGCGTGCAGCCAAAGAAGTTAGATGGGGAATCATTGTTAAAGATATTCCTTCTCAGTGCATCAATATTAAAGATAACCTTATCAAACAAAAAATTATTTTACGCAAAATTCTTAAATAATACCGGTACGTAGAGAAACCTTGCCAAATATTATTTTAATTAATTTTTTTTTCTAAAATATAGCATTAAAATTTATATTTTCCAAAAAAAATTATGAATGAAAATATATTTTTTAAATTTATTGATTTGGTAGCATTCTTTTCTCAGAAATTACTGCGTTGAATATTTTGTTTGAAAATGTTACCTTCTGAATTGATGCATTGAGAAGGTGTCTCTTTAACATTGATTCCCCACCTAAACTCCGTGGCTGCAGGTTTGCTAGGCAGGGCCCTCAAGGAAGGTATACATTGTTGTAAAACCCTAGAGTAAAGTCACAGTTATCATCGCATTTAAGTGAAGTCTTCTTTGAGATGAGTACAAGCACGTTCCGAAACGTAATTTTGTGGCGGACACGAGCAGTTACTTTATAGTTGTTTAAGAGTCCATTTTTTTTCTATATTCCAAACCTGTCTTACATTTTTTGAAATGATATCGACAATAACTTGACAGAAATACTAATAACGTTAAAAATAATATTTATCAAATTTTTTAGTGTAAATATAAACATTTTAATTTAAAACCTTTATTCCTACAATTATCAATTAGCTAATTTAACACTTCCGGATAAATTGTTTATTGAGGTCACAGCAGTGGAATATCGCAAATTCTTTGAAATAGAACTTATCCTTCGCCCGCTGTAAAGATTTAAGTTTAACAATTTTGACTTTAAATATTATCTGAGAATTTAAAGTTGAAATATCGGTGAACCGCATTACAAATTTCCAATAAATATTCTTTATTAAATCCAAATAACATGGACAATATTTTCGATCTGTAGCCTAACGTATTAATGATGTTCAATTTTGAGATTTGTACGAAGAAAGATATAAAATTGTAATCTTATACTTATTTTCCTTCGTTTTTTATTTTTTAATTATTTTCACACTATTATATCGTACAATAACGAAAAAGGATGTAATAGGCTTATATATATACTTTAATTTGAAACTCTTGAATGCGCTTATCACTTTAGTGCGTTGGTGATCTGCAGGTATAAGACGACATCTCAGCAAGAACTCCAGATGTGTTGGTCTCTGTCTCCGCACTTACCAGTGTCCTGTCGATCCACAATACACTTAACGCCACAGTGTACTGAGCAACCCTCATTACTGGCCGGCTTTCAACGTAGTCATCGAATGATCTTTCCTTAGTAACATAGTATGAGTTCCATCGTGTACATTTGAGTAATTCAAACTCTGGGTGATGTCGACGTGTTATTACTTTGCAGAGGACGTCGTGGAAACTTCTGCACGGAGAAGACAGTTTTGTTGTATCAAATTCAATATTTTGTTGTTGAAACCAAATTATTTTGTTGTTCTCATTTGGTTTGCCCAAACAAAGGTTTGGTTCGTGCAGCTAAAGATTTGCTTGGCTCCATATACATTAAAAAGCTACTGTTAATACAAAAAAGTTGAAGTCAGATGTAGACTCGATCCTAGATCAATTGCGCCCGAGCACTTAGACTTAGCTACCTCAGCTCAAGTGACTATGGGCGAAAGTATAATGTTTTTAAATACGTCCATTTCAAATACTGGACAAGGTGCGCAAATGCATATTTCAAATTACACTGCCGTTTCCTGTTAAACTGGTATTATTACGATGTTTATTAATTTATTAAACATCAATAGATCCACTAAAAAACACTGTTACTATCGTAATTGTCACAAAAAATCCAAACAATTTATGGAAGGTTATCAAATTAGTGGCCAAACGAATATATACAGTGGATTCAACCAAAATATTTTGTTGGCAGTCTGATTTCTTTTGGCCCAACGCAGAGGTTTATTTTATTCAAACATGTATTTTTTTAAGATGAACAAACTAAATTTGGTTGCTTTCTAAGTTTTGTTTAGTCAACAAAATATTTTGTTGGGGCAACTAAATCTCTTTTTGTACCTATACAAACAAAATCGCGTTCGCTGTTCTCTCAGTGTGGTGAGGCAATGTTACGTCACCTGTGTCATGTAATTAGTACGTCGCTAAACACCGTGATAAAAAAACACTGTTTGTAACACCGGGCTTGCGCAGAGAAGTAAAAACTGACAAGAAAATACACGGGGCATTTTTTATTATGACTGACCGTATCGTTGCAGTGGCCCCATGATTGCAGTATATGATGTACGGGGAGCCGCGCCAGCTACAAAATAATGTTGTGATGAAGGCTGTTAACTGTACNAATTAGTACGTCGCTAAACACCGTGATAAAAAAACACTGTTTGTAACACCGGGCTTGCGCAGAGAAGTAAAAACTGAGAAGAAAATACACGGGGCATTTTTTATTATGACTGACCGTATCGTTGCAGTGGCCCCATGATTGCAGTATATGATGTACGGGGAGCCGCGCCAGCTACAAAATAATGTTGTGATGAAGGCTGTTAACTGTACATTGTAAGTCTGCACGACTGGTATATCATGTAACGACAGTATATGTGCATTAATACACACCACTTACCGTATAAACATAAGGGTAGCTATCTACAATAGTGTCCGACAACACTTTGTTAGACGGGTTGGGGTTTACATGAGTTGCAGTGTTTGAAATCTGCATTTATTTACGAAACCACTAAAGGTGTCCCCATGAAAACAATTTATAAAAATTATAAATCACACTTCAGACTAGGTACGTATAACACACTCAATACATCGAGTACATTATACATACTATTCGCGACAACTCTAAAATGAAAAAAAAGGCTTTTCACATTGCTGCATCTATTAAATACTGGTCGGAAATATTCGAAACTATTATAAAGACCGGCACTGACCCTTACCGCAGACTTTGCAACAATAAATAGAAGGGTCGCCGCTTAAAGTCCCACACGCAGCACGACCGAAACACTGCACGCCAGTTCAGCGCCTTGCGCATAGGAGTGATTGAGTACCAGGTACGCGTATCAGTGTCGCCCTTATCGCCATCATGCTGCCGAGCAATAACGCGCTAACAAGCTCCACAGGTAGCTGCCAGAGTGTGTTGGCAGCTCAGGGGAGAGGTGCACCTACCTGCATTGCCGTCAGCAGCTTGCTGAGTGGAGGAGACGAGCTCGACCAACACCTGGGTGTCGCTGTTGACGAACTTGGAAGCAAGCAGAGCCTCCTCGGCTGTGAACACGCCGAAGTCTGCTTGGCCGCTCTGCAGCTTCAGCGCGCAATCCACACTGCAACAGCCACGTGTAACACACTGGACGTTCAGTGGATGGCAGATTACTGCAGCTGACATTTATATGAGGCTCACGATAAACTGAGCAATTTTGAAACCAACCTTCGAAAAATTTCACTGTCCCTTCCTGCATATAAGGGCACACTGACTGGCATGTGCCTAGTAAACTGAAGGAAAGTAGTTTCGTGTTTTAACGTTGAATTAAGAGTGTTTGGTAAACATTAGTGAATGTTGAAATTATTTATTTTGCTTTTTTTATGCATGCAAGTGTAAGAATTAGGGAATTTAGGTATATAATATTTAGTTTTCTAATATATTCACAGTTTTACTTGACAGACGAATGAAAATCTTAACAGGCACATGGTAATGTTAATTTCACATATGACGGAACGATTCACAATTTGCATGCATGTAGAACTTAATCAGGGCTTTCAAAAGTTCTCAATTTGCCGGGGAGAGTTTATATTAACATGGCTCTCGTTCTCTCCTCCATCTTCACTAACTGATTAGGATTGCATCCTCCATCAACATATACATCTCTAGCCCGTCTGGGGCCGCAGTGGTGCAGCGTATAGAGCGCTTGCCTGCCACTAAGACAAATCGTGTTCGATTTCTGGCGGGGTCGCCCCGGGATTTTTTAACGTGGGAATCGTGCTAGACAATGCAGCTGGTCAGCGGGTTTTCTCAGGGATCTCCCGTTTCCCCCGATTTTGCATTCTGGCACCACTCCATACACACCTCGCTTCACCCGCATCGGCTATCAAGACCTCGATGTTAAGATGTAGTTTCACTCCAACCCTCATACACACTGGTACAAGTAGTAGCATAGGTATGAATCAGAAACTTTTTTTACAAAGGACCTCACGATTTTGTTAAAAAGGCTGTGGATAACTCAGTGAAATGCTGGAAGTCCATTGCAAACAACGTAACATGGTTTACGTTATTTTCTGAATTACACTATCTTCATTCGTTTTACTTCATCCTTATTTTCAACAAAAAGCTTATGGCAACTACGCTCTCGCAGATCGCGATTGAGGCTGACGACTGCACAGAAACATCACGGAGTTCCCCCTGCTTGCAGCGATATTGCGAGTTCGAGCCCTGGAAATGCGCGAGCTGTAAGGGCGAGACTCGCTCACTCACCGCTTGCTTCTTCGCCTCTACGTGCAAGGCACCCAACTGGCCTGTGGTCTTGCCGTAGACGACTCGCCTGAATGTGACTTTCACTGGCGACTCTACATTCTTACGTCACGCTAATAAAGACAAAAGTGCGATGTGTACCTAAAGACAACGCTGAAGTTTCTGCGAAGGAAATGCAGCAGCTAAGACTTGTTCTGAAAACACCTGTTTTTGCCATTCTCATTACAAAAAAAAACTTGTAATTTAAATGAGAGCTTGAAACGTGTCTTTAGGCACGAAACGTTCATAACATTGTTTTCGTCTTGAGACACCACTACGAATTAACCGCAGTAGAATCACGTGTTTACTACCAAACCTCTGCAATGCACTTCATGTGCCAGCTAGGCGGAGACCTTAACCAAACATTTTTTCCCCGACTCTTTCAGACTTTTACTGACAGTTCTAATTATTGTCAGCTACAGTGTTTCCAGTGACAATTCTGACTCAGACTGGACTGTTGGGAGAGAGGGGTGGGGAGGTTTGGATGGCTCTTAATATCGAGGTCTTGAGAGCCGATGCCAGTGAAGCGAGGCGAGTATGGAGCAGCGCCAGAATGCAATGGCAGGAGAGACAGGAGATGCCCTAGAAAACCCACCGACCAGCAGTATCGTCCAGCACGATTCCCTCATGTGAAAATCGGGGAGTGACCCCGCCGGGAATCGAACCCGGTTCGCCTTGATGTGAGACGAGTAGTCTGACCACTACACCACCGTGGCCCTTGTACTGTTGGGACGAACACGTATCGACATCCACGTCTCACTCGGGAGTAGAACCCGGAACCCCTCGCTACGCAAGCCGGCACGCAGTCAACTGAACGACGGAGGTCGGCATCACTAGAGCAGCACTGTAGCACTTCCGTAGAATCTCACGCTTCGAAGGTCGTTCGCGATTTTACCTCCGGCCAGATTAGATACGGCGTTCTTCTGTTTGTAATGGACTTTTCACCCTAGATAATAATTATTCTGCTGCCTTCTGTCATAATCTAGAGCGTGAGTGAGTGTTTGCCGTAGACGCATGAGTTACTCGCCACACAGATATTTCTCTTTCTCCCAACTCAAAACACTGCAAGCGACATCAAACGTTTGCCTGATACGTTTGTGTGTGTCAATGAATGCATGCTCCTTATATATCTTGTAGGCCTTCGGGAATTTGTTTCTATATATAAAAGCAATAACAGGTAAAACACTTTTACCGTGAATTGTAAAATGGTTAACTGGTTTGTAAAAATACCAATGATTACGTAAGATATTTTACACCTTTGCCTTAACTTCTTATCGATTATAATATAATGGTACATTGCTATGGACATCCGATATTCGCAAAATATTTCAAAAGAGTCTAAATTTGAGCACCCTACTTGCAAGCATACATAATTCCTTGCATTAGTGGCCGAGATTCTTCGTCAAGTCAGAAGACAGTGTTATTTGACTCGGCAATTCTGAGCGTCTTTGCTTCGCAGACAGGCATAGTTGGAGCCATCCTATCACGAAAGTGCATCTTAGTTAAAGTGTTTTGAAATACAACAGATACTCTTTTTGTGAAAATCAGGTGTCGCTGGCTATGGTCGATCTCGAAATCAACAACCATGACTTATTTGGAGATACAACACTGGACATCGGTCACTCGGTGGCACGATCCATTGTCAATAACGAGGAGGCTGCGGTGGCTGAGCGGTTAGCCTGCTCGCCTCCCACCAAGGCAAACCGGGTTCGATCCCCGGCCGGGTCACTCCCGGATTTTTGCAAGTGGGAATCGTGCCGGACGATGCCACTGGTCGGCGGGTTTTCTCGGGAATCTGCCGTTTCCCCTGCTCCATTCTCACCTCATTTCACCCTCATCGGCTTTTAAGACCTCGTTGTTAAGAGCCGTTCAACTATATATCTCTCTCTCTCTCAATACCGAGGAAACAGCAGTCAGCTGCGCTACGCCTGGCAGGCGATGCTCACGTTGCTGACAAGAGGAGAACTGGAGACGACAAGATGCNTCCCCTGCTCCATTCTCACCTCATTTCACCCTCATCGGCTTTTAAGACCTCGTTGTTAAGAGCCGTTCAACTATATCTCTCTCTCTCTCTCAATACCGAGGAAAGAGCAGTCAGCTGCGCTACGCCTGGCAGGCGATGCTCACGTTGCTGACAAGAGGAGAACTGGAGACGACAAGATGCTCACGTTGCTGACAAGAGGAGAACAGGAGACGACAAGATGCTCACGTTGTTGACAAGAGGAGAACTGGAGACGACAAGATGCTCACGTTGCTGACAAGAGGAGAACTGGAGACGACAAGGACTGACTACCGCTGTTATAGCGACACGGTATTCCTAGCGTCTCCAGCTGCCAGACAACTCACATGCTAGGACGATGTTGTGCGTTCCACAACTACTTACTTGAATTATTAATTTTAGCTGCATAGTAATTTATACGTTTAAATATTATTTGTTAAATTATGTTTGTATAGAAAATTATTTACTATTTTATTTAAAGAGTTGGTATATAAATGTTGAATAATTACAATTGAAATACGTTATCAATGTCGTATGCAGAGGATTGTTATTGAGAAACAGAGAAGATAACAGGCAGCGAGTGATTTATTTGTAGTTGTCAGCGAGAAGTGAGAGTAAGGGCGCAGTGAGTAGAGTGTAGATTGAGTAGATGACTTGGCACTCACCTGTCCGTGACCTCGACACAGCGAACACTGCTCTCTCCGGAGCTGAGCACCACACAGTCTCTGCCACCCTGGTACTTGTCCACACACATGCGGTCTACAACACGAACACACACCATCCAGTTAGCATACTCACCCACGGACGTTTCATTTCTTAAATATATACTTTTGAGTGCAATTACTTAATTTAACGTCAGCTGAAAATATCACTAGCGTAAACAACTATTTGATTATTATTTCACTTATTACATATTCACGTTAATAAACTAGATATAAGTGAGTCAATTGGCAGGAAGTGAGTTTGGCTCGTCAAGCAATGCAATTATTTGTAATTGGCCCGATGGGTAAACTAATTGAATAGCCCTGCATGGTTAATTGAACACTTTCGGAATCAACCTATGAAAAATTCCACTGACTCTACCTGCAAATATTTTAACTGATACAGTGATAGGCCGCGCTCTGTTAAGTTGGTAACGATGAAAGTAAAACAGTTATTTTTATTGATGTCGAATCAGCAGTGTAAGTATAACATTTGTAATTGATTAATTATTTATATTAACGCATATACTATGTTAAAAAATTAGCAAATATGTAAAATATTAGTTTTCGAATAATTTCACGATATCACTTGACCGACACACAAATAAAATGATCAGGTGCATTTCCAAACTGATCTTACATATTGTAGAAGAATACATAGTGCATATGCAAGAAGAACCTAAGTAGGACTTCTAAAAGTGCTCAGTTTACTGTGAACAGGCTATAATGCTGGGTTGGAATTGAAAATTTAAGAATTATGCAGAAACCGGAGTTATCTCACATGGAACTACGTCTTCTGTATTTAGGATTCAAAATTCACTCGATAATTTTTAAGTACAGCCAATGAAAGATTACAAGTATGTCCGGTTTACTTTTGTTGATAACACCTCTTAGCCAAACCTCGTACAGCACAACCATACATAAGCAGATCATTCTTCAAAACATACATTTTCTGGCAGGGAAGCTTATTACTGTAAACTTGATTGACAAATATAACAATAAACATGCACACGCATACACGCCTTTTTAATATGTTTGATGCATACATCACTGTAAATAAAGTTCCCTTCAAATAAAACCGACTGTTGTGTTTTGATTGGTCACAGACTGGTACCTATGTGTCAAAGTGATTTGAAATTATTTATAGCTTATTTTTTCCGGCTTCTCCTTCCTCCAGGACACCGCAAAACGTTTACTTAATACTGTATACAAGATGCAGTGATTTATTTAAAGACTTGAGTGAAACCCGATCGCGCACACGACCTACCAACTCCCATTGTGAACCAACACGTTAAGCAAGACACACTTGGTTGTTGTCTTGCGAAGGCATCTAAAAGTCTGAGACTCTCACGTAGGTTATTGGCGGCTCGCCCCGCGTAACCGTCGCCGCTGTCTCGAGCACGCTGCAGTCAACTTCCTGCACACCATATAAAGACATATTGGGCACCCCTACTTGCACTACCACTGAACTCGCAGTCGGGGGGACACGGCTCGGCTTGGCCATCCTGATTTCTATCTTCCAAGTTTCTCTGGAGTCACTCCAGGCGAATGCTGTAATGGTTCCTTACCTCAGGCCATGGCCGATTCTTTCCCCGTTCCTCTGCTTCTCTGAGCAACTTGCTCCGTCTGTAAGGACCTCGCAGTCGACGAGACACTAAGCCTTGCTACATACGCATTTTGCTCATAACTGATTGAGTGAGTGAAATCTACCAATGAAGTTGCATCCTGAGTATGCGCACACAATGATGCGGAAAATTCGCGAGCAATGTGCTAGGCAACTCCGACGGCGAGCGGATGAGCAATGTGCTAGGCAACTCTGACGGCAAGCGGACGAGCAATGTGCTAGGCAACTCCGACGGCGAGCGGACGAGCAATGTGCTAGGCAACTCCGACGGCGAGCGGACGAGCAATGTGCTAGGCAACTCCGACGGCGAGCGGACGAGCAATGTGCTAGGCAACTCCGACGGCGAGCGGACGAGCAATGTGCTAGGCAACTCCGACGGCGAGCGGACGAGCAATGTGCTAGGCAACTCCGACGGCGAGCGGACGAGCAATGTGCTAGGCAACTCCGACGGCGAGCGGACGAGCAATGTGCTAGGCAACTCCGACGGCGAGCGGACGAGCAATGTGCTAGGCAACTCCGACGGCGAGCGGACGAGCAATGTGCTAGGCAACTCCGACGGCGAGCGGACGAGCAATGTGCTAGGCAACTCCGACGGCGAGCGGACGAGCAATGTGCTAGGCAACTCCGACGGCGAGCGGACGAGCAATGTGCTAGGCAACTCCGACGGCGAGCGGACGAGCAATGTGCTAGGCAACTCCGACGGCGAGCGGACGAGCAATGTGCTAGGCAACTCCGACGGCGAGCGGACGAGCAATGTGCTAGGCAACTCCGACGGCGAGCGGACGAGCAATGTGCTAGGCAACTCCGACGGCGAGCGGACGAGCAATGTGCTAGGCAACTCCGACGGCGAGCGGACGAGCAATGTGCTAGGCAACTCCGACGGCGAGCGGACGAGCAATGTGCTAGGCAACTCCGACGGCGAGCGGACGAGCAATGTGCTAGGCAACTCCGACGGCGAGCGGACGAGCAATGTGCTAGGCAACTCCGACGGCGAGCGGACGAGCAATGTGCTAGGCAACTCCGACGGCGAGCGGACGAGCAATGTGCTAGGCAACTCCGACGGCGAGCGGACGAGCAATGTGCTAGGCAACTCCGACGGCGAGCGGACGAGCAATGTGCTAGGCAACTCCGACGGCGAGCGGACGAGCAATGTGCTAGGCAACTCCGACGGCGAGCGGACGAGCAATGTGCTAGGCAACTCCGACGGCGAGCGGACGAGCAATGTGCTAGGCAACTCCGACGGCGAGCGGACGAGCAATGTGCTAGGCAACTCCGACGGCGAGCGGACGAGCAATGTGCTAGGCAACTCCGACGGCGAGCGGACGAGCAATGTGCTAGGCAACTCCGACGGCGAGCGG
The DNA here is from genome assembly GCA_002778355.1 of Clitarchus hookeri. Lineage (NCBI taxonomy): Eukaryota > Metazoa > Arthropoda > Insecta > Phasmatodea > Phasmatidae > Clitarchus > Clitarchus hookeri. Next base: position 30,389 of record NQII01001025.1, on the reverse strand, counting down.
ACGAGCAATGTGCTAGGCAACTCCGACGGCGAGCGGACGAGCAATGTGCTAGGCAACTCCGACGGCGAGCGGACGAGCAATGTGCTAGGCAACTCCGACGGCGAGCGGACGAGCAATGTGCTAGGCAACTCCGACGGCGAGCGGACGAGCAATGTGCTAGGCAACTCCGACGGCGAGCGGACGAGCAATGTGCTAGGCAACTCCGACGGCGAGCGGACGAGCAATGTGCTAGGCAACTCCGACGGCGAGCGGACGAGCAATGTGCTAGGCAACTCCGACGGCGAGCGGACGAGCAATGTGCTAGGCAACTCCGACGGCGAGCGGACGAGCAATGTGCTAGGCAACTCCGACGGCGAGCGGACGAGCAATGTGCTAGGCAACTCCGACGGCGAGCGGACGAGCAATGTGCTAGGCAACTCCGACGGCGAGCGGACGAGCAATGTGCTAGGCAACTCCGACGGCGAGCGGACGAGCAATGTGCTAGGCAACTCCGACGGCGAGCGGACGAGCAATGTGCTAGGCAACTCCGACGGCGAGCGGACGAGCAATGTGCTAGGCAACTCCGACGGCGAGCGGACGAGCAATGTGCTAGGCAACTCCGACGGCGAGCGGACGAGCAATGTGCTAGGCAACTCCGACGGCGAGCGGACGAGCAATGTGCTAGGCAACTCCGACGGCGAGCGGACGAGCAATGTGCTAGGCAACTCCGACGGCGAGCGGACGAGCAATGTGCTAGGCAACTCCGACGGCGAGCGGACGAGCAATGTGCTAGGCAACTCCGACGGCGAGCGGACGAGCAATGTGCTAGGCAACTCCGACGGCGAGCGGACGAGCAATGTGCTAGGCAACTCCGACGGCGAGCGGACGAGCAATGTGCTAGGCAACTCCGACGGCGAGCGGACGAGCAATGTGCTAGGCAACTCCGACGGCGAGCGGACGAGCAATGTGCTAGGCAACTCCGACGGCGAGCGGACGAGCAATGTGCTAGGCAACTCCGACGGCGAGCGGACGAGCAATGTGCTAGGCAACTCCGACGGCGAGCGGACGAGCAATGTGCTAGGCAACTCCGACGGCGAGCGGACGAGCAATGTGCTAGGCAACTCCGACGGCGAGCGGACGAGCAATGTGCTAGGCAACTCCGACGGCGAGCGGACGAGCAATGTGCTAGGCAACTCCGACGGCGAGCGGACGAGCAATGTGCTAGGCAACTCCGACGGCGAGCGGACGAGCAATGTGCTAGGCAACTCCGACGGCGAGCGGACGAGCAATGTGCTAGGCAACTCCGACGGCGAGCGGACGAGCAATGTGCTAGGCAACTCCGACGGCGAGCGGACGAGCAATGTGCTAGGCAACTCCGACGGCGAGCGGACGAGCAATGTGCTAGGCAACTCCGACGGCGAGCGGACGAGCAATGTGCTAGGCAACTCCGACGGCGAGCGGACGAGCAATGTGCTAGGCAACTCCGACGGCGAGCGGACGAGCAATGTGCTAGGCAACTCCGACGGCGAGCGGACGAGCAATGTGCTAGGCAACTCCGACGGCGAGCGGACGAGCAATGTGCTAGGCAACTCCGACGGCGAGCGGACGAGCAATGTGCTAGGCAACTCCGACGGCGAGCGGACGAGCAATGTGCTAGGCAACTCCGACGGCGAGCGGACGAGCAATGTGCTAGGCAACTCCGACGGCGAGCGGACGAGCAATGTGCTAGGCAACTCCGACGGCGAGCGGACGAGCAATGTGCTAGGCAACTCCGACGGCGAGCGGACGAGCAATGTGCTAGGCAACTCCGACGGCGAGCGGACGAGCAATGTGCTAGGCAACTCCGACGGCGAGCGGACGAGCAATGTGCTAGGCAACTCCGACGGCGAGCGGACGAGCAATGTGCTAGGCAACTCCGACGGCGAGCGGACGAGCAATGTGCTAGGCAACTCCGACGGCGAGCGGACGAGCAATGTGCTAGGCAACTCCGACGGCGAGCGGACGAGCAATGTGCTAGGCAACTCCGACGGCGAGCGGACGAGCAATGTGCTAGGCAACTCCGACGGCGAGCGGACGAGCAATGTGCTAGGCAACTCCGACGGCGAGCGGACGAGCAATGTGCTAGGCAACTCCGNTTATGACCAGTTCTTTTATGAAAAATCTAGGTTTGGTTTATATATAATATACCTACCTATATGTAATATTATTACATTTTAGCAGTAAACTTACCTGTATAAAATAACTAAGCATTGTTGCTTACTTCTTCGTGACCTTCACCTTGAACTCTCGTATAACATTATTTATATGTTCTATAAACTTTTCTTTATTTTAAAGTTTTTCTTTAGCCGTTTTCCAAATTTCGTTGGCATTTTTTTTGGCACAGTTGCACTGGCAAGTCAGCATGAGAGCCTTTATAGGACAAAAACAGCTGATGATGCAAATCTCCCTCTTTTGAGGACATTATAGTATGAACTCACTTTAACAACACTAACACAATGTGCTTCTGCGTAAACACTAAACAAATACTAACAAAGAAAACAAAATAAAAATGACGTAAAATACAATCGAGGGATTCCCCGTAAAACATAAACGAAAAGGGTTGCTAACTTGGAAGATTTTAGTTTCCTAGTTTTTTTTATTTAAATTTAAAAAAAACAATGTTACGTAATGCATTGTTCGAACCCCCCTCCCGACCTTGTAAGGCATCGTAACGTTTTACAAGACCCCCCCCTTATTGCGTTACGTAATACTTGAACGCTCCCTAAGACAATTAACAGAAACTACATTCATAAGACCAATAGTACAGTACTTTAGCGTTAATATGTTATTTAAGATCAGCAATCGAAGCAACAGATATCAACGGTCTGAAAAAAAATGGAAATTTTTAAAATGCGGATTACAACTTTGCATACTTTGGACAATTTTCTGTGTTTTACTAAGGACGCTCGATTGTAGTTGTCTTTTTTTTTTGTTAGTAAAAGCATTTATGCTTAAAATGGCATATCAATAGGCAACGCAAATGTTACAAAAAAGAGTGTATCTTGAATGGATTCCAGGTAGTCAAATTTATATATTGAAATAAAATTTAATTTCTAAATAACATTTAAATTAATTACATACCTTTAACTGCAATACTTTATAGAGTTTGGGTGATAAAATCTTAGTATTTTGATATTTTTTTTTAACTTAACTGCAGTAAATATTTTCTTCCTCTTTCCCATGACAGATAGAGAGAGAGAGAAATATAAATGGAGAGAGAATTGGGAGGGGGCTGTTTGTTATGTGCATTCACTGCAGGAAGTGGATTGCTTCGTAATAAATAGAGCGCAAGTAAAATTAATTATTCCGGATTTAATCACAAAAGATACTTTGTATCAGAGAATAAAAGCACGCTATAATTTTATAGCCCCTGTTGACATGCCAAGCCATCAATTTTATCACTGATGAAATAGCAGAAGACATGGAACAACTTATTACATTTCGAACAAACGCCAATTTCAAATACTCTTGTGTGCTGTAAAATTTGGCTGTCAACCGAATAGACATAATTTGTACTAAGTATATACAAAAATATACATATAATTTTAATACATATATTTCATTTTGATGTGCACATGAATATGTTTAGAACCAAACTTATTTTCTAACGCAGTATAACAGAGTGAGTGATTTCAGTCCTTTAAATTCTACGTACTGAAAATCAAATAAGCTGCCACTGATTGGCATGTCAGTAAACTGAATTGTAAAAGTGTGTCCAAACTAGCATAATTTACTGAAAGTTACTAGAAAACACATCAAAATATCAGTAATATCCGGCGTGAACTGTAAGTCGGATTCCAATGATTAATATCAAGTAGTTTTCCTATGTCTACAAGTTAACCACATGGATGTAAGGAAGTTTTACTATGCGTGGTTTCCAGTACTTGACCTGTGATGGGAACTATGCAATTGGCATAGGTTTTATGTGTAGATAACTCAGAACATTCTTTCTCAAGGAGTTTCCATGAGTAATAAATTAGGTATATCATCATCTGTCAGATATGAAGGTTTATATTACTGTTTGGTAGCAGTGCGTCTTACAAATAGCGAGTAGGAGATTGTTGAGCAGCCGTGACACAACAAAATGGCGGCCTGGTGTTGCATCTGTGATGTAATCGTTGATGACGTCTTCTCCTTGCGGGTTTCTAGACAAACCAGCTTTCTCAGATAAGACATTCGGACTCTAAGCCAAGAAAGATAGAGCTCCGCGACCCAGATATCTGCCGAAGCGAGCAACTATCCTGCAATAAAGTGTCCGTGTTTCTTGACGAAGAGAAAATAACGCTAAGATAGCGAGGTGATAACGAAAACGCCTTGGAGAACTGCAAAACTGATGGCAGCTATCAAGTTGTTCGCGTTGAGCAAATAAGATCTTTAATGTCTAGACACACAATATCCTAGCTTCCTGCGATATTTTCATTCCAGAATAATTATCGTGTGAAAAAAATTCACGAAAATTAGTTGTGAAACGAAGTGGGGAATATTCCTTTGAAATTATTTTTAAGTATTCGTTGTACCTGGAATGTAATTACCCAGAGTTATTGATTATACGTATTTCCAATAAGTCTGTCGTAGGAAATTATAGTTCGAGTCAAATTTAGTCATGGATTTATTTCGTAAATGTATACACTACTGTTTTATATCGTAATTTTTAAATATGTCTACTTATATTTACTTTTACTATAGGACAAGTCACTCTCTCTCCGCTGACCCCATTTGATAATAACATTACCAAAATTAATACAAAATGCTGCGTTACATTGTTAAATTAAATTATTAAACTTTAGCGGTTCAACGCAAGTGTGTCTGTGCGAATGCTAACGGTCGACGTAACATGTTTCTGCATCTTGATCAGCGGAAAGAAAGACGACTTGTGAACACTCAGCCAATGAAGACAGCGACAGCCTGAAAAGTACAGCTGTGGTCAAGTTTACAAATGCTTTTATCAGACTGAGGTCACAGATGGCAACTGATACGCAGGACGTGAGCGGCAAAATGTCTGAATGCGCAGCGGATGTCAATACTGTATGAAGGAAGTACAGTGGTTTCAGAATCATTGAGCTTGTGTGCTGAGGAGTGCGTACTGTTACGCTGAAGAAGTCAGCAGAGAAGTGACAACAAAGACGTTGTGTAATCTAGTTTCATAGTGGCAGCAACCTAATGTTCTGTAAACTAATTATAATTGCGTGCATTGTGGGAACAATCAAAATATTAGTGAGGTTGTTCTGTAGGCAGTACTTTGTTCTGTAGTAAGGACAGTGAGCTGCGATGTAAGAACTGTATTCGTAGACACAGCACAGTCAAGTACAGAAACACAGCACACAGTTCTGCTGCTAACACCACTATCTAGGTTAACAATATTTAAATGGCACCAACAAACCAATCTAATTGGTGCCCCTATATTAACAGTCTAGATGGGTTGTAAGTGAGTGAGTGAAGAGGTTTGGGCGGCTCTTAACAGTGAGGTCTTGAGAGCCGATGAGGGTGATTGAGGAATGAAAGGGCAGGGGAAACGGAAGATCCGTGAAAACCCGCCGACCAACGGTATCGTCCGGCGCGATACCCACATACGAAAATCCGAGAGTGGCCCGGCCGGGTATTGAACCCGATTCGCCTTGGTGAGAGGCGAGCAGGCTAACCGCTCAGTCAGCGTGGCCCCCATATATGGGTTGTGGACACAGCAATTATGTTTCTACAACCATAAATGTTCTCAGTGTATGGTGCGCCAATTCACGTGTCATGGCGAGTGTGTACGTGCATAGGCTGTCCTCGGTAAAGTGAGCGCTTCTGTGTCCCTATTTACTTTTTTCTTTCAGCAATTTTTTATTTTTTAACAACCTTTTTAAATAAATATGGCCATTTAAGTAATAAACTCAGTGTGTATTTTCCACCACACTCGGAAGTTAACATCTAAGGCTAAAATAAAATATATTTATTGACTGCTATTCCAAATGAGAGAGCATTCAAGAGTGCTCACTTTACCGTGAATAGCCTATACCAAGAGGCATGAGCGGCTACGCGTTGGTCCACATGTTCCCTTTCAGCATTTCCAATGCACGCGCTGACCTCCCGTGGTGCAGTCGGTTGGTGCGCCGCCGGTCTGGGGTGCGGGAGGTTCTGGGTTGTAATCCTAGATAAGGCATGGGTGTTAGTTTAAGGTAGGTCATAAGTTAGGTTATAAGCCGTCCCCTGATAAGCTTTCAGGTATAACAGCGGGGGGATTTAATAAGCCCTTTCCAATCCAATCCAATACACGTGACGGTTTCAGGTGCTCATCCATTGCAAACGCGTTATTTTACCGTTATGCACGAAACCCTTGCTTATCTCAGTTTTTAGACGCCATCCTTTCCTACCTGAACTCCCAGTTTGATTACACGCACTTACAGGAAGGGCGAGTTATAATTAAGATGAATTTTATAGTGCGGGTTGTGGCGTGAAACATGTCGTCGAGTGCACGCCTGTTTGCTTTTCATTCTGCTGCAGCAAGAGTAGTTTGTGCTCTCACGACAGACAGCGACCAAGCCGCAGCTTGAGAACGGCCGCCGTCTTCACACTGCACAGACTTGCAAAGTCTGGTTAGAAATGACGACGATAGTGCAGCGGGGAGGGTCTCAACTTGCACGACACTGCCTGAACTCGGCCTCTTGTGATCGGCAGAGGGTCGCCTCCTCCGATGTATCACGTCTTCCTCGCGATCGAGCTGGTGAACTCGAGCGTCTCAGCTGGGGTAAACCTCCGAGAACAAACAACCTGCAACCAGAAGCTGGTCGCGGCAGCATCATGACCTGATTTACTGGCATTGTACGTGCCCACTGTTACCTCCTGAAGGCACTCTCAACTAATCTGTTCATCTGTCCATCCTTCTAGATCATGTAAGCCGGTGCTTGTTGATTGGACGTGGACGGGATATCCTGGCAGCACTGTGTGGCATGTCGCGTGGCCAGAACTAGTCGGAAAGTGGTTGAAGGAGCACCAGCAGGATGTGTAAGTACTTACTCGCCCATCACAGAGGCGTCCGACGCAGCGCTGCGCCCGCCACATGCACAACTCATTAACAAGTAGACAATTATCATTACAGTTGCATTTGCAAGAAGAATGCATATGTTTTGTAACACTGCATTATATTCCGCTATAATTTGCTTATTTATGTTTTTTAAATGAATAACCAAGAGTCGGTTTTTAATCAAAATTGAAGCGCACTTGCATTCTGGGTGCTTCAGAAAGTACACTCAGCTAGAAAACCATCGTCAAGTAGAGCAATCATAATAACTGCTGTGGTTGCATGTAAAAATATATTAGTACTAATGCTAAAAAATATATATATATTTAATCATTGATTTTACGTACGTTTATTTCAGTTAACTTTCGAGGTTGAAATGGATGTGCATAAAATCAACTAGAGGTTGTTCAAGTTAACTCAGAACTTTTGAAATCAACTTTTGAAAAGTGTCACTGCATATATTTTAACGAACACACTGAGAGCCATCGCCTAGTCATGTTGGAAACGCAGGAGAGAAAGAATGTTATGCTTAACGTTTAAGTATAAGTTTTAGTTAAACATTTGTGAATACTTAAACTATTTCTTAAACTTTCTGTTTTAATGGAATGCAAGTGTAGGAATAAGCTAATTATTTTAATATTTATTTCTATAATACTTTTACATTTTCACTTAACCAAAGCATGCATAAAGTGATCAGGCCAATTGTAGTGTTAATTGTTCGTCTGGTGTAAGAATACACAATGTACATACAAGTAGATCTTAAGCAGGTCTTTCAAAAGTGCTCAGTTTACCGTGAACAGTATTTATGAAAAGTATTTGTAAACATGGTTACTATTTGTTACTACACACAACCAGAATAATTATGATAATTTTATTGCTTGTTGAAGGGGGTTTATTTATTTGTTTTGAAAATGTGCTTTATGAAGCACACAGAAAGGAAATACGCTTACATTTCAATCTAAAAAATACTTTTATTAAATGGTAATTAAGAACATTTAAATGAGTTAATTGCAGAACAATATTTTTAATGTTACAAAATATATGCATTCTTCTTTAATATGCAACATAAATAATAATTGTCTGCCGATTGTGTCAGTGTGAGTACTACTTTTAATGACTTGTGTGGAGTGTTAGTCCACCCAGTGGAGCATAAGTCCACCCAGTGGAGCATAAGTCCACCCAGTGGAGCAGCTTTGCGACCACGTGTTGGCAGTGGAGTGGATCCTTTACAACGAATCCTGCAGCAGCTGAATGTACCACGGTCTGTCAGCCGTTAGATATCCCAGCTACCTGACGTTAGAAAGTCGGTATTGTCCACTCACGGTTACTTACAACTCTTCTGGAACCCTACTGAAGTTCTACTTTCAAGCCGTTCCTCCAACTCATGCAAATAAACCTTCAATAAGGCCAGAAAATCACACAAAAAGGAAAACTCATCGTATTTCTGCGCATTCACTTCAATAATATTTTCCATGAGAATTATTTCCTACTAGGCATTACCAACACACATGTTTTCTCTCTTTTTATTCAAATCAATTATAAATAAAATAAGATTTGTAAATAAAATATGAGTTTAATTTAAGCAAAATAAGGCATTTTAATGTTAACAGAAATATATAAAGCTTGTGAAACAACACATTTAGGAAGCAACCAACCACGTCGTACTTGGGCTAACTTTTCAAAAGTTTGGTTTAATAAGCGTGAAGATAGCGCGAATAGACTACGGCGCTGGGAATACGTTGCAGAGTGCTTGAAAAAAAGCGTTTTTCGACAAAACTATTAAACGTGCCTGTTTACCTACGAAAAGAAATCGCATTCCAGAGTACGACGGAATAATACATGCAAGACATCATGCACGATGGAAACGTTCTTTTCATGCCTTCCGACTTAGCTTAGAAACTGCGATAGAGACATGCACTGGACTTTGCGGCAGAGGCGCGATCGATAAGATTACAGGGTAGCCGCGGGAACTCCCGCAGTTCTGCCGTCAGTGGCTTGCGCGTAGAGGCGACACTGCTTTGCATACTCCGGTCGGCGTCACCCCTAGCACTCACACCCCTCACTAGGCGCCCGGCCGGACTCACTATAGGCTATTCACAGTAAATTGAACACTTGTTAAGGCTCTCTCAGCAGGCATAAGAGCCAGAAAACTACAGCCTCAGACGTTACATTTCAAGAGCTAAAAAATATATTCTATGTTTGTAGGTCACATAGCAATTTTCATATTAACATCTTGCAAGAGGATGCATAAAACCCGAAAGGAAATTTTAAGCACGGCCTTAAAAAGTGTTCACTTGACCGTGAACACACTATGTCTATGAACCTGACACTTGTATTGCTCAAGGCAGTTATTATGTACAGTAGCTGGTGGCCTTTGTGACGTGGCTTCGCTATGTGTTTTTCTATGTGCATTTGTAAAATTATGTTAATAACATCGTTAAGGATTATGAGGCTGTGAAACATGAACTACCTCCAAATACGTCAATTGATATTTATAGGATTTTGGATGACAGTATTGAAATATTAAGAAACAGAAATCTTACATAATGGCTTTTTCTAACTGTATGAACAACTATTTTGCCATATTGATGAATTCATTTTGCATGATATCCTGCGTAAGAAACATACTAATTTTTACAGAGTCACAAATGTCTCGACAGACACACATCACTACGGTAAGATACTTGCTCCTACTGTTTCTAAATACAGTTATACAGATTTTTTTTTTTTTTTTTTTTTTTTTACTCGTATATTTGCTCCAGTAAAACTTTAGAAGACGATCAATTTTAATAGCAGTAATTAACGTCCCAAGCTTTGTTAAGACATAGTCATATTTGTTAACTTGTGTGTGTGTCTATATATATATGTACACACACACAGAATGTTCTCATAAGGAACAGCAAATCTTTACCACTCAAACTGTAAAGTTGCTAACTCATAAGATAAAAATATTATACTATGCGAATAAGATATACTAGTTAAATACAGTTTTCACCTTGAATGTAAAACAATCGTAGTTTAAAAAATTCAGTTTTTACAATTTTGTATATGGGGAATACTGTAGAGAACTGTGGCAACACACTAATTAGTTTTACTGGATGTACAGCAGATAAATGAACTTCACACTTCGGAAAATATACTGTATTTAATAACCAAACTTTTACATTTCATATTTATTCATACAAGTGTTTTAAAAGTAACCATTGGCGCACTGCTATATATTATCACAGTTTTATTACTGGGAAATCTCTTGATGGAATAGAACTTTAAAATGTTTTTAAATACACCTCATTCTTTAGCTCTCATTTACCACTGAGTTACGATAGTCTTGTATTCAGGGTGCGATATAACCCTCATAAGACGTTTGAAAATAACTTCTAAATTCGCATTGTTTTAGCTCTCCTTAACCACGTGTATTTATAGAGCNCCCTCATAAGACGTTTGAAAATAACTTCTAAATTCGCATTGTTTTAGCTCTCCTTAACCACGTGTATTTATAGAGCCATGCGTTTATCAGTTTTACAGCGAGTACAAATTTTCCAGGGAACCCTAGGGCCAAGTGTTGACGATGATGACGATGACAAATTGCTTTATTGTTTGTAGCTGATGACAGTGTGCCTGAGATATCTCAGTCACTGTGCTGTTCGTGAAAACTCCCAGCTCGCCTCCTAAGTCCTGGCTGCGCAAACAGTAAACATGATAAATCTAGCGCAGTTTTACGAGCCCGAATTCTCGCCAAGTTTGCTCTCAGCACCCAATCTTCCAGCTAATGTTTGAAACACGATGACGTCATGTCTGCTCACAAGCGGTGGGAAGTGACAGACTATGACAGAAGAGGAATAGGAAAACTACAGGAGAATGTTGCTCTCTACGATTTGTGTTTCTAATTATATATTGTATTATTACGCGCGCGCCGTCAGCTCTATGCCTTTCACAGGACAGCACAGGGTAGGGAATTGCGAGTACGCATGCGCAGGAACTGCATCATCCTTTGCCTGGAGGGGGGGTAGGAAAACTACTCAGGGGGAAAACCACCACCCCTAGTGCAGTCGGTAGTGATCGAGCCAACGACCTCCCGAATGCGAGTGAGACACTACCACGACCAACCACGCTTTAACATGCTGCAACTTAAATATACAAATTAAAGAGTTAAATGGTTTTGTAACGGTCTCTTAGGGGTTTTCTTAATGTCTTGTTGCGTGCCCCTGTTTTTTTTATTGGGTTCACTTAGGTTGGCTTTAATTTACATGGTTTTACTGTCTCCATTTTACTTATTATTTATTTACACTCACTTAAAAACATTATCCTTCACGTTTCCTTTTGCTTGTTTTTTCATTCATGTGTTTAGTTTTTTCAAATCTCAACTACAATCTGTTCACGTATCTTAATATTTGTTGAATAAAACCTTTGGAAAATGATCCCGCGTTTAATTGTCCCGTTAATATTAACGAGCTTTCTTTGATCGTTAAATAAAACTTACCTTAATATTGTTTTAAAAAAATGTAATATGTGTTTTATAGAACAATATAAACTAATAATGGATAGAAATAATGCGTATTCGTAATTGCTATTAAGAAAACGTTTCTTCTATAATTTATTATTATTTGATGCATTAATTTTATTTGTAAAGTAAATGTTTTGTTACTTATATATTCAAATTTTCAGGAATGGTATATTGGAACCATATTTCATTGCTATGTAAGAGAATAAAAATTATTATATTTGATTGTCTGTTCCGCACACGAACACTGTTTTTCCACTTTGGCATTTTCTACCAGACTTAGGTTTTGTTTGCATTTAGCGGAAGGATACATAATGACCAGCTCGAGAGCATAACTTGAGAAGGGCTCGAGGGTGACACCTCCTTGGCGCTTGAATTGCGTTGTAAAATGTTTCAAATGTTTTTAAGGAAACCACTAAACGTGTTCCCACTATACCGGTGTACGAAAAGAAAACACTTCAGACGAGGTACGTACAGTATAATACTCTCGATAATGCATCAAGCACATTATAGATGCTATACCTGAGCCTCCAACATAGCTAAAAACTGTGTTTCTTCGCACTGCTGTATATCATTATATACTGATCTAAAACTTGCGAAACTCTTATAGGAACCTGCACTGAACTTTGCTTCAGACATTCCAGAACTCAAATGATGAGGTCACCGCTCTTGAAGCCCAAGGTACACGTAGCACAATGGAAACACTGCACGCCAGTTCAGCGACTTGCGCTTAGGAGTGATGGGGCACTGGGTACGCGTGTCAGTGTCGCCCTTATCGCTCACTTGCTTCTGAACCTCAAACGCGCTAGAGTGCTTCACGTAGCGAGAGAATGTGTAAGTTGCCACGGATGGACGGATTACGGCATAGGCAGCCGTGTTACTGAATGATATGTTCAGTGCAGAAACTGACGGTCGCTGAAGGTGAAGTGTTGCGTAGTTGTCTGTACAAATGTGTCCGACGTCCTTGGTGCGTGTGAGATCAGGTCTGGGGAGCTGGATGGCTCCTAGGCTCGACCAATGGACAGCGACTACTCAGCGCTGAGGCTGTCGAGTTCACAGCCTGACCTGAATTCCAATGTGCAGAAACTCTCTTAGGCCGTGGTAATGGGCACTTCCGTGTAAAACTCACAAGTGCAATGGACGCACCAGAGGTTCTCTCTGGTCACCATACTAGAATATTGTCTACAAAATCAGTGTTGACGCGTTTGCGCATATCTTAAAAATTAATGTTCTGGCAATTCGGATTTTTTCCAATAAAGGTATAAAACAATTATCTATAGCTACCACGTACTGCAGAGATGTTCAAAATGACGATTTTCATGACGGTATAACTTCTACATCGGAGTGAGCTGACTAGTGGAATGTTCAAGAAATATGTAAGGACCTTCAGAAGAGGACATGGAGGAGGAATAAGATGCCGGGGGAAATATGCAAAAGTTTACCATTAATTTAACTAAATCGAATCTGCAACCAGAAGAAACGCGTAAACAGCGTGTGTGCATATCTTCATCGAAATGTACTATTTTGTTGACAGTCGACTGTATCATTGTGCAAAAAAGAGAGAGAATTATTTTATAATAACCGATAGGTACAGGTAAATGTTATTCGTGTGCTGCAACAATTAATTTTAATGTAGCCTTCGCCATCACTGGTAGCATAAATGTACGAAAAAACTGAGTGTGAAGCCCTGAGAACTACAATTTGTAAACATCTGCTTTGTTAAAAAGTCAACGAAGAGGCTGTGCTATGTTTGAAACTACACAGATGCCCTGCTACTGAACGACAATATGCAATCAGCAACAAGTGTCGCCAAGTGTAAGTCGTCCTGAGGAGGCTGATCCCCACAGCTCGAGGAGGACGTGGTTATCTTGTTGACAGACTAGCGGGCATGGCTGGCTCTCACACTGCAAGGCTTTGAGACGGCGCTGATAAGACGTATCTCGCAGGCCGCTCCCAGTCGCCGGTAGGGACATCTGCCCCGGCCGCTCTCCTGCTTCACTCACAGTGCAGACCACTGCAGCAGCGTTACTTAAACACTAATTATACCACTCCATTGGTGAAAGATTCTGTCTTACAGCTCAGAGTCGTCTTCATTAAAATGCCATGTTTTATATTATAAAATTGCCGCATACAAAACTTTGAAAAGTTAAGTTTGGGTCAGTCGGCGTCGTGCAGAGAAGAACCCGACTCGACTCACGAACCTCAATGCCATTGCTACTTGTTTTGCAACTTTCGACTCGTTTTATTATATACTTCGTCCATTTACCATACCTCACTCGTGACCAAAACGCTGTATCTAATGATATCTCATTCTCAAAACAAATCTCAAAAATACGTCATGCACTACATCAAGCATATATTGAACTCTCCTCAAATATACCTCAGTCATAATTAAAATATAACTCACCTTTCACGAACACACTTTAGAAACTTTAAAATACCTCATTTGCACCTAAAAAATAATTATATTATAACTCAACATACACCAAAGATACTTAAAAGATAAATTAAGCATGATACTCGTCTCCGCCAGGACTACAGATGAAAAGAGATCAGAAGGAATATGAGAAAACCAAGGTGGTATGACATAGCACGATGAGATAAGTTTCATGACAGGGCAATGAACTCGAACATTCTTCAGGCGAGATGGATGGTGCCGGCATGGAGGGATAGCACGGAGAAAACCTCCCACATGGAATGCAAGAGCGTGTAGTGGGGATAAACGGTAGGAAGAATGAGAGAGTATGAGAAAATAAAGGAGATCGGGAGGACTCTGAGAAAACTCCCCACGCAGAATGCAAGAGTGTGAAGTAGGGACATCCAAAATGGACGCCTTTGGCCAGGAATAACATGTTTATCGACACCGAGGTGCCGCGGGTTTTGACCAAGGTTGCTCCTCCTGCGCCTGATTCACTAGGGTATAACAGGAGACAACTTTCTGAGCAGTAGTAGAGGGGAGTGCAGATCAGGACTTCCATAACATGCAGGCTTATTATTAAGGCCCCTTCAGGCTGCATTGTCACATCAGGCTGTTAGATGTGTGCACTCCCCCACCAGACTGGACACTGTCCATAGCCATTGAGTTATTTGAGCTTGGTCAGGGCTCTAATTGGCAGCAGTTGAATGTTGCCAATAGAAAGAGATCACGCCTTTTCCAATAGCAGAGGGTGAATGTTCTCCACCCGAGGGTGGTTCCACCTCACCTGTCAACAGCAGAGTACGGAGTTGAATCCGTACGAGCCACCTTGATGGGGCGGAGGACTATCCACCTCTACGAACCCGCTTCGTAAACGAGTCCTCTTACTAGGCGGACCAGACCGATGACCCTTCGTTAGCGAGCACCAACCCTTCGAAACTAACTCTGAGGGGAGCTGGCACGCTTGCGTTCCACGGCAGCGGCTACCGACCCTTCACGTACATACAGTGCCAGCCCTCCAGGCAAGTACCCACCTCCAGATCTCCTTCCAAGCAGAAGGTTCAACCAATGCCACCCAACCCGGCCCCCAGGGCCGGCCAGGAATGAAAGAGTGGGAAGGGAAATCCAGCATGACCGACATCGGCAAGAAATGACAGAGCTGGAGGTTGCCTCGTGATGTCATCCAAGATGGCCGCCAGCGTGTCCCCACCGGGACGCCAGGTGACACAGAACTGTAATTTTCCTACTACTGCCATGGACTATACCTGTAGACAAATATAGCCGCTGACATGTGGGAAAGTCTTAAAGGTCACGGTCATGGTTGCGAACATCCAATATGGCCGTCCACTTACATAACATGGCCGACGTCTAGCTGGAATGACAATTCATGAATACCTGGCCGAGCTGTTGTCCTCTGTGTTTCCCAGTCCTAACAATTATCCAGTACTGCAGTTTATATACTATCCTGCACAGAGAAACCCCTTAAGAGGTGCCTTGCCAAAGATTTGTGTAATGAAGTTTGCATCAAGAGTTTGATTTATTGATTGTATAATAGATACCAAACACAAATAGTATATGTGAAATACAGATGTTGTAGTGAGATCTGAGGTCCCCAGTTCGAATAGCGATCGAAGTTTCGGAACGTTTTTAGCAACTGTCGTAATGTCTTCAGAAAGCGCAGTGAAGGAGCATGGTGCAGGGACTTCAGCTCGGCAGTCGAAAGCAATTAAACATACAAAAGAGAAACAGAGTTGCGTTTAACCCACATAAACAATGGTAGTTTCCCTGAGGGATGAAATGTTTAGAAATATGCTTAAGAATAGGCCAAAACAAACACAAGTTATTGAAGATAAAAGAGCAAATATATTGTGATCGCTAGTTTGAGGCCACAGGAGGGAACCTTGGAGATGCAAAGTTCAAAAACTTAGAAATGAAATCTTTAATGTATTACTGAAGACTACAAATTTAATAATTAGTGATTGTAATGTTATTCTTGTAGGGTGGGTAGCATACCGAATACTTGAGCTACTTGTTGAGACCAGCAGTCGGGAGAAAACTCGAGCGAAATGAAGGAAAGACTTCCGCCGGTGAACGAAGAACCACGTGCCAAACATCGAGGACACCCGAGCATTGCCGAGCCGACCCGAACTAAGCGATCCTCCGACACTCACTGCTCCATTAAAAATACTTTGTCCCAAAACCCGGCATTTTTATAACCCTTACTTGAATTTTATTCTCATCTTACAATAATTATACTATCATTTTACGAGAATTACTTTTATATTATACTTCATACTATATTACTGTACATGGATTCTACTACATTCAGGAATCGGCTGTAGTAATTAAGTGTATGAAAAAATACTCTGAAAAACCATTAACCGGATGTATTGATTAGATTGTACATATTGTGTAACAATTCTGCGGTGCATGTACGTCCCACGAACGCAACTGCATTCAGTAACTAGTTCACGATGTACGAACGACTGTGTATGAAACCCTGCGTTAAGCAAATCACGTTAGGATATAGCTCGATACTGCGAGTGGAACATCTCCCGATTTATATTAGCACTTTTAACAGAGTTCCACGATGTTTCGTTGAGCCGTTTACGAGTTGATGTGGCGAACAGGGCAGTTTTTTACTTTAGATACATTAACCTAACTAATCTGTAGGGAATCACAGTTACGGATGAAACCGAACATCGCAGTTTCATGAAAAACAGTGTAGTCGACTCTAAATGTGTTAAAATTTTGTTGAAATTGCGTACATATCTGCGCATGTATTCATATTTTACAAGCGATAAGACATTTTCTCGCGCAAACAGCTTTAATCGGAATTTTCAGGTATCATTTTAGACGTTGTAAAAATCACATTTCAGGACGGATTCTTGCTCGTACACAGTATGTGTATTATTATATTATTATTTTGTAAAATAATTTTACGTTAAAACATGCATTATCTTCGGAGCCATTTTGATACGTCTGCAAATATTGTTGCGACCGTAGTCACTTCAGTGAACAAATATTTTACTATTCCACTAAAATAAATTAATACCGAATAGCACTTTACACCCAAATAAATAAATTCAAACTATGCAAGACCTAAGCAAACTACGTACGCAATAAGGCGCTTTACTGCATAAACATGTTTTGAAAAGCGTGCGATACAAAATGCATAGATAAGGGCCGGAACGTTAGTCACAAGTCGTATCTTATGTTAACCCCGGCATGTCATGTTTCGTAAGTTTCGAGCGAGATTCGGCGCCATGCCACCTCTGGTTGTCCCCGAGTAGAGAGTTGTTCCCAACCCTGGCAGAATGTTGCTGTGTTTGGACGTTCTCAGCGCCGCCTTGTTCTCAATAAGGATAGTGAGTGATCAGACTCAGTGCAGGCTGTGTTGTAGTGACTGGATACTCACACTGTCCCAGGGCTCCGCCGACCCACACGAGGCAGCAGAAGATGACGGGAAGTGCTGCAGGCTTCATGACTCGGGACTCGCAACTCGACTGACCGACGATGTGGGACGAGCCGTGTATCTGCAGTCGCTATCAGTTCCTGGAAACACTGATAACACTCCCTACCTCCTGCGAGGTGCTCTGGCCATACGCTCTGCTCGTGATCTGACGTCAACCACCTTCGAGGAAGTGCGCTGAGTTTCGACCACAACCTAACCCACGTCCGCCTCACCTACTTGCGTTGCTTCCTCTTGCGGACGTACACAATAGTGAGTCATTCTGCTTTAGTTCCGCTCCGCCCAGTTTATTAGTGACGGGTGTCCTCCTTTGCCCTCTCCGTGCAGAGACGTAGCCGGAACTCTCGGGAAGAGATGGTTTCTCAGACTCTCGCCGGCTGTGGTCATTTACAGGCTAAGAAGTGAGCATATGAGGCGTGTACGATGTACCACGATGTTTAATCCTGCTGAGAAACTAAAATTACAAACGGCATATATGTATTAATTTAAAGTTTAATACTGCATATGTTATTTTCGTAGATATTGACATGTCGCATACTTAAATTCCAAACTCCGACAAGGTATTGCTATAGGTAGAAGCAGTGCCGTCGTTGAATATGTTTATTTCCTACAGAAGAAATCTCCTTGATTTCTTTCGAACTACAACGCCGAGAAACTTATTTGGGTCTACAGCAAGGACGTACGACGAAATGTGGGGTGATCGTCTAGTGAAACGCTACATTCAGCTATCAGGTTCCGAATATGCTAGGTCAGAAGAAGATGTTATTTCCGTGGGGGATGACTAGAATGCTCTAGATTATTGAGGTCCAACAAAGTATAATAACCGGGCAGTTATTACAAAGTTTTAGTTTTCATCTAAGAAAAGGGGTTTTCTTCGTATTTTGGGAGGGGCTTCGCCCCCCCCCCCCTGGCTATGTGCATGTTCAGTAGGATATGTGATAACCATACTGCGAGAGCAATGAATGGTTGAAAACCTCCGTCGAGTAAGTTGATTGGTTACGAAGTAGATTAATAACAGACGGAAACAGCAGTGCTGCGGCCTCGTCACTGAGATGCTGAGTAGAGGATTGTGTGTGGCAAGACACGCATTCCTTCCTCATCGCCGAGCGGAGACAACACTCAGCCGCTGAGTATTGGTGAATCAATAGACATGTAATGCGTGTTGGATGAGGTACATACTGTTGGGAAGCCGACTGAGGCAGTTTCGACAGTGCAGGATGGGTTTCCACAGTCTAAGGTCGGACATACCTGGAGACTAGCGACTGCTCGAGACAGCTGTCCTCAACTACTGTCTGCCCATCATCTTGTTGTCTCTGAACTTCGCCATACTGCACATGGGCATGTCGCCTGTTATTGGGAAATCGATTTTATTAACTACATATTTTATTCATATATATAATAAATGCAAGACCAGGAATCGACATTGCGATGTTGTGGGCATGTCGATCGCGCGTGAGTTGTAGGATTATTGCTTACGTACTATGTGTAATGATATTCATTTATTTATTAGCCAGTATTCATGTTAGTGGTTTCGCGGGCTGCCGCATCAGTACTCAAGTTTGTTTGTGCATTATACGATATGAATGCTATTCCAGCGCCAAGCCGGCAAAACCTGTTCTCTATAGCACCTGTTGCTTGCTTGTCATGCACTTCTATAAAATGCAACCGCCTTTTCGTGATTCTGTCACTTAAGATACTGAATGCAGCAACTAAACAAAATAGTATATGCATTGACTAATATACACTGTGTTATGCTAGCATCGCAACGATATTAACGTTGTAATCAAGTGCGGGAAAATAATGTGTACTTGGTAAATCGTAATATACTTACAATGAGATTCATGTTAATACGTTACAAGCTTTGCCAAGAACTTAGAAATGTTTGTAGTGTACCAATTCCGTTAATTTTAAAGCAGTTTTAAATTCACGGTATAGCGTCCCTCCTCTATTAATTTGACGCTTTAGTATTTACTAAGCTATTTACACTGGAGAGCCAAAAAAAACTGGTATAGACGTGCGTATGCAAATAACAGAGGTATGGACCCGATCGGAGTAACGCGATGAGGTCGGCAGCGCCTATATAAGACAAAAAGCGTCTGGCAAAGTTGCTAGATCGGTTACTGCTGCTACAGTGGCAGGTTATCAAGATTTAATTGAGTTTGAACGTGGTGTTATAGTCAGCGCACGAGAGATGGGACATAGCTTCTCCGAGGTAGCGATAAATTTTGATTTTTCGCGTACGACCATTTCACGAGTGTACCGTGAATATTGGGAATCCAGTAAAACATCAAATCTTCGACATCGCTNTAGATTTTTCGCGTACGACCATTTCACGAGTGTACCGTGAATATTTGGAATCCAGTAAAACATCAAATCTTCGACATCGCTGCGGCCGGAAAAAGATCGTGAACGAACGGGACAAACGACGACTGACGAGAATCATTAAACGTGACAGACGTGCAACCCTTTCTCAAAATAATAGTTACACACTCATCTTATTATTCATTCAGCAGAAAAATTATGATGTTGTGTTTTGTAGAACAATTCGTGCTGTGAGCATTCAATCCACTCTAGTTTACATGTATCATGCTACAGTTATCGTATGGGCAAGTCTTTTCTTTTAAGCAATGGTAAATTAACAGTTACTATCTTCATGTCGTCTGACATTAGAGCGGTTAGTAAATGTCTTGCCATGAAACTTGCACACAGTCCCTGATGAGTAACGCCAACCTCCAGAGTCAGCAACTATGCATGGCTTCCTCGACGAAGCAGCTGGTGTTACATATGGCCAGCCTACAAACACCGGTCCCGTCTTCATTTTGTAACAGCCTGCGTCAACTCAATAGATGAATCTAGTCGTGACGATCTACTTTCCACCACACCTGTCAACCAAGTGACCACCTTTTTTTTTTACATGATGAATGGTTATATACTATTAACGATAATGCCAGAGAGTCTGTGTTGACCGTCTCGAGTTTCCTCAGTATATTTCTAATGTCTGTGTAGCTCCAAAATAGCAATGTGAGGTCTGACCAGGCCGATCGCTGTCTAGCCTGCTAAGTCGCCAATCTTGTGCAACTTTCAGTGTTCGAAGTACTTCTTTGTCTGGATACTTCAGCAGTCTCCCGACGTGCATTACACTAGCTCCTAGAGTGTGATGTGTCCATAACAGTAGAACGTCCTTGAAAACACTCTATACACGGGTGACAGACGAGAATCTCTTCGTCCTGTTGCAGATGAGCAGGTAGATGTTTGTAGACACATTTCATTTCATGTCGTGCATACGTCAGAAGGAACTATTTGTGCAGGTACGCGAGTTCAGTTTCTTTGGCAAGTGCTGTAAGTGATTTAAGCTTTCCATACGCCACGATAGCAAATAAAATTTTCTAGCCGCTAGAACAGCATGCAGTCATTTTCACTGTGCCCTCACGACGAGAGAAAGAAGTTTTGGATGATTCGTAGAGGCGGTACAAGCTGCATTTATATACCAGAAATGGTGCAGCTAACTCCCAAGTCACGATAAGTCAGTCAGAGAGAGAGGTCCTACTCGAACGACAGGCGAACTGCGAATGGTCCAGAGAGCTCGTGCGCCTGCGTATAAACCCCCTCTCCCCCTGTATCGATCCAAAGTCCTTATCTGTTGTCGGAGAATCTACAATTCTACCAGGAAGAATGAGAAAATACGAATATATTATATATATATAATTTTCAAAAGAGCAAACATAGGAGCACCCTGAGGAAACACTCATGCTCTATACGCACCAGCAAGGGACCGAGAAAATACAAAATGCACAAATACTGTCGCTTACATATATATATATATTAGTATGTAATATAAATATACATATTTATGTCTACGTACCTTTAAGACATTATTTTGATATATGCATATCATTATGCATAGTTCATATGCTCAAAGAATATACTTTAATATATAAATATATGTTACTGCATAGGCGACAGTATCTGTGGGTTTTTTATTTATACATATATAACTTGAGTGATATTGACACAACTTGTGTTTACACATGGGTCATAAGAAATTGGAAGATGGTAATATGCGTTTATTACTA
>NQII01001024.1:510729-590317 GCA_002778355.1 Clitarchus hookeri | reverse complement strand
TCTCGACGGACGACTCCACAACACGCTTCTTCCGGTGACCTCGCGATCCGACTCACTCTCGCGAACTTCTGATCTCACTGACCTGATTCAACTGCTCGACTGATTCTGCCGGGCTCCGATCCCCGGCCTCGGCATGCAATATCACTGACCCGACTGACGCAACTCATGCACTAGTTCAACTGACTCTGGCCCAGCGCCTCCCGGCGCGGGGAATTACTGGTCAACTGATTCCCTCTTTGTCCCGCAATTCGACCTTTAAACTCTTTCGATCCCCCCCCCCAGATCCATGCACGTGTGTCTCTTGTTGGGAGAGGGGGATGGGGTGACCTGCGGCCCTACAGCCCAACCATTGTCAGCTCCTCTTCTCCCGCGTCTAACTAGCGTTGCATTGGCGCAACTTTAGCTTACATCGGCGTTTTCGCGGAGCATGTCCAAATTCTCCTGCGTTTTTCTAGGGGAGGGGAGAAACTCGTGGCACAACTGCCAAGCTCTGTCAGCCCTTCTTCCGCGGCTAACTAGATAGCCGCGGAACTCCGCTTACCGCTGCATTTCTTCGGCGCATGTCCAAATTCTCACGCGGTCTTGCTCGGGGTTGGGGGAGAGGTCCAGCGGCACAACCTTGACACGTGTTAACTACTTGTACGTCCTCTCAGGTTGACCTGACCTGGCCGTGCATATCCCACGGCGCGTGTCAACTGGGAGGCCCTAGCGGGGTGTAAAATGGCGGGGGCTGTGGCAGTGGCATCCTGAATACTTATGTGACACGCGTCAACGGTGCATACAAGTTTAACAATGTTTGGTACAAACATAAAACAATTTTTTGGTATACAACACCCTGAATCTAGTTTTACTACCCTTCGCCCACTCCTTCAGGTTGACTGCTGCCTGCATTGACAAACTAGAAGCACCTCCCGAAGTCTCTGCGGAACAGTCAGCACATCCCGCACGTGCAGCTCTGTAGATAGACGCAAGGGGAACCTTTCCCGACATATTGGATACTTGATTTTTCTAGCACATTTATGTTTTTTTAAAAGAATAGCTATTGACCTTGCATAGCGCTACAGGCATAACGACTGAGCTGCGACCTCGTATTTAAGTCACAATATTGATTTGACCAAATTTTGGCAGGGTAATTATAAAGAATAGGGCCTTTTCCGAAAACCGGGAAAATTATACCTGTGGACGGTATATATGGTAATTACTAATCACACTTAATAGGAATTTTTTGGGGGGGATTCGCGTATTTTGCAGTATATACTATGGAATGTGATGGTGAGGAACGCTATGAATATCGGGGTGTTTATGAGATAAAACCCGTGAAATCTATGTCAAATATATTTATTTCGTGTCGCTGAATCGTATTTAAGGCGAGAACGCCTCTGGAAACGAAATGTTATTTAACAAAACGTTTGTGACAGGGTATGTTATGCCGACGCCCTAAGGTTATACAGCTACAAACTATGGTAATCAAGCAGTCTCGGTATATCATTTAATTCCGATGGATTTTACATGGCTTACCTTCATGAAATTCAACACATGATTGTACTACATAATCTATAAGTAGTAGAAGACATATATTTACAGAATAGAATATATAAAACGATCCCAACTGTTGTTTAAGTTTTGTAGTTGACGTGTATAGACATGCTACTTTTGTTCNGAATAGAATATATAAAACGATCCCAACTGTTGTTTAAGTTTTGTAGTTGACGTGTATAGACATGCTACTTTTGTTCAACAATCATTCACAGAGACGGGAAACAAATGCGCAACGAATTTTGTTTTCAGGTTCAATTTGTACCTATTTCATGTCACAGTTGTATGCTGGTAGTGCGTAAAACACGACGTGCATTTGTGAATTTGATCGCATGTCGTCGTTGGTGTAAAATGATGTGCGATTTACGAGTGATAATAGGCATATTTCTTTGCGGTAATTAAATGTGACGTATTAAATCAACATATTGTGAGGAAATACAAATGTTCATGTGAAATTCTTTCCTTGTGAATTGTGTGGTAATACGAGTGTATGCTGCGTGGTGTACACACATTTAATATACGTTAATTTGTCGCATAACCTCTCAGTAATATATGGCAAAGGAATTATAATCGCCTAAATAACTTACTTTATTAGTTTTTACGTGGAAAGAAGTGTATTTCTTAATTTAACTCTGTAGTTTTGCTTGCTGCTGTGGGAACTGAAGGGCTTTTGTACTGCCGCTGCTAGCCATGTAAAATGCGGAAGACCTAACCAAATTAGACCTAACTTCACGATAGGTGAATCACAGAGGTTTGATGAACCGACGTGAGGTTAGTTATAATACTTTTTCTAACACTATCTCGTGTCGGCACTCTCTCCCCCTGTAATCACGTATCGTGAAGGTAGATCGAGTTAAGTTAGGTCATCATCTTGCATTTAAAGTGGTTAAAACACTCACATGAAATTTAATTTACATAAATTGTACGCTTTTTTTCATCCCACAATTTTCCTGATCTTCGTAGCCCTCCTTACTATAAAATTTGGTGGCAAACACTAACCCTGTCTTTAACTATCGTGAAGTTAGGTTATTTCTTCTTGCATTTAACGTGTTTACGCAATTTAAATATAACGTACATAATTTTTACATGTTTTATCCCACAATTTCCATGATCATAGCCATCTCTACTATCGCATTTGGTAGTATCTACTGAGAATATATTGATGCTCCTAGTAAACTCGCGTTCTCTGTAATTAGTAATATCGACTTAAACAATTTTCCGTGAAAAATTATAATTATTTTTTTTGGAAAAGCCCCAATTCTATATAATTACCTTTGGCAAATTTAATATTGCGACGTAATTATGAGTTCGTAGTTCAATCGTTATGCAAGTAGGATAGAGTAAGGTTGTTGGGTNGAAAAGCCCCAATTCTATATAATTACCTTTGGCTAATTTAATATTGCGACGTAATTATGAGTTCGTAGTTCAATCGTTATGCAAGTAGGATAGAGTAAGGTTGTTGGGTACTGGAGTACTCTTACAGACGGCCGCTCCGCAAGCGTACGAGACAGATGATTTATGGACGCTCGCGCATTGCTATCAGTTGCAACCACAGACTTAGCGACTTTTCACAAAGGAATGTTTACAAAGCTTGCTGCTTCCGACCTTGGGTATCGAGTGTCTGAGATATCATTGAAGGAATGTTCTGGTCATTACTACTGCCCTAGTTTCTCTCCGCGTGACTCGGGGTGCGTTGAACCTTCCAGATCAAGGCCAATGACAGTATGAAAGTGCGACGGGCCCCCAAGCCGGCAGTTTATGAGTGTCAGGAGTCTGGGCGATTGTGCGACGTTAAGCGACAGACGAGCTGGACGAGAACGAGTAGCACTGCAAAAATTAAGCAGTCAAGAGTGCGGCTGAAAGGCTGGACTATTGTACTGGATGCGTGAGTGAAATGCATTAGAAATGATAGCAACAGACATACTGAACGTGTGTTAATGATGAGTATGAGTTAATTGACTATAACCAAACAGATAAATTGAGGACATTAATTAGAGTTGAAATATACATTAAATATTGCGCTACCGAAAAATAAAAAGAGTAATAGTGGAGATGGATAATTTAATTCTGTAAATAATAGCTGTGTGAAAAAATTCGAAATCAAATTTAGTTCTTTTATTTTTTTATTAAGACCTCCATCCCTCACGAACTCAGATACGCCCCTAAGACGTCTTGTAACAGTACTTTCGGGATTTAAAACACAAACAAGCTATCAAAACCAAGAATTCAATATGGCGAGGGAAGGTTCCACTTAGAATAAGTCAGGTCAATTTTTATCTCCTGTGAATGTCCCCAGCATTGACTCACGTGTTTGTGTTTGATTTTCCAATAGGCCCACCCTTTTATACTACAGTATTTGATTAACTAGAGTATGTTCTATTTGGGTAAAAACTAGCGCACAGGAAGTGTCAACACGTTTAAAAGCATTTATGTAAATGGTTATTCTCAGTGGGCGCAATATTTAATGTCAATTCTAATTGAAGTTCTTATCAATATTGGTTACAGTCAATTCAAGCTCATTATTGAAACATATTCAATCTGCCCATTGCCGTTATTTCAAATGCCCTACATCCAGTTAAATAGACCCACCCGTCAGTCTCACTCTCCACTGCACCGATGCTCCCAGTCTGCAGACTTCACTCCCGCTGGTCAACCTCACCGTCACTTCTCGCTCTACTGGCTCGTCGTTTCATCGTCTTCGCACACCTGGCTTTTAAGAATGTACAATCCTCCAAACTCCAGACTGTCGGATCGGAGGCCCGTCGCGGCTTAAGTATTCTCGCAAACCTGATCTAGAAAGTTCTTCGCACCACGAGTTCCGTTGAGTGAGGTAGGGGCGATGACGAGAACATTATTTTGAAGATAACCCCAGAAGTTCGATAAGTTGAAGGTCCGGAGCGCGCAAGTCCAGATAGACTTATCTGGCACACGCGGCTTCTCGCCTTTGTAAATCGCCACACAATTCTAGCGTTATCACTCTGCCATTGACACACTGTTTCGCTCGTGCGAGCGGGTCGGGGCAAGAGAAGCGATGCAGAGCAACAAGCATGTAAAAATATAGTTCGGGATTGTCACCACGTCCACCGCTGCATTTCCCAGAAAGGGCAGAGTTGTAGGGGTGAAAAGCCACACATGTGTAGTTCAACCTATGGCTGGCCATGTAAAAAAAACGTTCACCCGGGAACGAGGTGCTGCCACCTAGTGATCACCACAGTCCTGATGGCCATGGGGACTCACGGTAAAGTAACAACTCGCATGCCAGTGCTTCGCCTCTTAACTTCTATTTTCCCCACTCCGAGTACACATGATACGAGATACGAGCATGTGTGTGTCGCTGGGCACTGTGCAGCATCGGGACATCAAACCCCTGTTTTCGCGCCAGCGGACGGGCACCGTCGTCACGCACTCGAGTCCACTGTACAACACTGAACAACTGACAAGCGGCTCGCCGGGGCTCGACTGCGTGGCGTTGAGCCTGCCGCCGCGCTGCGAGAATGCTGACACGAAACACGACGCTCCGGCTTACAGCACTCCTCACGGCGTACACTTTATACTCTGTGCAACGTTAATTAGTTTACAACCACTATAATACACGGTAGTGTTATTGGCAAAATAGCAGTCTAATATTGGAACATGGAGAGTGGCTAACGTGCAGTCGGCATGAGTACTCTACACCATATTGTGTCTACTGCTCTACTCCTGCCTTGTAGTCAGTCGGCAAGGGGTATGTTCTATTGAAAATCCATACGCACAGTTTACTATAAAAACATCAATGTGTGTTCAGGTCGCATCTCTTGACACCAATAATTAAGTTTATCGTTTATGAAAAAAATTATACGGGTTAGTTCACAATAAAAAAAACATAGGCACAGAGCATAGGTCATAACGGTAGCACATTCACACGACCAGAAACCTTATGCAAAATTGATTCCCAATTGAATAATTGCGTATTGTTTTTTACTTGTGTACTGTCCGAATCGGCTGCAGTGACTTTCCTGTATCGTTGCCGGCGTATGGTGGCGTTATTCCGTAAAACCACGCAATAGACAGGTATTTCCGTATATCCACGCAGCAGGAAAGTATTTCCGTAAAACCACGCAACATGCAAGTATTTCCGTAAAACCACGTGATAGGTAAATATACAGAAATGAAACGACGGCGGCTGCTGCGTAAGGCTTTGGGAACGGGCCCCGTGTCCGATATGCTACTTCGCGCTGCGAAAGGTTCCCCGTTAGCTGGGCTACAGGCTGGCGAGTAAGATGCCAGGCGCAGATTGGCGAACGGCGTTCCGACATGTTGCTAGCCAGTCACGCCATTATGCTGACGCGTGCGGCTGGAGTTCGCGCTATAGGCAGCTGTTTCACATTTGTACTCTGCGGCCGTGTGACAAATTTCACTGCAATACTTTAACGGCGACAAATGGATAAATCAAATATGTCGGGGGCAGGGAGAGCTGAACACTCACGGGCCAAGGTTGGCGAGCAAAATACGTCTACTCGGACACTAGCACTGGGTGGATAGAAACCACCCTTCTCTGGTTAATGACTAGGCAGACTGGCGACAGGAAGTGCGCCTGGCTGGCAGGGGTGGCTCGCATCGCAACTACACACAGTTTCCGCGCGCCTCTACGCGTCGCTGGTCTGCCCGCACAACAGCGGGGTCATCATGGATGTGCTGGTTCTTCTCCTTGAGCTTCCGTCCGACTTTCTACGACCTGCCTGGTAATTAAGGTGGCTGCCTAACTGGTGCTTGAACTGCGTTGCAGTGTGATCGAAATATTTTGTTTTTGGAAACTAGTAAACTTGCGCCAAAAATGCTTGTATAAGGAAACACAACACACTTCAGACTAGTCGTGCATGATACTTTCAAGACAACTCGCACTTTGTAAACACTATTTTAATGCCCTCCAACATGACTGAACACTTTTTTTGGACTACTGTTTCTCAAGATATACGAATCGGATTCATGCATGCTGTGTGCACTTTTGACGCCCTAGTTACTTCCCCCTCCCCCATTAATTACTTTTTTATCCTTCCACCACTTTTAAAAAATAAATATTGCCATTTAGATAAGTAATAAATAAAGTGTATTATATTGCACCGAAATCTAAAGTTAACGTTTAAGACAATAATACAATATATTGATGGACTATTATTCAAAATGAGAGGGCTTCGAAAAGTGCTCACTTAACCATAAATAGCCAACACGCCACTGTTGCACAACTCCTACGCCTCTCTTCCTCACGCACGCTCACAAAAGGCGGTGGGCGGGAGGTCTTTAATGGCCGACTCACGCTCCTGGAATGCGTACATCTAAGAAGACCGCATCGCCGGATCCAGCTGGAAACAGCGTCGTTCCGGTGCTTGGCGGTGCCGACACAAACACGACCGTGCCACGAGGCCACCGCCGTTTGACAAAGTACCAGCGGCCTGTGTGCGAAACGCGATGCGCACTAAATTGCTCGGAGTGGCAGTGCATAAAACAAGACTGGAAATAGATGCCACAGGCGCGCCGGGCCCGTCAGACTGGCGCACGCAAGGGCGCCTGCCCTCCACGACAGGCAGACACGCGGTGGCTCGGCGGTTAGCCTGCTCGCCTCCCACCAAGGCGAACCGGGTTCAATTCCTCGGCCGGGTCACTCCCGGAATTTCACATGTGGCAATCGTGCCGGACGATGCCGCTGGTCGGAGGGTTTTCTCGGGGATCTCCCGTTTCCCCGGCCCTTGCATTCCGGCGCTGCTCTATACTCGCCACGCATAACCTTCATCGGCTCTCAAGACCCCAATGTTAAGAGCCGCCCCTATTCACTCACTCCGCGACAAGCGCGTATGCAAGGGAATGCGGGATGGGAATCCAGGTCAAAAATATTCTCGAGTAAAGTGCACGGAAAAGTCATAAACATAAATAAAATGATGTTAGACATAACATTTTCAGGAAACGTCTGCTTCATTATTCATGAACCGGTATCTGAGGAGGTCAAACCTTATATCAATAATTTTTAAATGTTTTTAAATTGCATGCTTTTGTGTGGTGTTTTAATGTGTAAACAAACATCTCTTAGCAGCGGCCATCAAGGTGGTAAACTTCAGATTACATCGCATGAAAAACAAAAAAGCTGATATTCATGGACGTGGCTAGAATTACAAGTCAGGGGCAAACGGTTTCAAAAGACTATTTTTAAAATTTATATATTTAGTATTTTGTTAATTCTGTTCACTTTCACACAAGAAACACTGCGATTTCTGTACTTTTTTAAATCAGCTGTGAAAACTTTCCCGACTTTTCTGCAAAAGACAGAATTAGTAAGAAGTTTTAATTTAAAATGCTTGTAAAATGGTGGATTTCATGTATCAGGAGACATTTGGCAAACATATATTGGTTAATGCAACTTTGTTTTCCAGCATGGTGGAAGTGTAAATCGTATTGTTTTTCAGGTCAAACGCGCACGCTTCAAGCAAAAATACAGCAGACAACGGGAATATTTTACTGCGGCAGAGATTCCCACAAATTATGCAGTTGATGACAATTTTTGCGGCAGGAAGAATTTAAGAGGCGTAATGTTCCAAACGTTTACAAACATGTTTGCACACTTTCACCAACTTAAAAATTCTAAAAGCTTAAAAGAAAAATTTAACTCGGGAAGTATGGGTACTGGTTTTAGGATCGAGGATCTAAACAAGAATATTAGAACTGAATCGAGAATCTCTATCGGTAAAAACGTGGAAACAGCACATCACAAACTTAAGTCATAAAATAATCGTATGTCTAAAACCTTCGAGACACAAGTGGCGGTCATGATGTGTGTTGGTAAAGTAATGTAATGATTCTTAGCACACACAGCTTTTCCCTGACTTAGGTTAAATTCTGACTTTTCCACAATTGAATAATTCCCTGACCTTTCCTGTTTTCCACGTGTAGACACCCTGACTGTAGAGTGTAAGAGCTGTAACATTTCTTTTATTTACTTAATTTGTTCGGTTTCACTATTTCTTCCCTGTTGCAGAAGGACGACTGCTTTCCCACCCGTTTTCACCTCGGCTACACCCATGCCAACCTTCCCAAAACAAAATTCCTCAATACGCGCTTGCTCCAGGACTCCTGAGGGTGGCGGGATATACACGCTGAAAGGGGAAAGAGGAGGGGGGTTGTTTAACCGGCAATAACTCCTCTGGCAAGAAGTGGGTCACACGGGCCCCGTGCCAACTTAAATCCACGCACGGGCTTCACTGAATCACGACACCGCACGCTGCTACACGCGTTTTACGCACGAGATTAACTGTTTGTTTGTCTTCCCACATTGCGAGGTTGGTTTTTATTTTCAACCTTGTTACTTATTTATTTTTATGCGAGTACAGATGGTTTTTAGGACCGCGAAATTCCATCGCATGGCAACACGCGTCGCAGAGTTCTCTGCAGGAGACCAGCGACTCGACAACACGCTGAATTGAAAGTCTGCATGTTGCTTCAGCTCAAGGAAATGTCAAAATGGATAACGGCGAGGCTACATCAACCAATCTATGCGAAAGGCGCATTCGCAGCACAGACTTAACTCAATTTACAGTTACAATTGTACTAGAGAAACCATGTATAAAAATGGAACCAAACAAATCCNTAGCACAGACTTAACTCAATTTACAGTTACAATTGTACTAGAGAAACCATGTATAAAAATGGAACCAAACAAATCCAACCAGCAACGTATTCCGACCCGTATCTATTCACATTCAGAGCGTAAATAATATTAGAGCTTCTGGATTGCTTTTTGATTTCCCTGAACCACTAAAAATTGCATTCTTTCGGCTAGGACTTTTTTTATCAAGAGTATGACATTTTTATTAAAGAGCAGGGCTATTAACAGCTGCGAGAGAGAAGAAACACTGCTCGATTTAAAGTTGAAA
Organism: Clitarchus hookeri; assembly: GCA_002778355.1. Taxonomy (NCBI): domain Eukaryota; kingdom Metazoa; phylum Arthropoda; class Insecta; order Phasmatodea; family Phasmatidae; genus Clitarchus; species Clitarchus hookeri. The sequence continues at coordinate 580,883 of NQII01001024.1, read as the reverse complement.
TGCGACCGATCTACTATGTACCTGCAAGCTTGCCTGCCCTGAGAAGTCGAAGGTAAAATGAACCACAAAAGTATCCTTTACAACCAGTATACACAATTTTACACAGCCAAACAGTGGCAAAACTGTGATTTTAGGAGGCACGGGGAACATCAGAATGACACAAGAAAATAGGAGCTACATCAAGCAAGTCCCAGGGCAGAGTTCCCGGAGAAAGGACAAACCGAAAGGGAAGAGAGAGCGCGTGTAAGAGGTATCCACGCTAGCAACAGTCATCGCCAATGATATGCCAAGCACAAGAGTTGCCAAACGAAAAGGGTATTCTCAGCAGACAAACAACAAACACCCAGGTCGTGGGCGGTTCATGAAATGGGCCGGGAGTGTAGCAAGGGATGGTAAGTCAAGCTGAGAAGGAAGGGGGGAGTACAAAGTATTGCGAAACACGTCCGCAGCTTCACACTGGCTTTTCTACAGCCTGACGCCATACCGACCAACAGACACGACGTCATTGCAGTTTATAGGTCAGTCGTTTCCTCACTAAATTCGACGCTTTTCGACTAGTCAGAAACGGTAAAATAACTGTAGGCTATTCACGATAGAGTGAGTACTTTAAGACCATCCGTACAGGTATTTCACATTGCAGTCTCAGATATTAACATGAAATGTAAGAAATGCATATTAGTCACATGGCAATGTTTATATTAAAAAGTGGCGGACGGATAGGAATTGATTGAAAGGAAAAATTTAGCAGGACCTTAAAAAAANGGCAATGTTTATATTAAAAAGTGGCGGACGGATAGGAATTGATTGAAAGGAAAAATTTAGCAGGACCTTAAAAAAAATGCTTACTTTACATCAGTAATCAGTAGAAAATTTGGTTCTATTTGGTAGAATGAGCAGAACTACTTTTACTACTAATATTATTATTGAATAAAAGTTGGTTTCTAGAATGTATATGTTGTTACAGTGCTNGGCAATGTTTATATTAAAAAGTGGCGGACGGATAGGAATTGATTGAAAGGAAAAATTTAGCAGGACCTTAAAAAAATGCTTACTTTACATCAGTAATCAGTAGAAAATTTGGTTCTATTTGGTAGAATGGGCAGAACTACTTTTACTACTAATATTATTATTGAATAAAAGTTGGTTTCTAGAATGTATATGTTGTTACAGTGCTNGGCAGAACTACTTTTACTACTAATATTATTATTGAATAAAAGTTGGTTTCTAGAATGTATATGTTGTTACAGTGCTGCCATACTAGGGTTGCCACCTTTTTTTCAAGCAAATAGAGTACATTTCCTTTCTAAGGTAAAAAAAAAAAGTACATCATCTTAAAATAGAGTATTATTTATTTAACCTACTATTTTTTTTCCATATATATTTTTTGTTGCTTCTGGCAACATCTAACAAATATTTATTTTCAAAGAACGTTTTCACGGCGTCTTTACAATCTATGATCATATTTAAATATATAAATAATTCATTTTTCCCACAGGCTTTTGTACTTTTGCCTTCGTTTTGTTTGCTTTGTATGATCCGATTCCAGTAATCGTTTTTTAGGTGTACTTAGAGATATACAGTTATCTGCATCCATAACTGAAGAATTATCACACACAATTTATACGTACAACACTACACACCAAGCAAAAACGGAAAACAATAATTTGAACTTCGAAATTTTCCAAAACCAACAGCAACACAAGTTACACACACAAGTGGACAAGTTGACATGATAATGTTATTTGACATTGACATTTTAGGTTACGTTCAAAAGCGACAGTGCTGCTTTGCATTTAATTTTATCGACGCGATGCGTTCTGTTCCACGCAATATTCGCTTTACCTTTTTATTTTTTTTCGTAAACAATTAAATAAAACCTTCAAACGTCGAAATAGGTAAAATAAAGGATTTTCACGTACTTTATTGTCCTCATAAAGTATAAAGTACGTTTAACCGAAATAGAGTACAATACTTTATTATAAAGTACGGGTGGCAACTCTATGCCATACTGTCTATCCAGTGCTGTCTGCAGCGTAGTGGCCAAATCCAACGCCATACGTTAAGGCTATATCGTCAGTCACGTTACTAAGGTTTAGCGTCATCATATCCGGACTTCATTCAAAAACTTTTATCGCATTATATATTTGCAGTAATTTCAACAAAAACTGTTTCTTTTACGTAACTATTAGATTTACGGTATTCGATTTCACTCTCTTGTTCTGCTTCCCACCTCATTTATAGCCTTTTTTTGTTCACGTTCATATGCTTTCTTCCTTTATAACAATATTTAATACTTTCCCAACTGCTTTGTATTTACGTTATTATTCGTGGAAGTACTTTGCAAATAACTGTAACAGTAATTCCTCGGTACCACAAAATAGAGCACTTTAATTTCTACAAACAGCATAACTGATACGTAGCTGTGTGGATTTTTTTTTACACCAATTGTTGTCAGCTGTGGTTTTCGTTATAATACTCGCGATATGTTAGTATTTTATCAATACGGGCTATTTTGCTACTTGTTAATTCGTTACCTAAATACGTTTACACATGATTGCTTATAAATAAAAGCATTACCACAACACACGAAATTTGCTTCTCACTTGGATTAAATAAAAGGGCAAAGTAACTACTGAACTACATGCAGACAAGAGCATCAATCTACAGTAGACGCAGCAACGGTATCAGACTATTGCCAATTTTACGATAACTTCAAACACTTACCGAAAATATACTTACTTAGGTTTTGGTACCACTATAAATTATCTTTACGAGGATAAATCTTATTCTGTAACTCAAAAATGTCGCCCTGACGGTCTTTCGAATGCCCCGTGAATGTAAAGACAGGCAAACAAAGTGTCTTAATGAACGACAATGGAAAGAAAATGGCGAACATATTGGGGTTAAGTAAAGCAAACGTGCTCCAAAAAGAAAATGGGACAGTGTTGGTGCAGCGATTAGAGCGCTCACCTCTCACCAAGGCGAACCGGGTACGATTCCCGGCAGGGTCGCTCCCAGAATTTCGCACGTGGGAATCGTGCCGGACCATACCGCTGACCTTCCATTTCCCCTGCCTTGCAATCCAATGCTGCTCCATTCTCACCTCGCTACATCCCCAAGGGCTATCAAGAAGATTCAAATTTTAAGAGCCACTCAAACCTCTCCACTCTACTCCAGAGAGAAACAGGCAGAGAGACATGGGAGAGAGACGCATATATATACATATATATATACACACATACATAAATAAACATTAAAATGTCAACAAAAAAACTCTAGATTCTACTATATTTCCGCATCAATATTCAATATATGGAATACGTTTGAAAATTAAATTGTATTTTTCACTTGTGATACCCTCTAACAGACGATGGGCTCTGCCACAGGTTTACGGCTGCCATCTTGTGATGCTCAAATTGAACTAGAACAATCTGAAAACTTGTCAGAGAAGTAGAATTATTTTTAATGTGTTATCTGGATATTTATTTAGGAACAAATGCCACCAAAAACTGAAAATTTGCTGTATTAACGTAATACAATTCAATCTGTGATAACTGGGGGAAAACTCGGACAGCAGATGATTGGTTTCAGAACAGAGCGTGCAGAGTTGCCAAACCTAAACATCACATAGCCAGTCATAAAGATATGCCTTCTGTAATACCCCACAAAGATAGTTACAAATAACTGTTGTTTAAGCTGTAGTTATAAAGATGCTCGCAGTGATAACCACGGTAAAGTTACAGTGTGGGTGGGGCCCCTGGTATGCTTTCGGCCAGCACAAGACTGCCAGAATTCCGAACGGCATCTGGTGGAAGCTGAAACGAATGTATGGCGACACACTGGCGGCTGCAGAGGGTAGAGCAGACACAGGAGTTTATAAAAACCAGACGTGGCCGCCTGCACTCGCATGCCTGCTCCGCTCTTCACAGAAGGTATATTTTCGAACAATTTAACGACTTCTTCCACTAGCTCGGTTTGCTCAGCCTCGCTCTACACGCTTGTGAGAGCCAATTCTAGCAGAGCACCATCATCGACATTGCGACCTTCAGTCTAGGCGTTTAAAGAATGAAACGACACGGCGCAAAGTAAAACGGACTTCAACTCTTGGCCTACACGTCTCTTAAATAATCAGCAGAATGTGGAAGAACTAACAAGGATATGAAAGGCTACATAAGAGCAGCCAAATAGAAAATAATATTTCTGTGGCTACCACAAGCGCTTACGCGGCAAATGTTTCATAAAATTTGTATTATTTCGCTGATGTAACGAACCAATCTCCAGTCAATTACCGGTGACTCATAAAGTAGTTTTAGACAAGACCACGGAAGACATTGCAATGACTCAATTTCTGTAAGATATGCAACCCAATGCTTTTAAAACATGCTTAACCGAAGGAGAAGAAAAACATCTGATCTGAATTGTAAACAGATGCCATTAAAACAAAAGGACAAGAAAATCACAGCAACATGAAAATGCAATCTCGCGAAGTACCTTATTGCCTTATATAGATCTTGCATAACTAGATACATCGAAAACCTCTCTCCGAAGTGCTCGAGAGGGTGAGTTGAGTGAAGAGATTTGGGTGGCTCTGAAAGACCTTGCACACAGAAAATTGTGTTATTGTATATTTGAACCACATATTGTTAAACTTGTAGGCATTATCCGTGACTACATTATCCTCAGATAAAATATTTTCAGACTGCATGGTTTTTGCAATATGACACGTCTAAGTCAAAATTGTACTGTTTTTGTAGTGTACAAATAAAATAAACCAAACAATTTGCAGAAAATTTAAAAAGGGAATCTGAAAGATCTTTTAATTTATTTTAAGGTATGTTTAGCAAAAGCTATTTCCTAAAGATTTAGGGGCAGCTAAAACCAAAAAATATGCAAGAAGTTTCTTATTTTCAGCAATATTTTAAAATTGCAAAAACATTTCCTTGTACAATTTTAAAGGCGTTTTAAAGTAGCCCTATTTGTACCTTTCTAAAAAAGTAAAATTTTAACTTTGACATGTCATTTTGCAAAAACCATGCGATCTAAAAATGTTTTATCACAGGAAAAGGCAGTCACAGATAATGTCTACAAGTTGTATAGTATGTGGTACAAATATAAAATAACACATTTTCCGTGACCAACGCCCTTAACATCGAGATCTTGAGATCGGATGAGGATGAAGCGAGGTACGGAGCAGTGCCGAAATACAAGGAAGGAGGAGGAAACGGGAGATCCCAGAGAAAACCCGCAGACCAGCGATTTCCACATGGTGACGGGGGAGACCCCGCCAATAATCTAACCCGGTTCGCCTTGATGGGAGGTGAGTAGTTAACCACTACAACACCGCGGCCACCCGAAGTGGCCGATGTTTCCTGTTCAACAAAAATTAAACAGCTTCACTCATGCTTCCTCAAAACACCGTCTTGTTCAAGAGTCAATTTACGTGGAGAGATTTCGAAGCTGTTGATCGCGTCTGGCTTATCTTCACTGTCAGAACACACTACAACAAAATTTAAACATCCTAACACAATCTAAGAAAGAAAACTGCAGTCTGAATGTAAAAAAAAGATCACGTAATAAAACTAATGTACTAATTGTCACGAATGCTGTTAACGTTTTTAGACATTCTCACGAATGCTGTTAATGTTTTTAGACATTCTCACGAATGCTGTTAACATTTGACGCTACTAGGCCACCTGAGGTATACAGGATGGTGGCTAGTACGTTATTTAGTTAAATTTCTTTGGTGCAGACTAAGGGCACCTGTGGTTGTTGCGTTAGGGGTAAACAAATACTCGTATTCTCCGTTATTTAACACACCAGCATTTTATTTGTCTGAAGGTAACATAGGTATTTACACACACTGGCGAGACTGAGCCCCCCTGCAAGTCGTAGGCCTGAAGGGCTGGTGGGCTGAATACTATGCGTCGGGAAGGCTGTTGAAGGGAGACGTTTCTCTACTTATCTGTGACTGCGGCTTTGATGAGTTGTCTTCGTTGGCAGCTGAGGCATGGTGAGTTGGGTGGCCCATTGTCAGGCCCTCGGACTGCCTCTCGTTGGTGTGCTGTACTCAGCTGACTTCTTCCTTCGGCTTTGACTGACTCTCTCGGAAGTCCGGGATTGGTTTCCCGGGACTTGTACTTTCTCTGCGACCTCGGCTGGCGTTACTCGTAGGAGAGCGCGTCTCCTCGTCTGCGGCTCGCGTTTCTGACTTCCCCACCTCGGAAACTGCCACTATGTTTTCGGAAATGAACTCATAAGTTCTCGGCACTTTTACTGGGTTTGTCTCAGGAATTTAGACATTAAGTTTCAGCTGTTCCTGGGTTCTCTCCCCGGTGACGTCACTATTGACTTACTGACTGACTGACTGCTTGCCTCGTCGCCATCCGGCACACGACTACGTCTTCTCGGGGAATGGCGCCTCTCGGTATGGGGCTGCCACGCGTTTCCGGGAATTTACTCATATTCTCAGCACTGTTCCCGTCACCCGACTGACTTACTCTCGTGTCTGCTTCGCCTCCCATCTCGGCTGCCCCTATCTCGTCTCGCGACTGCACCGCCGAACAACTCCCGCCTCGGCTGGCGATAATTGACTCTGCCGGAAATCTGAACCCGGCCTCATGATATGACTGCCTCTCGCACTAGCTGCCTTCTCCGCCTCGCATGGCGGCTGCCGAACAACTCCTTCCCGTCTCGGCTGAACAACTGTTCCCAAACAACTGACCCCCTTCCTGAATTTAACCCGTCTCCCGCTATATTCAAGTTAGCTGTCAGCAGTTTCTCGAGAGAGAAGTTGGGAAATCCCCTCTGTACCTCGCACGTTTTTTGTGTAGGATTTCGTGTCTCGTCAGCTGCTTGTGTTCTCTAACTAGGGTGGAGGGAGGGTGTGGCATGACGTCTCGGGGATTCCTGGGAGCTGTGTCTGCATTAATTTTCGTCGGGAGCACCCCCTGATTCCTTCGTCGAGGGCTTGTATCAGCTATTTCTAGGGACTTGCCCTGTTTCTCTCGCTTCGGTTCTTCCCCGAGTGTCCTTATACGTCGGGACATCCCCGATGGTGTTTCCCCGGAAGTTTCGTTGTCACCTGCCTGCCCTGGCTGGCTGATTGCCTGCCCAGGATAACTATAGCAGGGTGTGAAAACAACGCAATTCGTATCCCATTTACCCGTCACGCGCCACATTGATGCCAATATTATTATTACTAATTTTGAAAACAATGTTAGAAATAAGACTTGTCAGATTTACTATTGGATATTGTTATTGAGTGGACAATGTGAACTCAAGACAGGCTTATTTTGCTTACAGAATATACTTATTCTTCTGTATCACACAAACACATGCAGGGTTACTCTGAAATCAAGATAAAAANATTTTGCTTACAGAATATACTTATTCTTCTGTATCACACAAACACATGCAGGGTTACTCTGAAATCAAGATAAAAACGCAGCATGTCATCTCTTGAAATAATGCATACCACCAATTAGGATGCATTCTTAAAAAAATAGTCTATCTAATTACTTTTAAAAATCATTAGAAACTACTTGTAACTAAAAAAATTTTCTGAAAAGAATAGTGATTTCTTGAACAGAAATAGGGTATTTATGAAAACTTTGCGAGCAATCCCCGTCCGTTAATAAATTCAATGATGCCCTACATGTTGCACTGCTAGGACACAACCTCATAACGCCACATTTTGTGGCTGTTTACTCAACAAACCCTTCGTCTAAGAGAGTTACAAGGCAATTTTTTTTACTTTAAAATCATTAATTTACATAAATTATAAAAAATTCTATATAAATACCTATTTTTAAGATATCCTGCATTAATGACACATAATCGTCTTTTTTATAATAAAAATGAATTTTATTCCCCACCAAGTTAAATAGATTTCAGATTAAAGATAAAACACCATTTTGGGATTTTTTTTTTCAATTTGTAATATTTGGTAATATCTATAAATATAACAATTTGAAATAGAGACGCATAGAGGGCGTATACCTCTCTTAAATGCTCAGGACACAGGCCATATGCTTTCTCTCTTTCTGCATAACAAATCACAGCAATAAATTGTTGCCTTTAAGTTTCCATTAGCTTTGTATTTCAATTTTTTATACACACAGTACATTCATTACCTGGAACTTTTTTGACAGCCAATGTTTCCAAATGGCTACAAAACGTCTCTAAATGCTTGAGTAGTTATTTATTGAATGACATATTATTGTGTGTGTATGATTTGGTTATAAATTTGAATAAATGCAAAAACCAAAAAATAAAATTTTATTCTTTTAAAATTTTTATTAACTAAGAAATGTGCCTACTGCTATGTGTTTACAAATGTCTGGCAGGTTGCAGGTGAACGTCTTGCTAAAATACTTCCAACTCACTTCCCGATGAACATCAAACATTATCTTTGCACTTATTGCTGTGTCTATTAAGACTATCACTGAAGGCGAACATGCAATGACTACTTTCATGTTGTCGCGATGTAAGGAGCAAATCTTCAGAGTCCCTTGCTGTTGACGATGCAGTCACAGATTGCAAGTCTTCAACCACTGATTCCATCTTTGTATTTTAACAACGTACGCGATCGTGGTAGATGTATGTAGACGTAAAGATCTGCTTTTATGCGATTATCATGGCATGATGGTTCGTGTTGTCCGTCTCGGGTTGTCACAGCATGACCTGCTTGTTACCTTCATATAAATGTCCGACTGTCTGCAAGTATTTGAGATGAACATACATTGAGTATGGTCATGTACGGAAATATTTTGTTGAGGATATAGTTCGTTGTGATTTTTACATGATGAGCGCAATAATTAAATCCCACTAATATTATAAATGTAAAAGTCTGTGTGTANTATTTTGTTGAGGATATAGTTCGTTGTGATTTTTACATGATGAGCGCAATAATTAAATCCCACTAATATTATAAATGCAAAAGTCTGTGTGTATGTATGTATGTATATATGTTTGTTACCACACAGCTCCACAGCGGCTGAACGGATTTTGATGAAATTTGGTATGTACGTACTTTAGGTCCTGGAATAGGGTATCGGATACTTTTAATCCCGGAAAATTGTACGGTTCCTGTGGAATAACAACAAAACGTAATTCTGGTGTCAGAGTTTATCAGGACGCCCAAGGACCTCAGAAATGGCACAACGACTGCCGTCAATCGATAACAAACAGGGCCGAATATTTAATGTGCCCTCCGAAGCCCGGAAGCGCTCAGATGTTATGCCACTAAACGGTCACCCATCCAAATGTGTGCCGCTGGAAACGTTGCTTAAATTTGGTGATCGATTAAGATCCCTCGGCCAAGCGCAATAAGTAGTACCTAAGTACATTTATTTCTAAAGCTACAACTTGATGAAACTCACGTTTTGATTTTCATACATTGACGCTGGAAAGCGGATATGTGGTAAATACGCGATAATTGCACAGATACACTCCAAAAACAATACCCTACTTCTTGGCTATCGGGTAAAAAATATTTCCTTCCTTTTGGGTTGTCGTAATCAGTAAAAAATGTAGACCAACATAGTATAATTTTATAATTCTGTTTTCACATAAATGAATTGTCTTTTCTCAATTTATTAGTGTATCACTGTAACACTCAATTGTACCCGGGCGAAGCCGGGCCAGTTCGCTAGTATGTGTATATATAATACGGAAGTTTTTTTTAAAATTGCATATCATGTATTTTTGATCGGACTCTGTATGTGGTTTGAACCTGCGATACCTTATTTTCATGGATGACACACTGTCTCCACTGCCATCAGGGTAAATGAGTTATTTCCTATAAATAGCACGTAGAAGTTTCGTCTCTATTGCGTGACTAATGGTTTGAATGTAGAATGATAGAATGTGGAATGATAGGGCATGAGACTTGTCCCTGCCAAGATGTCAGGTGAATGGGTACCGGAAGGAATATGAGAGAATTCACGGTGGAATGACAGTGCATGATGGGATAAGTTGCAAGACGGGAGATGAAATAAACATTCTGTAGCCAAGGTGGATGATACTGGTATTGAATAATAAATCATGAATGTTAAGGTAAACCCTTAATCCCTCATTAGCAAAAAGGAGTCACTTAGTCCGATTGAGGGGTCCTCGACAGAAATTGAACCAAAACATTTTTTGTGGGAAATTCGGGAAATTTTCTGGCAGATCCTGGCGATTTTAGCCGTTTTTTTTAAGGGAAAAAAGGGGGAATGATGTCATCCAAGATGGCCGTAGCTCATCGTCTCGTCCCCGCCAGGATTCCAGGTGTTGACGAACATACTATTTACAACCACTTGCTTGCAATTTGCAACATACAGTGTTCATCGATCACACAGGCAGATTTTGAAACTGGATTACGTTGGCAAGACTGCGAACAATGGTAGGCATTCGCAGCTACTACTTGGCGGAAGCAGTTACTCTATTTTTCATGCCGGTTCTTTCTTGGGCTGTTAAATATAAGAATTTTCATGTTATAGACTACACATTTTTCATGTGTTTGAATAGGTAATACTGTCCCTCCGTCGTTGCCAACTTCACTGGACGCACGGCAGTCAATGTGCCCGTTAAAAAACAGTATATGCAGGCAGGGGCAGTGGTATTTTCCAAAGGTTGATTTCAAAAGCGCACAGTAATAGTGGAAAGTCTATATCTATATGTTTGTCGATTTGAATTTGATTCGTGATTGAATACAGAACAGATTAAGTTACAAACTAGATTATGTTTAATTTCATGACAGCGCGAAAAGAGTCGCTTTAGCCGTATCAAGTCGCGTGAAACATCTGGTATCCGCTGACCGGAATAAGCTAAGTTGACTGACTGGCGGATGGCTGGACTGAATTATCGTATCTGTCGAAAGAGTGCTGAGTTAGACGGTCACGTATTGGTTGACACAGAGAAGTGCTGTTCACGGTAAAGAGAGAACTTTTGAGGCCCTCGTTACTTTTTACTTTCAGCCATAAATTATCATTTAACCACATTTTAAAATAAATACTGCCATGAAGGTCATAAACACAGCGTGTATATTCCACAGCACTCAGAAGTTAACGTCTGAAGCTAAAATAAGTATACAGGCTGTTAGGTAATTCGCGGATACGGACTGCACCACATGAATCTGTAAGGAAAACAAAGTAGAAAATACTCTTCGGTAAAATGTATATGAGCCTTCGTTTACGAGAAAAACGACATTANCTGTAAGGAAAACAAAGTAGAAAATACTCTTCGGTAAAATGTATATGAGCCTTCGTTTACGAGAAAAACGACATTAGAGGTTGAAAAATCATTATAGCAAACATGTGGTATTCCAATTAGATAAAGGTGAGGTGATGTGGCAATGGTGCAAGTAACGTGTCGACCGTAAGGCATACTTGGCAAAGGAACGGACTGAGCTCAGTAGTGCCCAAGACCATAGAGTACACATGCAGCGAGTACTGGGACATGGCAAAGGCCATTGGTGCATCCGGCGGCCAAGCTCCGTGCATGCGGCATGTTTGATGCAGCATACGGGAAAGTGCATCGCTACGGGCAGAGCAAACTTGGAACATATGTTATAACGTTTCGAAGTTTCGTATGCAGATGCTGTGCTTAACGTGAAATAAAGTCATTGTATCTACTTTAATGTTGTTTTTCTCTTAAACCAGGGGCATTGAGCATTTTTACCAAAGAGTATTTTCTACTTAGTTTTTCTCACTGATTCGTGCGGCGCAGTCCGTATCTGGGCACCCTGTATTTATTGACTATTATTCCAAATGAGAGGGCTACCAAAAGTGCTCACTTTACCGTGAATAGCCTATACAGAGCGGCACACAAGTGCGCCATTGCCCCTAAGCTCAAGGCTCTGAACTGGAGTTGAATGTACCCGTCGTGCTGCGTGTATCCATGAGATTTCAATGTTCAGTACAGGCTCCTATCGTAGTTCCGCTCGTGTCTGGTTAACATGTTCGAAGACAAAGCAGTCGGGAAAAAGGCCGTTTTTAAGTACGCCGGAGTAGTCCAAAATATTATTTACAGTATCCATGATATCTTAAGTCTGAAGTTTGTTATGTTTTCGTAGGTAAATATGGCAGGGACCCATTTAAAAGTTCAATAATTCAAGCATGTTGCAACGTAATTAAAATACCAGTGTGCCATGCGGATTTCATTCTAAGCAGTTGTGTGTATTATAATTATTGAAACAGTACGGAATATTTCAAATTAAATATTTTTTTTCAGGATAGAAATTAAAGTCTATATTCCGTTGTCAATTCATGAATTTTATTATTGAAACATACGTGTGTCAAAATTCAGAAGAATTCGTAAGTAGCCTCTGTTTACTATATTTGTCCTTGTGTAAAACAGTGTTCTAAACGATATAAACAATGCTGTATCATTTCTGAACATATTGCTGTATTAAGATACTTAAAATTCTTATGAAAAAGAACAGGTGCGAAGTTTGTTTATGCTATTTTTCATCGCCGTAGCAATATTTCCTTACGGTCGGGCATGACCTAGAGGAGTGGGAAGGATTTTTGTTTGCTAGTGAGGCACCTTAATGCTAAATGAAGAAAGAGTACGTGTACGGGGAGGATCATGAGCAGAACATCGGTGGCTTCATCATGGGTCGTGTGTGTGTGTGTCTATATATATATATATATATATATANGGGGGGGGGGGGGAACTCAGCAGCTCTTGTTATTCCGCCGGCGAGCAGGATGTAGCGTCGCGTTTGTTTTCACAGTTCCACGCCGAGCGGCGGGGCGTTATCGTGGACACTGGTCTAAGGAGAAGAGGGGAAGGAGGAGGTATATTTCGGGACATTTGACGAACAGCGCGCTAGAAATAGCCCTCCCGCCATCCGCGCCCGCTGGAAACACTCGTGTTTACTTCGCAAACCAACTTAACAGCCAGACGTCCCAGCTAGGGTTACCAACTTTCCCAGATTTGCCACAAGGAGAGACACTTTCGAAAACTCTCATACACCCCACCCCCTCTTGAAATGGTCAAGGAAACATGTTATGAAAATCTACTATGAAATATGCAAAAGTCACAGTAAACATTTTTTCTGAACAAAAAATATTAAATATTCAAATAATCTATATATTTGAATTCATTTTTAAATATTTATTGCAGAATAAAAGTATATAATTCGACCAATGTGGACCCATGAAAAAGGTCACAAAAACTAATCTTTAAAAAATAAATTTTACCACAAAAAATTATTTTTCTAATATTAAATGGTATTTTATGAAATACCTCCAACGTAGTCAATAAATTCAGTTCCTGGGTTTGGTTAACCTCTGATATAAAAAAAATACCATATCTAAATACAAAATAATATTGCTTTTATGCTACGAATGTAAATTGTATAACTGCTGCTACTCTCGATGGCTTCATATCTGCGAACAGTTGCATACGGGAGCGTAGTACCAACAAGGCAGGTGGCAAAACGGCAAGGCAAGGTAGGCAGGGGTTGATGGACAATGGTCGGTTCACTACATCACTTTGTAAACTACTTGCCTCATTCACTTTAAAACATGTTTGATTTATAGGTATTGATGAAACCAAACACACAAATATTGAACACATTTTATTAAAAACTAGCTGACCCGACAGACGTTGTCCTGTCAATTTATACAAAAATATATATAGATATAGATAGAAGATAGATAGATAGATTATTTTAATTAGGATTTGATGTTGAGACCAGGTTGCACAGCACCCATATTTTAATATTACAAACATTTACAAAAATTAAGTAATGCGTTCATTGCAACGCTTGGTGATGAACGATATTTGTTGTCTTTCCGTTCGGAGAGAAAACGAATAGCGCCGATGGTTTGCCTACTCTCGAGCACGCCACGTACAACTGCCCTTGGGAAAAACATGGCAATTCAAGGTTTATTCCACACACTTCCAACGATTGGCCTTGCGATTTATTAATCGTCATTGCGAATGCAAGAGGAACAGGAAACTGGACACGCTTAAATTGAAACGGTAAATCGGTTGGAATCAGTGGTATTCTTGGAATCAGAACATCCTCGCCTTTGAACTTTCCTATTATTATCGTTGCTTCAATCACGTTGTTAATCAGCTTCTTAACAGCGAGTATTGTTCCATTACATAGTTTCGGTTGGTTCAGATTGCGTAACATGATTATCACCGAGCCGACCTTGCGTTGCAAATTGTGCGGCGGCATTCCTGGCAAATCCAATGAATACAGAAATTCAATTGAATAATTGACGACTTCATCTGGATCGGTAATTGAATCGATCGACTTAAATGAATGCAGTTGGCCAGCGATTTGACTTTGAATTTTTATATTCAAATCGTCTACGTCCTTATTTTTTGCTGCCAAAATAGCTCGTTCGCTCAACCAAACATGGTTTTTGTAATTTGCACCAATATTCGGGAACACTTTCGTGATCAATTCTTCTTTCGACGTTGTGAATTGACAAAAATTAGGTGGAAACGAAATGAGGCCAGTGGAAGCGTCAATCGGAATTTTTCCGTTGCCAATGTCTAATAATTTTGTGGAAAACACTTCCGCCGATTCGTCATTTTGTAACGCGACTCGCATATTTGTTGTCAACTTGAGAGTTTTCACGTATCTCCACAAATTCGATGACTTCAAGCAAGTGTTTATTTAATTAGCAGCTGTTGATCTTGGAATGACTGGCAGCGTTTGCCGAAAATCGCCGGCCAGCAGAATCATCGTAACTCCATAGAGGTCCTGATTATTGCGCAAATCTTTCAACGTTCGATCTAGTGCCTCCAATGCTCGTTTGTGCGCCATCGTACATTCATCCTAAATTATTATTTTGCTATTCTGTAGTACTTTCGCCATTGATCAATTTTTGGCAATGTTGCACGTCGGTTCATATATCGTTTGCAAATTCAGTGACAGTTTGAGCGCTGAATGGGCTGTTCATCCTCCTTCTAACAATGTGGCAGCGATCCCTGATGATGCTACGGCCAGCGCTATTTGACCTTGTGCGCGAATCGGATCTAAAATCAATGAAATTAGGAACGTTTTGCCAGTTCCACCAGGTGCATCGAGGAAAAATACTCCTCCGTAGCCGTCGTTGATTGCTATCATCAATGTATAATACGCGGTTTTCTGCTGCTGATTCAAAAGTGGGAACTTTGTTCGTACTGATTGACTCAAAGTATCTCGATCGTACTGCCGTTCTCGTTCAAATTCTCTATTGAACGCATAGTACATGGGGCGATTCGGCGCTGGCATTCCTAATTCGTGCAACATCTTGCCGGACATCATCAGGCACAAATCCTCTATAAAAATCAACGCCTCGTTGTGGATCTCCGCGTTAAAGTCAAGTTCAGGATTCGCTATTGTTGTACGCACTCAATGCAAAATGTCTTCAGTCATATTGTCTTTGTATTTGTTCCATAAATGAAATTGGGTTAAATGGAAAACACGTTGAAATGATGATGGCAAAAAGTGTTGTAATTTTATGCGCGCGCAGTAGACGAAATAACAGCATCGGAAAGTGTATGACCCCGAATGAATGTCATCTTCGAGACTGGAATCGGTACACGAACATTAACCAATAACAAACACACGTAAAAACATTCGTCATTGCTCCAATGAACTGTGTAAATGCGCCCCCATGCATCGCTTGAATAAACATTCACGTATCCAGGAACAGGCTTTCCCTGTTTCCGACGTTGGGATTTTTTTGATGATGCGTTCCATGTAAAATATCTCGGCATCTCTGAGTAAAGC
Organism: Clitarchus hookeri; assembly: GCA_002778355.1. Classification (NCBI taxonomy): domain Eukaryota; kingdom Metazoa; phylum Arthropoda; class Insecta; order Phasmatodea; family Phasmatidae; genus Clitarchus; species Clitarchus hookeri. The sequence continues at coordinate 565,159 of NQII01001024.1, read as the reverse complement.
AGTGTTCTCGCAAATGGATCACTTGCGCATATCGCGAAGAAACTTGTCAGCGTTGTCGCTGGTGGTCGTTTAGCTCTCTGCGCTGCGTTTGCTACCGTGAAATAAACTCGTCCATTATCCAAGTGCACAGCTAAACGGACCACAGTGGGATGACGTTCGTGTATGGCGAATGAAAAGATTCTCCAAATCGCCTCCTTGCTGCTGACATATCTTCCTATTTAATATTGCGAAACTTCATCGTTGGCATCAGGAGCTGCAATACCAAATACAACCATGTCGCTTCCTTTCGTGACGTACTTGCAAACATATTTGAGGGACTTGATAGAATTGCAGTACTCAACATTGCAATGTGCTTTGAATGTTTTGGAAAGCAGCGGCGAATACGGAACAATCCAGCTGTTGTCGACTACAAAGTCTTTATTCTTGACTTTCAACGTTATCGTTCTGCCATTATCCTCTGCAGAGCGACGACGATACAGGGGGTAACCGTCATTACCTGTGATTGTGTCAGCCAACAAAGCACGCGGATAACGTTTGGAGCATTTGTTTTCTATCATACACTGTGATTCCCGGGTGTGATTTCCACATGGTCCATGAATCATATTCGTCGTCACAACTTCATACAACTCTGGATCTGTTTCCGGATCAGGAATTTCTGCGCAAACGATGGCGTCAATTTCTTCCGGTCTTATTTTCTCGACCATCCACAGGAGAATATGCGCATGAGGCAGTCCTCTTTTCTGCCACTCCACAGAGTTCATCCAACATCGCCCGTCTCCGAAGACATGATACTTCACAATGAAGTCCTTGAGCGCATTGAGTTTCTGCTTGAACACTCGTGCTGTAATGTCGTGACGATCGCTGGATGATTGACCGGATAGTAACAGCTGTGTGATATCGATCCATTTTGGTTTGCATGCAAAAGTGATGAATAAGTTTGGTCGACCGTATTGGCGCACGTAGGTCATCGCATCTTGCGCGTATTCGTGCATGCGCCTCGGACTTCCAACATACGTCGCTGGCAAAATGGTAATTCGGCCGACATTGTTTACATTTCCATCTACATTCATGGCATCATGCAGATGGATGTATTCTTCCGAACGCAATTTTTGTTGATTTAAACGTATATATGCCAGACGTTCCGTCTCGATTTTGACATACATATCAACGACGAACTGATGAAACTGTCTGCGGCATTCCAATATATGATTGTCCTCGTTTCGACGAATCACCAAACGGTAGGCATAAAAATTCATCGAGGTGACCTTTTTATTTGTTTCTTGACCTGTTAATGGATTAATCATCTTGATCAAAAAATTATATCCATCCTCTCCTCGGCAAAATAGCAGCGGGTATTGTAATGCATCATACGAACGATGGGTTTCACTGACACGATGAAGGTTATTACCATCACGACATCGAATCACAGTATCACGAGACTCCAAACTCTCGCCAACAACTACAATGGCAACTTCATTCAACGTCGGTGCATTGAAGCGTCTTTTATGTTCGCCTGCTGGTCTTTTGTCTGCTTTGATCACTATTTTGTGACTATCCGAAGGCATAATTTCTAGTGCATTTTTGGACAATTTAACTAATTCATTGTGTTCATGTAAGAGTTGCTGCAGTTGTGCAACAATCTCTCGCTTTACCGCACGACTGATGGCACAACGCTGACTGATTTCATCATCAGAATTTCCAAGGAAATAAACATGAAGAAATTTGTGATCATCATTCACTGGCGGCAACAATGCTCCTGCACGATGGTGAATTTGTCCTTAAATCTATAAAATGAAAACAAATTATTTTTTGTGTAGGCCTAGGTTCTTGGCCAGAAAGCAATGATGCTAGTGGCTCTGGTGGCAGTATCAATTGTGGTAATTTGACCTTCCCGTTCGCAAAACATAATCCTGGCGGTTCATGTCGAAACCTCAAAGCATTGTAATGTTGACAAACCGTGCTCATGGTTCCGAAGTCCACCGATACATCCGTGGCGTAATCGATTGTTGGATCGTATCTGAACGCCAAACGTTCATATCGAATTGTTACGTTTGGCCGTCTGTTTTGTCGACGTTCCAAATTATTGTTTACGTTATCTCCAACTGAGCGAGTCGAACTCGACTGTCTCCGTTGTTCCGGAGTCATAATTGATCGCGCTTGAGAAATTCTTATTCTATTTCCCTCCAAACGCTGTCTACGCTCTTCATCAGTCTCATTGACTCGAGGTTCGTGTATTTCTCTTGAGTTGCACGTACGCCGACCGATATTTCGACGCCTTATTGGTGGCATTTTTCCAAAGACACGCCAAAATAATCTTTTCAACACACTACCGATAACACANTTAACAAAGAATATATAATGAAATCCCTTCGCAAAATGTCACAATTTTTTTTGTTCTAAAAACATGTGACAGTATAACTTTCAAACTGTGCCTCATTTCACGCAATGAAACTCTTTAACATAAAGATTTCATATTAAAATAACCATACCAAATTTCCGACATTTCCCGTGGATTTTAATATAAAAATACCATCCAAATTTCTGACTTTTCCCGTGGATTTTCCAAACATTTTCTTTTATACAAAACTTGTGCTGACAATTACGAACATAATAAAAAATTAATCAGCCAAATCGGTCGCGCCGTTCTCAAGTGATTCTCCGTCATGCATGTGGCAATTGATTTTTATTTATATAGATTTTAAGAGTAAGATGTCCACAGTAAGGAGCGTGGGGGAGAGAGTGATAAGATTGAAATAAATTTAAGTATGGTTACAGACAGTTTGATATTTACCCTCCTTCTGGACACAAGAAGTTACGACTATAGTCACAATTCAATCTGATATTAATTTCTAATCAAATCGGCTTTAAAACAAACGACACCAAAAGACACTGTAAGAAGAGATACTTTACCTACACATCTCGGCAAGCGCTAGACTTCAACGGACGTACTTATTGACAAATGCCACTTGTCTTAATTTGTCTATCTGTGGTAAATTCGGTCAAATCATCATAGTAAACGTACATGCAATCGCGGAAGTGGTGAATTACCGACACTGTGTTGATTGATATTCAGTTTATTTTCCAAGAAGTGCGAGATACGATATGACGTCCCGTCATATGCCCACACGAGATAATTCTCTTTTCACCCCGGAATACGGGAAATCCCGTACAATACGGGACAGTTGGCAACCCTAGTCTCGGCCCGGTCTGACCCATAGGCTGTGTCTGAATTCCCCGCCTTGCGCCCATGTCCACTTCCCCTTGTGCCCTTAGCGAGATATAAGCCCTTGTCCCCTTCGTGAAGAAGTGTGCATTTCCGAATTCGGACACCCTTTTTCGTTCTATCTCGATTATTGACCGATCGATGTGCGAGTTTCATCCGTCGACCCTTCCAGAAATAAAAATATGAGATATAGCTGGTTAAATGGCCAGAAAACATCAAACCATTAATAATATACAAACTAGTTTTCAGTTTTTTCGAAGACCGTTCGTCACCCAAAGACAAACAGTGAACTAACAGCAACGAACATTAGAGCATCGAAAAATGATATAGGGCATGAAACACGTGCCCTTGGCTTAGGGGAATATTGTAGGGTGCATTCGTGCCCTAGCCGTAAATTCCGACATTGACGTCGCGCCCTAGATGCACTTTTTTAGGGCACGAAGCCAGTTAAGGGCCCTTGGCACGGGAATTCAGACACGGCCATAGACTAAATTAAAGATGAGGTAGACCGATCTCGCTGGCTCCGCACATCCAATCTCAGTGGCTCAACATTGAACTGCTTTCCTGCCAACACAACTAGCAAAAACGATGTGGATTAGATTTAAGGTTAAAACACTGTTTAGTAAAAAAGAGCTATAGGATATTTGTATACTTCCTCTAACCAATTTGTAATGCAGTTTGATTAAATTCAAATATCGCTGAAAGAGTTTATTCTTATAAAAGTGCTTGTCTTTTTAATATTAAGATATGAACAAACACGTTCATCACTGTTGACCCTGTTACTTTGGCACTTCTGTTCCTTTGGGGTAGGTCAATGTTGGGCACATGCGCAGAAGATTAAGAAGCGGTCTACCTCATATTTAGTCTATGGTTTGACCCCATGCTCTCCTACACAATTACGGAAAAGATGCGAAACGTGCCGTTAAGTTGTCCAAGGTAAAACGAGGATATTTGAAAGAGGTGCTTAGTTCTGATCGTATGCACGCTATGTATCCCCACATGTAAAATTAACACTGCCACACGGGCCGATCACTGTACTCATGCATCGGCCAAGTGAAACTGTGAAATTACTAGAAAAGTAAATATTTTACGGATCTGCTAGTTCTTACAATTAAGTGCATAGTAACAACAGAAAGTAAAATAAATAATTTCAGGATTCACAAATGTTTTAATTTACTAAAAATTCAGAATGTTACCGTTTACTGGATTAATGCAACAAGGATACGTCACACGCAAAAGTAACTGTGGTCAGTGCTGTAATTTTTTTGCTAGAAAATCTGGTGCAGGTATACGTTAGTTGAATGCAAAATTACACAATTTCCACAACCGCCATCATACACGCCCTCTGAATATCAGAGTACAAAAAGTCTTCACGTGGACGGGCCAAAGAGAAAGCGTGGAATGGAGGTTATGTTTACGACCCAGCCGTGAATTTAAGAGTCATCTTTACATCTGCAGGAGTACGTATGCAACACGCATTAACCCCATTTACTCCAATGTTAATCTATTTTTTGAGTTTTTTGGCGAAACCATATACGCCACCGCCTAAAATGCGGTATAAAATTAAAGGTATTTATCCAATAATGGTGCATATAACAAGTATATTGTAATATTAAAAGTGAGATTTTATTGAAAGCAAGGTTATTAATAAAAAAAACACGACCACAAATGAACTGGACACTGTGTAGCTTAAATACCGGACCAAAATAGTATTTGGCTATTCTATGCAGCATCTTCAATGTTTTCTGCGTTGAAACGTGTTATGATATTGTACCTGACGTGTAAGGTACTTCTGAAAAATACAAAAAACTAAACTATTTTGTGATAGCAAACTCCTGCAAGGAGATAGAACACTGTTATCATGGGCTCAAAGGCCATCTCTGCTCATGGTTAAAAGGACGCACAGCAGGGGGTGGAAGGAGAATTCCCACGCAAGTCTTCGTGCATTGCCTCTCATTGAAATATGAACTCTGTACTATATCAAACACCATAATACGACCGGACTGCAAGCGCAACGTTAACTAAGTTTGAATTTTTTAAAAATATTTTATTGATCTTTATTAATGCACGGTGTTTATAGAAGTGCAACACAACTGAGTGCGTTATTGTGTGCGTGTGGGTACACAAATGGCATAGAAAAAAATTTAAATATATGTAAAAACATTTTGAATTTAAAAATGGTGAAGAAAAACGGAAGGAATCATCTCTCACGGCTCTTCTTGCGATGCAATAGCAATATGGATCGCATATTGTTTTGATGGTGCAGTGAACAATTTTAACCGTGCGGAAATATTCAAATTACTATAACTTGGAAAGTTTAAACTTCACCAAAAGAATAAAAAGCGATCAGTTTGTCGCTGTTCGTATCGTTGTTACATGTGCAAGAAATACACACTGTAAACCATTTCAGCAAAGTTAACCTTATACGTAAAAATTGTATTTTCAGTTTAATAAATAAGGGCAGAAGGGTGTTTTTTTAAAGGTCACATACATTTCAAAACTTCCCGCAAGAAAAAAAACACGACAAATATGTCGCTGTTCGTACTGAGGCAAGAAATAGACACTGTAAATATTTTAAGCGACGTTAAACTTACAAATAAAAATCCTTGGAATTTCAATATGATAAACTCGTGTAAAAAGGGAGTGTTTTATACCACGCACATTAAAAAAAATCTAACAACGGTTTTAAAATATATTATTTACAAAACACAATAACTTAAAGTTTGTAATTCCTAATCGCAATTCCTGAACAAGTGTTGTCCTATGACAATCCTTGGACGATTGCATCACTAAATTCACTCGTGTCTACAACTGATACGAAGTAATTTATTTGCAGACTCATTCAATTAATACAACACAACAAAAAAACAACTAAATTAAACGTCAGAAAGTAAACACGTACTTAGCCGGTTGTGCTTCATAGCCGATGGTTAAGGAAAATGGCGGACCAAGGAACAGTCAACCAATGAACACATGACGATAATACGATTCACTCGAGAAGACGCACTAGACAGACACCTACATCGAACTACGTTTATTGACATATGCAAATACTAAAATAATTACCTGTCAATATAATATTCCGATAACACCAGTATAATTAATATGATTTTATTTCAGACTGCAATTGTTGGTTACAAGACGAAAAAGGTTTTGTTCATTGGCGTACGTAATAAGCACTGCACTGTGTGTGATCAAGCACAGGAACAAGGGAAGGAACAGCCATTGCACACATGTTACAAGAATTGGAGTCAAGAACTAAGTGCATCCGGTATGGAAGCTTACATTATCGTAGAAGGCTTTTGCAGAAGTGAAAAAAAGTATGGTTTGCGGTATGGAACTCTGATAGCTGATGGTGATAGTAGTGTTTACAAAAAACTACTTGAAACAAGACCGCACAGAAACTTAACTGTCGATAAACTGGAATGCCGAAATCACATTTTGCATAATTACTGCAACAAGTTAAAATACATCTGGACAACTGGGAAAAATGGCCCATTTCATCTGAGGAAACAAACACCTGCCAAAAGCTTACAGTTGCGTGGTGCTGATGTAAAAGCTGCTGAACACAGAATGAACGAGGAGGTGGCTATGCACGAACATATAGCAAACCTGCGAAATGACATCATAAATAGCACTGATCATNCCTGCGAAATGACATCATAAATAGCACTGATCATGTTTTTGATGACCATCAACGATGTGTTTCATACTTCTGTGGCGGTGCAAAAGAAGGAGAGAGAAATATAACTCCGCTTCTTAATGAGCATGGCCTGTACCGACAAATGAATCTTTGGCGGGTAACTTGCGCAAGCATAGCCGCAGTTTACTTTACAACACTGACAACAATTACGTTGAGCATTACAACTCTGCATTACAACAAGCGCATCAACTACACGAAACGTGTATCTTATAAAGCGCGATGCGCCGCGCCGGTGGTAGCCTACAATTCTGGAGCTGTGCACTATAAACTTCATAAAAAGGTATGTGGTAAAAGTCCAGGTACATTTACAAAAAGATTAGAAGCTCAAAGAAGACGGAAAGTGGAAGTAGCTAGAATAAAGCGAAAGAATGTAGGTGGAAAGCCATCTCTAAAACCAAAGAAGCTGTTTTCTGGTAAAAAAAGACATCGATCCTGATTATGGAGCTAAGGCACAAAAGCCAGATCTACATGTAGATGATTTCAATGTTCTGTGTAATAAGCTACTGGAAAACTGGAAAGTCTTCAAAAAAGCAAGGAAGCTGTGCATGAAATTGAAATATAAACTCCTGTATACTGGTCAGTGGCTGGAAGAAAGACGGAAGCGACTACCAGCATAACATTTCGGCGATTTTGAAGAAGACTTCCATCTACCAGCTATGAAGGTTTAGTAAAAAATATCCTCTACACTGATCTTCAACACATATCAGCTGTGAAATACGGGAAAGAAAATGAACACAGAGCTATTGAAGCACTGGAAGAAGCTGCACATGTAAAAATTCGGAAATGTGGGTTTTTAATTAATCCTGAATTACCGTAATTCGGTGCAACACCTGATGACTTGATAGATGAAGATGGCATTGTGGAAGTCAAATATTCGGCGTCCGCAGAATTGTTGAGTCCTGAATCTGCTAATCTGCAACGGGAGGTGACGTTCTGGAAAGTTGGAAAATATAAGAAAAAAACGGGGGTAAACAAGTCCCATAAATATTATTATAAAATTCAAGACCAACTGCATTTTACCCAAAGGTTGTACTGCTTGTTTGCTGTGTGGAGACCCAATCCATCATTTTAAAAGATCAGCCGATAACATTTTATAGTACAGAATGTTTTGAAGACGTTTTGAGCAGGTACAGCTTGTATTAAATGATTGTCNTCAGCCGATAACATTTTATAGTACAGAATTTTTTGAAGACGTTTTGAGCAGGTACAGCTTGTATTAAATGATTGTCTTTGTATGTATATTTAGATCATTTTAAAACAAGAATACATTCAAAATTTTTACTAGATTTCATGACAAAGTGTCGATCTTTAAAAAAATTACTACCCGTAACAGCAAACATTTTGAAGTACAGTAAGCAACTACGCAAAACTCACGGTAGAATTGGCAGTGACATAGGGAAAGTAGTTCCAATTAGGAAATGTAGTTCGCCTTACTTNCGTTTTGAGCAGGTACAGCTTGTATTAAATGATTGTCACTGTATGTATATTTAGATCATTTTAAAACAAGAATACATTCAAAATTTTTACTAGATTTCATGACAAAGTGTCGATCTTTAAAAAAATTACTACCCGTAACAGCAAACATTTTGAAGTACAGTAAGCAACGNAACAGCAAACATTTTGAAGTACAGTAAGCAACTACGCAAAACTCACGGTAGAATTGGCAGTGACATAGGGAAAGTAGTTCCAATTAGGAAATGTAGTTCGCCTTACTTCCGGCACAGTAAAATTTTCCATCCCTTCTGTTGAGCCACATTTCCTCAGTCACGGCAGCGCAGCTATTTGCTTGTACCTAGCATTAATTTTACTGTATTCATTTTCAAGGCATTTGTTAAATACGGCATATACCATATCCGTGGGAACTTTGATACGTCCACAAATATTACTATGAATATCACCAGGAGATAGAATTTTGTAACTTTCTACAGGAATAAAATGACGCATGTCCCTTGAAAGCACTTATTTTCTTAGTTATTACAATTTGGTTGTTATGTGTTGTTTGTTATTAAATGTTGCTTTTTATGTACTGAGTAAATATAAAGGACGTGAGAACATTTCTACGAAACATATCATATGATGATATTTATGTTGATGAGGCATAAGGATACACAATGAGATGGCAGTATACACTATGCAGGGCTTTCAAAAGCGCCGACTTTACCATGGACAGCCTATAACAGTAAATAACCCATCGTGGAACAACACCACGCAAATTATCACTTAAGAGCAAATCATTTCTCTTTTTACAGCTATTCAAAAAATTTAATGCTCACCTTAGAACAAACACAGTTAGTTTCAATCATACAAAGCCGATGGAAAAAAAATTAGGCCTACGTTATTGTCATAACTATCACTAGTAAGCGATAAGAAAATGTAGTTTTAAAAATGTGGTATGCCGTTTACAGTTTATGTGGCCCATGTGTATAACTTAAAATTGTATATATTGATATTTTGGTGACTTGTAATTTTTAAATGCTGTTGTAATGATCTAAGTTTAATTGTAGAGTATACGCATATCTATATACGTACAAAAAATTATTTTAGTTGTTTTCAAAAACATTTTTAGTGTATGTGTACATAATTAAGTATATGAATGGCCGCATATAAAAAAAAAAATCTAAATCTGTTAACAAAAATTTGTCAGATGAATGCACGTATCGTAATTGAAGTGCTATAATGTGTAATCTGTAATTATGCAGGCCCAATGCATTTTGCAATAAAGCATCTTTAAAAAACGAGAAATATTCATGCCATAAACCTAAAGAAATAAAGCCAAAAGCCATTTCTCATGAGACTATAATTTTATTTTTCAAGTGCATATTTGACAACGTAAATTTGCACTGTTTTTGTATTTTGAAAGAGTATTCGAATATTGTAAATAAAAAGAAAAAAATTGTTTAAAAAAACTTAGGTAAACCATTTTGTTCTGTACTGTCAATGAAATAAAATAATTTAAGTCACAAGCTTCTTGGGAATTTTTTCAGTTCATAAATATTCGAAAATGTTAACCATATTATTTGCAATTTGATTGCATAACAATGCTTAATTTTAAATTATGTTTAATGTTTTACCTTCAGTTATTGATCAATGCAATGACTGCTGCCTACAAAGAAAACTTCAGGGTTAATTGCTGATAGACGACAGCCTTAATTGAGTAATTATTACTTAATTGCATGAGGTATGACCTGTGATTTTACATAGACATTCATTCAAACGATGTGTTGTTAGTGAACATTAGCCAACAAGGTAAAGATGACTCTTAAACAGCCTTGAAGATCTTCCAAGACCAATGTTTTAAGCGGACGGGCCCATATGTATTATCTTCTGTTTCTCTTATTTCCAATCCGGCAGACAAAGGGGTCTGGTCCTGCGGGTAAATGGCGAGCTCGCTCAAGGTCACAGTCCGACTAACTCGCACAGTCTGGCGATGCAAAACATTCCTGTTACATCCATCACGGGAGCATTGTGAGAAACAACCTAAATTCGACAAAAAAATATTACACCTGCAGACTCCTTGTTTTTTTTCCCCGCAATGAATGAACTAATATCTGCAAAGATATATTAACGTTTGCAGCTCTGAATACTTTGTATTTCAAAGCGTCCCAGTTAGCTAAATGATGTCAAGAGCTGTAATACTACAGCTCTTGATAGTATTCATTACTATACAGTATTCATTACTCTCCGTCTCCAACGGGATGTTTTGAATTNAATACTACAGCTCTTGATAGTATTCATTACTATACAGTATTCATTACTCTCCGTCTCCAACGGGATGTTTTGAATTCCACTCAATCTCTCTCAAAACTTGTTATTTAAATCAGCTGAATGGCTAAAACTAATGTTTTAAATAACATATGTGTTGCTTTGTACTAGCATATGGAACGTAAAACATTCCTTTAGGTTTTTTTCTAAACTGTTATACAATAAATCGATTACAAAACAGGCCTTACAGAAGATTGCACAAGAAGAATGTCAANTTTTTTTTCTAAACTGTTATACAATAAATCGATTACAAAACAGGCCTTACAGAAGATTGCACAAGAAGAATGTCAACAGGTACCATGTAATATCGGGTTAAGAGTAACACCGACACGCATTGCGTACATCATCGCAAGGCACAAAAAAAACGCACATTCCCTTCTCGCCATGCTACGTGCGACAATAAAAATCTGAAACCGGTGGAAGGCCTCCACCAAAGTTCTGTGCACCCCACTATACTATTTCCTCGCGTATCCAAGGCAAACCTGTTTGCAGACAAAGTAGAGTGACATTTTTTCCTTGATCGGTTACGTGGCGTGGGAATAACGTTATGAAAGACGTCGTTTATTCGCACTTTCTTCCCCCTTCGCGAAAGATGTCCGGCAGTGGCGCACCAGGTAGACGAGCACTCAGAGAACAAAGTGTGTAAGGGGCGGGGCCCAAGCGTAAGGGGGAAATGGTGTCGACCGCCTTATGACGTGGCAATNTCCATTCTGCGTGTTTGTGGATCGCCACGAACTACGCCATTGTCGGAGATCTAGCACGTCCCAGATACGTTACAGGTGGAGGAATCTGAAACCGGGGCAGATCTTCACATACTTCCTACTGTCAATGAGGGAACGGTTGAAACAACCCCCGTGGCACACGACTTGTAAATCAGCCTTCTGTTTCCATAAAATATACATGAAGATTGGGGAGTAAAGGGGATGAAGGAGAGAGAAACTTATATTAACACAAGACCGTACGCTGATAGCTTCCGTGGCTCACACTGTGTTTGCGTTGGCGTACAGGCGTCATGTTTTACGTGAGTGCTTTGCAGCCCAATATTAAATTACGTGAGTGTATTGCTGCAAGTGGCCCAGGACGTGTCCAAGTTCGTGAAGGATGAAGGTGTTGCAATAAAGGAACTGAATTTCCTAATTTATCTACAGTGGTACATTCATGCATGCATATAATATTTAAAGAAACAGAACTCTCTATCCCCACTGATATCGTTTTATTTACATCAGCGAGCACAAATTTTATGCTAATCTCAATTATAATCGAAGTCCTAGTCACTCTCTTTATACTTACAAAACCCATTAAATCTTCGCTTAATTACACATTTACGATCAAAATATCAACTGTCAAACATTTACACCATACAAATGCCCCCCATTCTCTAAACAAGACCCCTTTCTTATAGTCCAGCCGGTCAGCCTCTGCCGATAGTCGCACATTGAACTTGCTGGTCACTCTACCGTCGTTTGTCGCCTCTCAACTCTCACACATCGTGTACACCCAGCACTACTGGTCCAGAAAGTTCTTCGCACCTCGAGTCGCGCCGAGGTAGGTGATGAGCACAAAATTCGCGCAATGGTTCCCCAAGCCGTCAACTCCTCCAGCGGGCGTGAGTGGCGTCAGACTAGTTAGCGATATGCCAGACAGAAGTGGCGGGAACCCCGCCCCAACCATCAGGAGGTCGTCTTGAGGAGGGGCAACCAACCAGTGGCGTAGCCAGCGGAGGTCATGACCCCCCTCCCTCGGCGGACGAAACAGAAGTTTCCAGTCAAAAATTGGGGTTGGTTAAATAATTGTGTAGTCTTGTTTTGAAGTAAATAATTGATTGAGAAAATAAACTATTTTAACAGTGGCACCTATTAATGTCAATAATACTACTNCCCCCCCTTCCCCCTTGAGATTATGGATACGCTACTGCAACCACCACTGGGCTCGTCTGTAGCAAGGAAGGAAAGTCACGTATGCGAAGCGGCCGCGCGTACCTGGTACAGTTTAGTTGTGTTCTTTGAATTTTGGGTTCAAAATGATTAATTTCCCTTATAAGACGGGACTAATGTTGTGCGGTTGCTTCGGCACTAATTGAGGGAAGAAATACACAAAATATTACTACACTTTTCCCTATCGGGAATTCTTAACGACCTGGGTTTAAAAATGAGTAGGGTCAATCTCCTAAAAATGTTAACAATTATTTTTTATTGGTGGCTAGCAGTTTCTTTATAGCAAATCCCCTGGCTTTCTCAGGACCAGAAACAGTCAAGACAAAAATTAAACAAACTAGCAATTCACCGAGAAACACTAGAAGTGTTCGAATTATTATTTCAGTTAATACTTTACTCCCAAAATTCTAAGCTAGAACAGAAAATCCCATTTTCCGCTATTCTAATGCTTGCTGTATCAACACAAAAAAAAATCAGCCACAAAAATAGTTGTATAAAAATTGATACGATTATTCGTAAAGCAACAAAATCACCCCCAATCTTCTACACATTCCCACGAAAGGCTGAGGAGGGATGCAGCTGAAGTGATAAGACCCAGTACTTGGTCTGTTATTAAATACATTTATAACAATTTCCTCTATATGCCTTCAAGGTTTTTCTTGTTTTGCTTAATCCAAGATCATTCCATTTTTTTTTCAGCAGGAAGGCTGTAAAAAACTACTCTCGAGACTTCCTTTTATGCAGAGTTGTCAGGAACAACTGCCAAATGTAGGCGAACGTCGTAGCAAGGTAGTGTCGCAGAGTGGTACCGACAGCGCATCAGAAATTCGGTTCACCTGCCCCGTAGCGTGTTCCAGAACCACGGACAAGCGGGGCGCGACCCTGCCTGGACGTGTCCGCCCACGCGTGTCACGTCACCGTGACGTCATCGCCCAGAAAAGCTCCCTCCAGGGGCGTGCGAGTGCGAGGCCCCTGAGCGCAGCGCGCGTAGCTGTGCGCCCGAGTGGGCGGCCATCCAGCCAGGGACCACGGTTCAGCACCCTGGGCATTGCCACCGCCCCACAATTATAGCTGCGTGCGTACCGCAAATACGGCTCACGTACCACAACTAAGGCGCGCGTACTATGGTAATGGTACTGCCTCAAAATAATGATTTCCAGATACTCAAATTTCCATTTTTATAGAGCTTATACTCGTAAAAAGTAAGGCGGGTGTCATAATTATACATTCACAACACTGACAGCATTTTAAAATTCAACCATTGATGAGTGATTCACCCAATATCGTGTCCATTGCATTCCAGAGAAAGGTCAAAGGTCATTTCACACAGTCAATATTTAAATCAATTACATGAATTCAATTTATTGAACCAATAAATTACTTCGTTTGCATTTTAATTAATTGTATTCCATAAGCTTTCAAGTCTTCATAAAAATTTATCACAAACATTTTAATAAAACCAGGTAAAAAAATATAAAATTTTCTTTACAAATATCTAGAACTCGTGTATGAGAAGAAAATAATTTGTTAAAACAAAACCAATTTTCTTCATCTTATTGTACAATTTCTTTTACAAATATATTATGCGTCCTTATTTTATAATAACTTTAAAACTTTAAATGTGTGCACTATTATGAGATTACTTCAATTTATATTGTCAGAAATCTGTGATCGGCAACTAAAATTTTGGATTCAAGAAAATATAGAACATGTTCTAAACGAAAATCTTGAAGGAAAATAATACATTCTAGAAATTAAAAGAGTAAATGGCCGTATTATAACATTCGTATGACGTCATATAACATTTAATGAATTGAATTTAATAAAAATTGAAGGAAATTTGTAGAAAAATTTAATTGTGTGAAAAAGCCTTAACACTGATGTCGAACACTCAATATTTCATGAATCGGCGAATGTTAAAAGTTAAAATCACAAGGCCGTATATCATCGTACGCACGACTTCAAACAAATGCACACACATAATCTGTAATAGTTGCTACACACTCAAAGCGTATCACTTTAACTTTAAAATAGTATCATCAGTAACAAACTGATGTAACAATAGTCTTTAACATGGTCGTGGGCATACATGTAAGAACGCCGAGTAATTTTATAGAATAAGTTACACGTGCCATCTTTCATTTACGAAATTTTTCAAAACAATTTAACAGCAAAGTTATATTGTTTTATGAAACTACATAAAATAGGGCATTATTTAGTAAGCAGTTTTCGATTACTCTTATTAGCTCTACAATCAGTCCCAGAAAATAACCACTTATATCTTGTCGGCAGTAACCAGTTTGAAAACGAATGTTATGAAATAGATACACTTTCGAGAAACCATCATATATGTTCTGTCATGAATGAAATTTGGTACAATTTTAGAAAATGAACACAGGAAAAAAAAAACTGACGAACTGAAACTGTCTCTGATCAATCCCTTTGAAATTAATAAAACTAGCGAATCCTGTATGCCTAGATATGAGCAATGGTCAAATATGAAAGCCATACACTAAAAGTATGGACACCTACTCAAACTAATATCTACCATTCAAGATTGCAAAGATAATAATAAACTTTAAATATTAACTTGGATAAAGAATGCCGCCATATTTTCCTGAGATTTTTCGAAACTGCCACCTTCATATCACTTGGCGAGAGCTATCAGCGTACTTCGTCGACGACCAGTGTCATTCTCCAAGTCAAATGTATCACTACTTAGACCCTCCGCAGACACTTGCGCGACCCTGCATTACAAACACGGCCAACGCCACTTATGTACGTGCGATGGCGAACTAGGCAAATTGAACGTCGGGATGTTTCCGTCACTTTTTGATTCCCGAAAATCACGGGGGAGAAACTCGTCAGGCCCACAACGTGTCCAACATAGCACGAGTACACGCAAATTCCTTAAGTATTATGACAAAGTTACCAAAATACTAATAATTGAGAGACCTTCAGTCAAGAAAGTTCAACTCGTCGCAGAAAGTTCTTTCATTTGTAATATATCAATCTGCAATGTTATTTACGACGTATAGATACTGTGGCAAACAAAAGGAACAGACACTTTAAATACATTACGCGCTAATAAGAGAAAAAATATTTAATACAAAGTGTTTAGTTTTCGTTTCAAATAACTAAATACTTCTCCAGTTGATATACACCATAAGTTAAAAACCTTTCGAAATGATAGGGAAATAGGTGCAGTGACACGCAAGTGTAGTCTGGAAGCACCAGGAGAGTTGAGAGTGAGACTGACCGGCTAGATTGTGAGAAAGTAGGACCTGACGCCCGAGTAGCAACACATTCGGAATAATGGTATTAAGTGACTGGCCAGTATAGACATCGATAAGTACTTTTAATTATAACTGGGAGTGGCATAAATACTGCGTGCGCTCACCGATAGGGATAATAAGTGTTAAGGCTCGGCTTTACCCCTTTTGTACAAATTCTTCGTTTCCGCGTCATAATTTCGGATTCATATTAATTACTGACAATGTACGATTATAGAATATTCACATTTAACAAGTTGTTCAATATTTTTGTGCGTAATGTTAATTGTGCGTTATCTGCTTGTTGCAAAACGTCAAGAATTTATTGATTATATATATATATATATATATATATGTTCTCGACTTTTTGCAACAAGCAGATAACGCACAATTAAAATTACGCACTAAAATATTAAACAGTTCGTGAAATATAAATCTTCCATAATCTTACATTGTCAGTGATTACTGTGAAACCTAAATTATAACACGAAAAAGAAGAATTTCTGTAAATCGGGTGAAGCCGAGCCTTAACAGTAGATAGATAAATGCATTGTGTATTTTTTTAACGTTGTAAAAAAAACTGTACAAATAAAATTGAATTACTATATTTGTTATCAAGATCTCCATCCCTCACGTACTTTAATACGCCATACGCGACTTAATGTTATAAAGCATAAGAACATGAAATAGGGTGCAATCAGTAAAAATGGTTAGAACACTTTAACTACCCACGAAGCGAACAAGAAAAATATTAAGGTTGGTCCTCAGGAGAACACAAACACCCTCTACAAACCGACCCGGGTACAAAACCGAGGGCCCCTGAAACCGCACGCGAACGTGGATTTAATTTAATGGCCGCCCGTGCGGGCAGGTACGGAGTGGTTGTCCGCCTCGTAAAGTGTGGGTAAGAACAAGAAGGGGTGGGGGAAGGCCCGCGTGACCTAGAAAAGGCCCCTCGTACACACGTGCCGCACCCCTATCGACTCATGACTCCCGACGCCGCACCCCCTTCACCACCAGCCCCCCTCACGCAGAGGGTTGATGTCGGGAAGAAGGCACAGCCAAGTTCCGTGCCGGGATTAATTCGTGTCGTGGGAATTTGTCCCTTGCTCGTCTCCCCCGGGCGTCGTCGAGGCACGTCGAGTTCTCACGGACCGACGACCTCTTCGGCGGCGGGGGTTCCCGGCCCAGCAGTAAGGACAAGGGAAGTCAACATTCGTGTCAACTCCCAGTTATCGTCTGCTTTCTACGACACTTACAAGAAGAAAACAACCGGCACTATGGGCCAGAGATATATTCCTCCTAATTGGCAACTTCCCAGACACGCTGCCTTTGCTCTTGATTTTTAAATTACAAAATGACAGTTTCGATAGCACCGCGAAGTGTGGCATTTATTCTCTTTCAAGTACAAAATTGCAATGCAAGTAAAAACAGTCACCGTAGCACGTTTGGAAATACATTATTTTTCACTGGCATACAACGGGTAGGCATGGGTGCATAATTATGCCCTTCTAAAATAACAACTGCAATTATTAAATAACATTTTAGTCAATTGAAACTATATACCAACAAGCATTTTGAATAGGATTTAAAAATTTTACGTAAAATGCGTAAGTATCCTCATCCACTTATTTAGAAGGATTAAGGAAAAAATATACGATTAAGGAAGAAAAATATGAACCATATTTTAAAAGCAGAAACAATATTTCATGTCCCCTTGTGTGTATCAGTTTTTTTATAAGACAGAAAAACTGAGAGTTGTATTGAAGTAAAAAACACAAGCATACTTGTAAAACCAGTTATTTATATTTATTCTTTAATATATGTCTCCCAAATTGAGAAATTAGTTTTATTCTGTGGCGTTAACGACTTTTCTCCCCACCGTGTTCCTCCCGTGATTATTATTTTCACCCGATTTTAATCAATATAGTCAATAATTATACTGCACCGTTAGCATCAAAATTGCTTAAAAGAAATAATAGTAGCAGACGACAGTATCAGAAGATCTGCTGAAATGTGTTCAGTGCCATATTTTCTAGAATGTGTTTTTCTAAAATATGTACAAACGAAGCTGAAATGTGCAAATCAAAATGGCGATCATTACTGTTTGAATTTCGTATTCTTTATTTCTTGTGAGAACCAAATTTTTATTGCGCGTTATTCGCAAGCATATTTTATTGAATTAAACCAATAAATGTGTGTATTCCGGCCAATGAAACAGACTATTCCTTATTTCTGTCAAGAAATAACACTACCTATAAATAAAAATAAAAATAATATAGTGCATTTCACCCTTAGATTGCAGTAAAGAGTATATGGCGCGCTCTGTTAGGAGTAGTACTGTTACACGCGGACTCCCACGCTGAACATGTGCTCCGTGTTACCTGGTTGCGCGAAGTCCACGGCCAAGGGGAGGGGGTGACCAACCCCTCGACCCTCCTCCACCTAGGCAGACCTGCTCACCGCTACGCGTCGCCTCCATTGCACGGCGGCCGGGGAATGATTGACAGCCGACCTGACTGGCGTTACAGCTCCTACTCTCCCTTTTTCGGGTGAGTCGGCAACTTTAGAGGATGAGCAAGAATTTTCTGGTAATCCTTTTGCTCGGCGAAACTTGACATTTGGAGAAGATTCTGGACCAGAACCAACAATACTATAAATACCTCCCGCAGCCGGAGAGAAGTCAGTCTTTGTGGACGCCAGGTGGCAGAAGAGCAGCAATCTGCCTGAAGAGCGGTAATCTGGCTGAAGGACGGTAGTTTGGAGAAGTCTGGTGCAGCGAGGGACATCAGCCCGGTGAGGGGGGGGGGTGGAGCGTGCGAGACGACGGCAGAAGAGTATTTGTGCGGTGTGGACGGACGAGAGGGCGTGGTACACAATGTGAACTGAAATAAAGCGAGACTGTATGGATGTATTATACGGACTTTACTGTAAATATTGGAGCTGTCAAATATTGACATATAATTTGCAAAAAATTCAATTCAATTTGTTTTGATACACAGTTTACTGGGACTGATTTTAGTTGTTTAAATATATTAATTTCTTTGATGTGATTGTAAATTTTATAGATTAAATTGATTAGTTGAAAATAGAAAGTGATAGCCATTTAGAGTTAGATATTGAGCATTTTCTTTATAGTGTTTTTTAATCAATTAGAAAATTATTATGAACACTTTTGTCTAATTAAGACCTCCATCTCTTAAAGAACCTGGCTAAGGCCACCGACTTTGAGAAATGGTAACAGTACATAGATACAGAAAAACAGTAGCAAAAATGGTCATATTGTACGGTAGTGTATAAATATCAAATTTATTGTAGGGTGTGCACGGTTATTTGAGCACTTTCGAAATCAACCTTTGAAAAATGTCACTACTCCTACCTGTATTTTTAACGGGCACACAGACGACTGGCATGAGCTAGGTAAAGTTGGTAACGACGAAGGCGGGAAAGTAGTAGTTCTATCTCTCAACGTTGAATTAAAAGTGCTAAGTAAATATTTGCGAATACTGAAATTATTTATTTTCCCTTTCTGCTTTTTTAATGCATGCGATTTTAAGACTTAGCAAATTTGTAAAATATTTACTTTTATAATAATTTCACAGTTGCTCTTGACTGGCGCGTGAATAAAGTGAAAAGGACCATGGCAATGTTAATTTTACTTATGGTGGAAGGATACAGAATACGCATGCAAGTAGATCTTCAGCGTGGATTTGAGAAGGGGCTCAGTTTACCGCGAAAAGCTGTCGCTGCCACTGCAAACTAAGAGAGAAAATCACTATAGTATGGGATTTGGAGTCGTGGAGGGACTGAGAGACGCGGAAACAGCACAGAGTGCAAGGGAACACTTGTGCTCGCCAGCATGCCGATAATAACAACACCAGTGTTAGTGCGCTATCTGGTTGCAAGGCCCCAAGGTCACGTCGTTATCTCCCCGCTCCCCGATAAAGGCTGCGTGACCGACGCAGCAGTGTGTATGCTCCTCGCCTTCACCCACGGCGTGGAGATCCTGGTGTCAGCGCGGAAGAGCGATGATGGAGTAGGTGCCATGACTGAGCTGCCCAGTTTGCCGACGCACTCTACGAGAAGCACTAAATAGCTGCGGTCAATAGTATTGTGCTGGTTCGCCTGCGCAAGGATATTGACAGCAGT
The DNA here is from genome assembly GCA_002778355.1 of Clitarchus hookeri. Lineage (NCBI taxonomy): Eukaryota > Metazoa > Arthropoda > Insecta > Phasmatodea > Phasmatidae > Clitarchus > Clitarchus hookeri. Next base: position 545,116 of record NQII01001024.1, on the reverse strand, counting down.
TCAACCTCAAGGCCGCTTGCGCCCACAGCCCCACCCCTTTCTCTTATAGATTTTCAACTCCACGTTAAAAAGCATGGAATCCACACCTGCTGCCTCCTGTAGCATTCCCAACAATGCATGAATAAGTTTGAACTCATTTCCTGTCGGGAGGGTTTTTACGGTGCCGATACCGGTCCCCCCCCCCCTCTTAACTATAGCACTNATGTAGGTAACTTCTAGATGTCTGTTGTGTAACGTAAGCGTTGCCATTATGTCCAATAAAACTGACATTAATATGTTCCTTTCATCTGTCATTTCGAATGATACAGATTTGATGGAATATTTTACATCCATTTCAGATAGTGATTCAACCGAAACCGGATATAAAACTGCCTCATTTTTAATACTAATGTATCCCTCTGATTTGTTTTCTTTACTCTTACTTTTCTTGCCAAACTGTTTGGTCACGTAGACACTGCAAATATTACTCTGCAAAAGAAATTGCTTCACTTAGAAGGGGCTTTTAGACCAGATGACTTCATATCAAGAAATGAGACACGAAAGCCGACATTCATTCGACGAACTGCATTTTCACTTGAAAACGCGCTACATTTGGTGTTTAAGCAAGTAGGACATTCCTTCAGTAAATGCATTTGTGTGATATGAAAGTAAGTTCTATTGTGCTAATTTTGTCATGTTGAGATGTGAATATTTTTAGTACATGCAGAATAATGGTCACAAAAATATTTGCTTAGTTTTCCCCCTTCACATCATGTACATTGTACATCATTATATTAAGAAAAACTTTGGGAGACGATTCCTTACAAGATACCTCTAAAACATACAGTATGTCTCTTTCATATTTATACACTTCGATTTAGTGCAAATACTTGTATGTTTCTGATAGTTTAGTTAATTGTCGGTTCTCTTCTGTTTAACAAATAAAATTCTGTTTCACTTATTTTACTAATTATAAACAAGCAAATCGTTTCTACAAAAATGTAACACGAAATGCAAAAGGAAGCCAAGAAAGTTCTATTTTTCTATGTCACATCGTTATTCATGCAGTTGACATAATTAATTGATTCATTATTTAAAGCCACAAAACAGAAGTTCTTATATATTTTGGAGTGAACCTTGGCCTTGATAACTGCTCGGAATCTTAGCTGCACTAGTCTCTTGCATCTTTCACGACTGATGGTGTACCAGTCTTCAGTAACTAGTATTTTCAACTCCTCCTTGGAACTAACATTTCTGGTCAGTACTCGACAGTGCAAAAATGCCCATAGATATTCAATAGGGCTGAGGTCGGTAAGGGGGAGTTTTTAGTAGTTTGTATTGTTCCAAATTAACCATTCTTTATTAAGACCAGCTGTATGCTTTGGGTCGTTGTCATTTTGAAAATTGTAGAAAGGTAACATTCCCAGTGTTTCCACACCGTGCTTGTAATTCTTATTACAATTATACACAAACGTGTCTATTATACCACCAATAAATTGAATATTCCCTACCCTTTTGGCGGACGTACACCCCCAAACTATATCCGAAACTGCCCTATGTTTAACTGTTGGAAGTGTATTGGTAACATAATCGGCTTTATTTGCTACGTACATATGCCGTTCGAGCCTAGAAGGTTGATTTTAGTATCGTCTGACGAGATGACCGTTCAAAAACTCCAGGGCTTAACGAAGAGCATTCTTGCAGCGCGGTTCTTCTTTATGACGCGGGGCCTCTTCATTGCTACAGCCGTGTCTATGTAACACCCAATGAACTATCTCGGTACAAAGTTCATTTCCGGTAGCAATGTTTCAATTCCGCTCGTAATTTAGGAGCGCTTGCACAGGGACTGGATTTTATTCGTCGCAAAATTAGTCGTTCTTGCTGGGAACTAGGACATTTCTGTTATGGTTTTCTGCACACAGTGTTGAAGGGGAACATAAGAATTAGCAGGCATTCACACTTCGCGATAAGCGGAAGAGGGGATGGGTATACATTGGGCTGGTGTGTGTGTGTGTATGTGTGTACGCGATAACGGCCAGGCACGTGTCTGAGCAGCTGCTACTGATTGGCGCCGTTTGCCGAGGCTGGGGGCTTCACAGAGGAGCAGCCAAGCGGATAGCCGCTTCCTGTCTGCCACAGGTACCGCGTCTTCTAACTACCTCCAACTATCCCCCCATTCGTCTGGTTATCTAACGTTGAGAAACGCCACAGGTACCGCGTCTTCTAACTACCTCCAACTATCCCCCCATTCGTCTGGCTATCTAACGTTGAGAAACAATGCTTGTCCCACCGTCGTCTCTTCTCTGCCCGGCGCTGCCAACTTGAGCTCTGTCTCTCTTATCTTACCATTCTCAGGGCACTGCAATAAAAACCCGTCGTCTTAACATTTCAGCGTAGCTGCGACTTAGCGGCGTTATCCACAAACGTTCATGGAAGTAACTGCGACTTGCGAGAGCAGTGTTGAAGACCGTAGTTTTGGTTTCACGCCGCGTTGCACATCGACCTCCCACTGCTGCAGCCCGTGCTGGATGTGTCGTTGTCACCGGCTCTCCTACCGGGAGAAGAGCATCGTGCGGGAGGCAGCCCAACGATCAAGGTGGGAAGTGGGATGTCGAGGTGCCACGGGCGAAGTGTAGCGAGCATCACTGCTGGATTCTGCGGGCTGTTGACTGCGGATGCGTCCAGTTGATTCGCCATCAGGCCTGGTAGGTCCCGGATGTCACGCCGAGTTGAAGTCACCCCGACCGACAGACTACTTTGAAGGATGGGGAGGGGGTGGTTACCCGTGCTTTGGCTCCCCGCCTTCACCCACGGCGTGGAGATCCTGGTGTCAGCGCGGAAGAGTGAAGATGGAGTAGGTGCCATGCCATGACTGAGCTGTCCAGTTTGCCGACAGACTCAACGAAGAGCAGGAAGGCCCCTGCATTCAACAGCTGCTGTCAATATTATTGTGCTGGTTCGCATGCGCAGAAATATTGACAGCAGTTCAACCTGACAGGCGCTTGCTATCACAGCCCCGCCCCTTTCTCTTATAGATTTTCAACTCCACATTAAAAAGCATGTAATCCACACCTGCTGCCTCCTTTAGCATTTTCATTAATGCATGAATAAGTTTTGAACTTCTTTCCTGTCGGGAGGTTTCTTACGATGCCTATGCCGGTTTTTTCTCCTCCCCCTTCTTAACTATAGCCTCAACCATATGAACACTTAGGGATACAGTTCATGGCCCCAATTGCGGCCATGGCTGCTTTAATCCCTCTCTGCCGCGATGCACGCCTCCTTGCATGTAATTCCCTCTCCTGTAGGCGTATGGGGCCTAGCCCTGAGACGCACCTTAACTCCCGTTCCTACCTCGGACGTGCACTTAACACTTAGCAATATGGTAGGTAAGTAAAAAATAAAATAAAAAATAAAAATAAAAATATTGCTGTGTATATCCTACACAACTATCCCTCCTTCAACACGTTCCTCCACACCGCAGACCGCCTTCCAAAACGGTAAGGTATGTACTTAGGTTGGGAAGCTCATTGCTTTTAGTTTGCCAAATAAAATTGTTCGCCACTAAGTAAGCGCTAGTGCCGCATGTGTACCAGCTTTTTTTTAAAATATATTTTCTACGTTAAACACAACAAAATAATTGCAATAATCATAAATAAAATATAAAATAACTTCGTAACTAAGTAAAATCTTTCTCTTATTAGTAAAGTAGCTTAAAATTTTAATTAAAAGTGACCTCTTTGGAACACTGCGCACCTAGCGGCGGAAATTTTCCCGATGCCAAACTCTTCCATAAGAAATCTCGTTTTGCTCCTAACCCGAGTAAAATTAACCTTAACCACGGCTTTACCGCGCGCCACGTAAATGCAAGTTTGAGCAACGTCACAAGCAGAGTTGCCACCTCTGTTTAGAGAAAGTCTCGAAATCAAAATACAAAACCCACCAGAAAATCACCAGACTGTAATTTTACTCTATTAAAAATTAAATTTACACAAAAATATATAAAATATTTGTCCTCGCATCTTGAAATATTGTTTAATATTGTTCGTAACAGTTGCTTACCATCATAATGTCATTGTCAGAAATTGAAATTTTTTAAAATTACAAGCAGAAACATCCCATCTTAAATACTTTGTATTTACGGATCATTAAAGTATTTTTCAGCGTAGAGGTTCCCATAAATTTGCTTACGACAGGGCTTAACCGTATAGTTTCCGTAATAGAGTGCACTACTATCGTCTTTGCTTTCACTATTACTAACACTATACAGATTTAATACAATTTGATAAATACTGTATAAGCAAATTACCTTCCCAGGGATTAACAAATTGAAGGAGATAATATTCCGCAATCAGTTAGTGTAGTCTATTCGCGTTTTCTTTACACTTTTTGAATCCAACCTTTGAAAAATGATCCCATATATGAAGTGTTTGGTTGTTTTCTAAATATGTCATGTATCACAAGAGTTTTATTCCTGTGTCAACATTAAAGACCCTTATCTTCGGTTAAATTAAACTGTTACTAATATTCTATTTAAAATTATAATATTTCATGTGTAATAATTTTTTTTTAAAATAGAGGAAAAAGATGTTCTTATGCAAAACATTAAACTGAGTGCGGACGAATGCGGTGCCTTTAGTGTAATTTTCTAGACTTAGTTAAGGTTTATTCTACTCAGCTATAGGAACATTGCGTAATTTCATATGGAAGAGCCTGTCATAGTAAAAAATTTCCACCGCTAGGGGCGCACTGTTCTAGAAAGTTACTTTTAATTGAAATTTTAATCTAAGTGAAAATACAACAAAGATTAGCACAACTTAGTAAGGAAGTTATTTTAAATTTGATTTATGATTATTGCAATTTATCCTGTTGTTTAACGTAGAAAATAGAGAAAATCTGGTACATTGCTGACACTAGCGCTTACCTAGTGACGAAAATTTTTGGTTGCCATACTTTTAACATTGATCTACGCAACTTGCAGTAAAAGTAATCTTAACTTAGTTAAGCTTGGTTTGCATGAGGCGGAGAAATAGCATGAGGCGGAGGAACTTAAGCAGGGCTCTAGAAAAGTTGGACGACGCATATAGAAGAATTCCATGCTGTACTCTCAGGTTACCTGCTCCTCCCCATTACCCTCCATCAATGATATAGTGGCAAATAGCAGCGATATTTGTAGGATTCGGTCCAGACTCTCATATGTGGCGCGTAGTACACAGCTGCCTCCTTCACGATTATTAAAAACAACTTCAAATTAAACTAACAATTCACCGTCTTGGAAGCTGGTTACAAAAATTACACAAATTACACAAATTTTATATTTGTATGAAATAGGTCCGTTCAAATTTTATACATCACTTGTAAGTACTCTATCCTTGCATAGTGTTTTTAGATCGCATTGTAATTATATTACGGTATGTCAAAATCACAAATTTACGTTTTTTAGAAATATACAAATAAAATAAAACACATACTGAAAATTTAACAAGGGTGACTGAATGGCGTTGTCTCAATGCATTTTAAGGTGACTTAGCGAAATTTATTTGCATAAATCATACTGCAACAAATAAAAATATGAAAAAATTTCCTTAAATTATGCAATATTTCCAAATCGCAAAACACTTCATAGCGTAGCCTAATTAAAAAATGTTTCTAAGAAAGGCATTGTATTTTATTTCAAAGGGGATTATCGCATTTTAGCAATCGAGTTAAATTCATTATTTGTACGTCCCAAAAACAGAAATTGTGATTTTGGCATGTCATTAAGAAAATAATATGCTATCTAAAATTTGTAATGTTTACAAGTCGAACAGATTTAGTGTAATATAAAATAATATATTTTCTGTGACCAGTACCCCAAACTGCAGTTATTCTTATGCAGATCGAAGACTGGCGGTCACCGAGAAATAGTTCCACGTTGTAATTTATTATTTACTTGTTGATTTCTGAAGTCTAGCGACAAAAGTCTTATTCAATTTTATTCCAAATTAATTTGGACTTTAACCGTTGCCTTTGGTGACTAAAAAATTAATGGCACCAGCCTTTAAGAAATTAACTTCATGGTACTATTTTTTCGCTTGGTATTTTGTTACCAAAGGTATTGCGTAAGGTAGACCTAAGTTATACACTCACGTAAGACTTCGTAACATCACTGCGCTGTGAAAAGTACAGATAAAAAGAGGGAAAACAGAATATCACATTTGTAATAATGAATAACTTATTTGTTTATGTTTGCTCTACCGGTTCTGGTTTTGTGTGGCACCCAACCAGTGCAGACTTAGCAAAATTAGTGAAATCACAGTTGCACGAGCCAAATTTACGCAAAAGTAATAAGAGTTATACTACACTGTCATTCAGAATGGACGTCGCCTCTACTGCCTAAGTGTTGCAAATTCAAGGCTATGAAATACGTGACATAAAATGACAACAAAATTTATCTGCCCCCCCCCCTTCCCTACCCTAGCTTTTCAGTACTCTTTAATTTTAAACTACTTCCTTATTTCAAGTTTTTGATTTTCGAGTTCCGCTGAAGATTACTGATAAGAATTTTCTTTTGGGACATACACACGTAATATCTTTTTAAAATACTGAAGGGACACATATGAAGTCTATATGGTTAGATTACGCGCTATCGTCATGTAGTCAATATTCACTGTCGTCCCGTCAGCAGCAGCACGACAGGTTGGGAAACGTGATGCAAATAACACATTACTTAGATTACATGGATCAAGTAATTAGATACAAACAAACGTGAGAAATAGGATAATCATTACCAACACACTCAGGCGTTGTGTGCTAATAGAAAATAGTACATTAAAAGCGTCAATAGCTTTTAGTTGTTGTCTTCCCTGCAGTGTTGCCAACTGTAACCGAGTGCAGCTACTAGTAGCCTATTTTGAGGCCATAACTTGTAGCAGAATCGCTATAGTCGAATATCAAAATGTAGTTAAAGTGAGGTTCGAACTAGTGGCAATTTTTATTGCAACTTAGGTACTCTTATATTATTTTTATTCTCTCCTACCTGACAGAAGATTTCACTAACTCTCTGTATCATCTTAAATTGGGAAGAATGTTCTCATAGTATGGTAAAACAACACGTTAGCAATACTTTGTTTACGACGATTTTATTATTTCTTCTTTGAGGTGTCTAATTAAAAATTCGTGACTAAGTCATTTACAAATGACTTAGTATTTACATTAATAATAGGAATTATTGTATTATGAATAGCAGTATGCAATTTCTTGTAGTTTGGAGCGTAGCTTAGTTTTGTTATTCTAGCCCATTTTTCTGAACGTATGTGGCCGACCTGCTGGACTTTAGGTTGGCAACACTTCTGAGTTTCTCCCATCCAAGCTTGGGCCATACATAGACTCGTTCATCGTCAATTCAACATGGTCATTAGTGATAAAAGTGCTTGTTTACATTTCAGTTTTCAGGAGAACCATATTTTTAAACAAATACTTTAACTTGGATATATTGTTACATGGTCGCCTGCAGGGCATATCTGAGTTCGTGAGGGATCGAGGTCATAATAAAACTAAAATAACTAAATTTGATTTATAATTTACTCACATGGCTATTATTTACAGCATTAAACTATCTGTCTCCACTATTACTCTTTTTATTTAACCGTGAGCGCAATATTTAATGTATATTTCAACTGTAATTAACGTCCTTCGTGTGTCTATTTGGTTACTGTCAATTAAATCATATTCATCATTGACACATGTTCAGTATATATGTTGCCATCATTTGTAATGTCTTTCACACACGCATTTAGCCAAACAGTCCAGTCTGCCAGCCGCACACTTCACTGCTTGATACTCGCAATCACAGATATCCCTTCTGCTGGTTACTTCTCTCGCCGCTAGTCTTCTATCGCTCGAACTCAGTCACTCAACAACTCCTCGGCCACCGCCATTGTGCATCACCGGGACGCTACTGCCTCAGCGCGGGGGAAGTACAAGCCCTTATGAGGGCTCTTGTCCTCCCAATCGTGTAGCATGTCTAGCACCCAGGTTGGGGACATCTAGCCTGTCCCGCCTGGCTGTTGATCAAACTGTTTATACTGTGGTGAAGCCAGCAGTCATTTTTGTTGAAAGGACCCCTGGGTAGCGCCAGGGGTCCCGGTACCCATTATACGTTTCAGCTCCTCGCCTAGAAGGCCTGTCACACTGAGAGAACGAGTGTCAGTAATCCAGATCATTCTTTAAATAAACGCAGAAATCCTATCCGCCGAAGGTCAGGAGCGGCGAGGCGACAAACGGGTATCGCGCAGCATGACGCCATATCTCAAAATGCTGGTAGGATTATCGCTCGACTGTCATTCAAACATCCCTAAGTAGCTCCCCCCACCACCCTTTTTAACATATCGCTACTCTGTCCTTCTCTTCCACCAGCTCGCGCGGAATGCGAAGCAACGAGCGCGTAACAAGATTCTTGTTGCATCTCAAAAACACTTACTTAGATAAACTGAGTTCTAAAATCAAATTCTATCTACGCTGTTTTTGACAGTGCTAATCGCAGAAAACCAGTCCGACGTTGTAACACAGTGTAACCACTGCGCAGCTAGTACGAGAACTCTGCCCCCCCCCCTTTTTTTTTTCTCTCGAAGATATTGACAGTGGGTTGTTCACAGTAAAGTGAGCACTTTTGAAGCCCTGGTTACTTCTTTTTTTCAGCCAATTTATGTACATACGCCACTTGTTAATGTAAACACACTGCCACATGAGTAATAATAATCAGTGTATACATTTCACCTTTCTCAAAACGAAAGGTCCGAGGCCACAATGCAATCTATTTTTAGTTATTATATTTGATAAGACTGCCTCAATGCGTACTCACTTTACCGTGAAAATCGTATAGATCTAACGACAGCCTAAACGCAAATGAAAACAACATTAGCCAAGTAGGGTGAAGTGGCGGCCAACTCGGTGGCCCAGTTCCATGTGTGTTTTGGTTGCGAACTGGCTGGAAGTGGGACGGGCGCGTCGCGGCGCCGACCCGACATGGCAGGGCAGGCGGCGTCCCGCTCTAAATCATGCAGCGAGGGCTGGGGGTCGAGCGTCCGCTATCGATTAGGCGAGTCGACTGGCCGACGCCTGTAGCAAGCACCCGGAAGCGGAAATACACGCACGCTGCTTGTGCTTCCTACGGAGTAATGCACCCGTCTGTACAACATGCAACTCGCTAAGGGCGACACTAACACGCGTACCTGGTGCCCCATCACCCCTACGGGCAAAACGCTGAACTGGCGTGCATTGTTTCCGCCGTGCTGCGTGTACCTATGGGACTTTCAACTGTGACCCTATCATTTTATTGTTGCGAAAAAGGAGATTTTAGCAATGTTTGAGGGCTCGGGAATGGCATTTATAATATGTATGGTATATTGTGAGTATTATAAGTACTTCGTCTGAAGTGTGTTTTCTTTTCGTATATCGGTATAATGGGAACACGTTTAATGGTTTAGTAAAAAACGCGCATTTTAAAGGCTCTGCAACACTAAGGCGGCGCACTTAAGGAAGTACTACAGACACTACCCAATTTTGCCAGGAAAATACGATCAAATTGTACAGTCCATACAATTTTTTACTTCCGCTTTTTTAATCTTACCTTTGAAAAATCACCCCATGCATGCCGTTCTTGGTTGTTTGTTAAATATGCCATGTATTAAAACCGTTTTATACTTTTGTTAACATAACTATGGTATTTTTTAGTAAAATTTAAATTGTATTTATATATTACCGACAAACTATAATATTTCGTTAATAATTAGTATAAATAAAAACAGTGAGAAAATATGTGTGTTGGTTACGTGTAGTAAGAAATAGTTCATATGCAAAATATTATTACATTTAGTGCGCACGAATGCGATGCATAGTGTAATTTTCTAGCCTCGATTAAGCTTTGTTTGCATGAGGTGGAGGAATATTATGGAAGTAGATCTTTAGCAAGGCTTCACAAAACCGTGAAGGATTAAAGCATGCTGGATATTATAATATACTTAAAAAAGATTTTTTAAATTTATTAAACACTAATTATGCAATTCGAAATGTACTAATAAATGTAAAATGTACAGAGATTCATAAAATTTGAAACATAACTTAGGAGGGTGGCTAGTAGTATCTTTATATCAAATTCCCTGACATTTCCTTTACTTTTCTGGGTATACTGTTACATTTATCTGACCAACTCACACCGCAAATATAACAAATACGTTTTTAAATAAATTACAAATTTTAATAAAATAAAAATTTATAATAACATAGCCTTCATTTATGGGCGCTTTTCTATGGAAAAACAAATATTTATAAAATAAAAAAAAAAGTGCATAGGTATAAAGATGGAAAATGGAATAGGGTGACAGCATTCTAAGAACACAAAAAAAAAAACTCAAAATACAAAGATAAGAGACAATACAATGAGAAACACTGAAAGTGTTTGAATGATTGTTTTAGTAAAATAAAAATCAACCATAAAAATATCTGTAATAATGGTTACAATTAAAAATACGACAACAAAATTGTCCCCAGGCTCATAAATAACTGTTTGAAAGAAAGTGGAAAAAGCTAATTAACAGTACAATTCATAAGATGGCATGTAGCAGAAGTGCTAGAATCTAATATTTATTTTCTTTTTAAATACATTTAAAACTATTTTATCTAAATTCCCTGACTTTTCCAGAACTCCGGGTTTTCCCTGATACTAGCCACCCTGCCTAGCATGCACCAATGGCATTAAGAATACAGAAAAACAGCCGTTTACACTGTGAACTCCAGCCGCGTACGCCAGCAAATTGGCCTGCTATCAGTCACATTTTCCAACTCTGTTTGCCAACCGGCGCCTGGTACCCCAACAACTTGACAGTACACATCAGGAATCTCTTGGAGAACACAACAGACAATTAGACAAGGCCCGTTACAGAGCCTCGCGCGGGTAATCAGAGCCCTGCCCTTTTATAATCCTCTTATAAGCATCATTCAGTTTCGATACAACTACCGTAAAGTAGCTACTGTGCATTAACAAACGTATTTTGCTGTTAGGGTTGTTTAAAACGCAACAGACTTTCCAGGTGGCATTGATTTCGAAACTTTTAGAAATACAAACAAGAACTTAAATATGAGTGACACTTGTTCAATACATGCTAAGGGCAAATTAAAAGTAACTGTGGGACTTTTTACACTCAGCATCATTAATATATTATTAAAAATTACTAGCGTTGCAATTATTTTTATAATGTAAAATTACGTGTTTCGAGTTCAGTAAATTAATTTTTGTTATTTAAGACGTACCCTGGGGTGTTTTCACGGGTACAAGACAAAGTGTGTACCAATTGCACCAGAATTCAAACGCCGACCGAATCGCACATTACTAAATGACGAACTGACCAATTCGAACATGACCCAAGGAGATACACTTGTTAGAGAAGTCGGGCGAAGGCTGATGGGGGGGGGGGGGATCCCCATCCTTGATTGCGGTGATTGTATGGAGCCTAACTCCCGGCATGACATAATTTGTAACCAGTAGAGCTTGTAAACGAAACGTTCAAAAGCTCACTACAATCAAGTCCTGTCGCCTTAAGCTTTTCTTGTGAATAACACGACGTATAACCCAAACAAGTTTTACTAAAATAAGTTTTCTACGCACGAAGGTGTCTCACTCCATTAGTAGGGTTATGTAGCTGTCATTCTTATATACAGTTGTTTTTAACGTCCTAGACGTCCAGTAATAGTAGTTTCTGAGTTAATATTGTGATGTTATCACAATAAAAATATGTATATAATCTTTCCGAAAGTATTTAAAAATGCATCACAAGACCAGACTCATTAGAATATGAAACACATGCACAAAGACTTCCTTTTGAGATGACAAAAATCTCAAAGGCACTAATAAGTTTTGGTTTTGTTTTCGACAACATTGTTTTGAAAAAAAATTACTAGTACAATATATATTTTTTAACAAGTAACTGTTGGGGGTTATAGCGTTATTTTCTTATCAACATAAAATGACAGAGGGAAAAGTTAACTAAAATAAAATTATTCACATTTCCCCAGGACTAACTCTCAAAAAATTACAATTATATAGTTCCCTCAGACGCCTTGGCGCTTAAAAAATCATAAAAATTTAAATACCTAGCTATCTGAGTCATGGAGAGAAAGTATTAAACAGAAACTTTAGGGCAGCCCGCAATGCCACTCTGCGACTGAAGCCGCCTTCTCACGCTCTCGCTCTCGCTCTTTGTGTGTGTGTGTGCACGCGCGCATGCGTGCGTTTGGCAACTCCAGTTCCTTGTTGCACCCCACTCCAACGACACCTTAACTGCCCCTAATTCGCACTTCCCACTCCCTTGTCAGCCCATTCTTGCATTACATCCTGCGGCAGAACGCGTCATACGATTAATTCAAGAAGAGCCGCTATCGATCAAACCGGCGCTACGAGAAGCACCCACTCCGTTTGACAAGTATAGCGAGGTGAAATGCCTGTCTATAGTGAAATCCAAATGAGAAAATTATCCGCAGAAATCTATAACGCATCGGACGAGTCCATTGTCGCTGCACGAAGGGGTGAGTTTGTTCAGTTAAATAGTGACAGCGGCCGAGAGCGAATGGGCGAGAGTTGCTCCGCGCATGAACCTTCCCCGTCGAAAAAACATAATTGGCGTAGCGCGGTATCTAACAGCGCGGTAGTAGAGAGTGATGTTATCAGTTTGCTGTGTATAGCGCCAGCAGTGTTACGTGGTTTCGCTCAAAGCTGGGCGAAGATTATTTTTTTCAGTTGAACTTTACCTGGGGCTGGTTTCCACACACGAGACAGAAGCGCGGGAGCGATATGGACGACACTGCCACGCGCATCAAGTGAGTGCGTTATCGCCATACGTGAAGGCTCTGAACCGGTGTGCAGAGTTCTCATCGTGCTGCGTCTATCTATGTCTGAAAATGTCGTTTGTGGCCATGTTGAAGAGCATTAAAATAGTGTTTGCATAAACGTGAGCTGGCGAAAGTTCTGGAAACTTATGAAGTGTTTTTTTCTTTTCGTGCAAACAGATTGTGCACACGTGAACAAGTTCTTTTTGAAAACGTGAATTACATAAATAGTACACACCAACCCAGTTCGGACGCCAGGTAGACGGGCGCCTTAAGATATTCACATTTGTGTTCATTTCAAACGCTAACCTATATGGCACTTCACCCTAGTGCATAACACATTTTTTTATGAGTACTTACAGTATGCAAGCGTAGAAAACCCTACTACCAATTCCCTTGTGCACCAATTTTCTTTCTAGTTTAATATAAGAGGTGTGAAAGTAAAGAATCTCAGGTGAACGGCCGAAGCAATAACCTGCAATAAAAGTGGCTAATCACGTGGGAAAAACCAACCCAAATTAGCCGGTCACTACGGCAAAAGCACCCCTAAACGAGTCACGCATGACAACCGTACACCCAAACGAGATCGGGGCCCTATTCCCTAACTTGAGCTTGTTTGCTTCAAGACAGTACACGTGATTGTTTTTATGATAAAAATGACCATGATGATGGTTACTCGTAAGCGTCTTTATGTGGTATTCTGCAAGTCATATCTTTATTGATATCTTCAGGCAAAGATGTACGTTTGGCAACGCAGTGGGCTGTGTTCTGAAATCAACGATCTGCTTGTTGAATTATATTTCTTTCCGTTATTACAGTGTGTCTTGTGTCACACATTTTGCTATAGTGAATTTTCAACTTTAAATGTAATTCATTTCTTAAAATTATTTTTGAATAATACATTTTTGAATAATATATTTCCATCTATAGGGAAAAGATTTCAGATGGTACTAGTTCATTTTGAGCAACACGAGATAGCAGCAATGACCCGTGACTGAATCCGCCATATCGTATTACGTTAAACCGAGAGCATCAATTGCGAATTATAAAATGTACTCCTTAAATGTGTTACAGACGTCGTTTATTTGCACGGAAATATAATAAAAAATAATATTTCTCATTTTTGGGGCATTTTAAAATACACGAAAGAGGCAACGTACCGCATTCATGCGCACTCAATATTTTGCATTAAAACTATTTCTTACAAGGCATTACCAACACACCTATTTCTTCAAGTTCTTATTCACATTAATGATAAATTTTAAATATAATTTATAGATCAAATAAATATAAAAAATTATTTTAATAAAAAATAAGAAACTTATATGTTAACAGAAGTATAAAACGCTTGTGATACATGGCATATTTAGGAAACAACAAAAAAGTCATTAATGGGGTGATTTTTCCAAGGTTTGATTAAAAAAAGTGTTGAAACCGCGAAAAGAGTATATGGAATTTATCCTACACGGATGATGGCATCGCCTTGTTCTCTTGGCGTTGTACGCCGCCACTGTGAATACAATTATTTGATATAAAAATACGTTTCCGGATATAAGCATATTGGGCTTTTGTGTTACTACTGATCCAAAGTAATTATGTCTGGAGTTCGGGCACCGAGTTTCCGAAATCCTGCATATTTGAACGAGTGGCATGCACCCAGTAAATTTGGAAGGACGGAGAAGTAGTTCCTTTTTTTAACGTTGAATTAAAAGATTAAAGTAAACATTGCGGTGAATACAGAAAAGATTTTGCTTCCTGTTTTCATAATGCATGCAAGTGTAAGAATCAGCAAGTTTGTAAAATATATGCTTTTCTGATAATTTTACNGCTTCCTGTTTTCATAATGCATGCAAGTGTAAGAATCAGCAAGTTTGTAAAATATATGCTTTTCTGATAATTTTACAAATTCACTTATCGAGGATGAATAAAGTGATCAAGTATGGAAGAATACACGAAGTGCATGCAAGTAGATCTTATGCAGGGCTTTCTAAAGTGCTCAGTTTACTGTGAACTGTCTATACCATCCAAATGATGTTTTACAACAGGCAGAAGCACTGCATGTAAAGCAGGTGAATGTCGCGGCGTTCCGATAAAAAACGTAAAATATATGAAACGGAAATGAGAGGAAAAGAAAAGCAAAGTGTAAGAACGGCCAAGGAGGTGTGAAGAGAGGCGGGGTCGGCGACCTCGTCGTTGGGGAAGAGCGCAGAGTGCGTGCGAACATTGATCGGAGACGGGAGGGGCGGGCCAACTGGGTCAGCCCCCGGGGTCGCCGCACGATAGGCCTGGCGGCGTCCCTGCGTCCACCTGCTCATTGAAGAGAGGCGCCTCGAGTACGCCGTCCTAGCCACGTGACCACACGACACTTCCTTCCCGCTTGCCATCGTGTCTGGCCGTAGCCACCGTTACAGGCTACCACAACAGATTTTCACCTCATCACTCGGAAGACTCAAGACCAAGTTTCACGTTCGCTGACACGCCGAACAGATACAGCATATAGCACCAACAGACAATCTGAGATATTCTTATCGCTTATGCGTCATCCGCGCAGACAACGCAGACATTATCCAGAAATCGGTGCGAGGAGTCCAAGGGGGTCAAAATGGCTGCCACCGATGTTGATGTTATGAAGTTCAGGCTTATAAATCTCGTGAATTGTAAACTACATAATATTTTTTTGATGCACATACAAAAATGAAAAATATATAAACTGGCAAATTTTAATGATCATACGAGATTTGACCAGATGAAAAGGCGTAAATAGAACTTGACGCTACAATACACGCACCATTGAGTCGCAAGCTGGTGTATGCCTTTCTAGAAGAAAGTTTTTTTGGCCTTGACTCAACCAATCCTTCACCCCAGCACCAGAGGCAAACTTCTATCCTTTCATATGCTTTCTGAATGCACCAAACACAAAGTCATAAAGTCACAGGGACACGTCCGGACTGTAGCGCGGATGTTCCAGTACAGCGAAATTTAAAGAGAGTTGTTATTTGCTGGGAGAAGTGGGAGGGCATCATCATGCAAGAACATAACACCAGCGCTCAACATCCCAGGATGTTTGTTCTTTATGACATAACACAGACATTGCAATGTCTCAAAGTACGACGAATTGACAATGGGTCCGTGTTCAATGAACTCAATCAGCAGCGGTCCTTGGTCATCGAAGAAGATGATTGACATGACATCGGGACGAGAACCGGGTCAAAACTTAAATAAACCGCCCTCTCTAACAGGATTTTTTATTTGGCGGGAGAGATGCAGAATTTTTTATTTGGCGGAAGAGATGCAGGATTTTTTATTTGGCGGGAGAGATGCAGGATTTTTTATTTGGCGGGAGAGATGCAGGATTTTTTATTTGGCGGGAGAGATGCGAGATTTTTGACACTGCATGATAGTACGCTGCGTCTCGGGTTTATAATGATGACTCCAAGTTTCGTGCCCACCACTAGTCTCGTCAAAAGCGTGGGGTCCTGGTGATACCGCATCACATGCTGAAGTGAGAAGCTGACTTTTGTTCCTCCGATAACATCTTCGGCACCCACTGCGCGTAAACTTTCCTGTACCCCAACCCAAATTCTTTCATGGATGACNTTCCTCCGATAACATCTTCGGCACCCACTGCGCGTAAACTTTCCTGTACCCCAACCCAAATTCTTTCATGGATGACATAAAGTTGGCAGGCTACACAGAGTGTGGTGAGTCGACGATCACCTTTCGCAAGGCATACCATCTGTGCAATGGGATCGGAAATGATACCGAATTTCGATTGTCCAAGTTTTTGATCATTAGAAAAGGTTTTCACAGTGCAGTACTCCATTTGAAGCCACTCTGTGCGCTCTAGAGTCCATTCACGGTTACTTCCAACTTTTCTGAAGCTCTGCTAAAGTTATACTTTCAGGATATTTCTCCGCCTCGTGCAAACAAAGCTTAACCGAGACTAGAAAATTACACCAGAGGGACAAGGCACCGCATTCGCGGGCGCACATTGTAATAATTTTTTGCATAAGAACTATTTTCTGGGCATTACTAACAATCATATTTTCTCACTGTTTTATCCACATTAATCATAAATAAAATATAATTTGTGGATAAAATATAAAACATTCTATTGAATAAAAATTAAATATTTTTTTACATAGTTCCCACTTTTTCTAGCTAAAAAATTTGAAGCACTTTTATCCAAATCTTTTAAGGACCCAAAATTTGCTGTAACGGGCATTACTAGCATCAGGACAAATCGAAAGCTAAAAAAATTTGCATGATAAAGCAGATGGGGAAGAAATATCGAGGAATATTTTTCTTGCATCTAATAGGGGAGGAGTAATTTAATTGTTACAGCCACAAAAGAAGCTTTGTTCACAATTAGGGAATAACACCCCTTTTTGTAAATTTTGTTAGCGCAGGTTCTCGAAATTCTGGTACAAAAGTGTAGAAGATCAGATGTTATTGTACATTATACACAAACGCTACATTCTCGTGTCTGTGTACAAGTATTCTCGTACGTTTGGCAATGCTGGATAGTGAATTGTCTTATAAGAACAAAAACACGAGTATGGCATCACAACTGCCGTTAATAATTGTATACAGAATAAATATGCAAGTCTACTACTGTACGAACTAAAAAAAGGAATAAAGCTCCATAAAAACTATTCATACATACCATAAATTTTCGTGTAAATATAATAGCTGCACACTACTTTTAATTTGTCATGAGCAAATACCATGTACAATAAACACTATGAAAATTAAGTTCTTTAAGCACCTGAAATTTCTTCTAGCACTTTTTAAGGCTCTTGATTTCTTTAATGCATTTCAAGAACTTTCAAGGAGTGTGGGAACCCTGTTTCACATCAACAGAAGTATAAAACGCTTGAGATGCATGGCACATTTAGCAAACAACCAAACACGTCGTACATAGGGTGATTTTTCGAAGGTTTGATTCAAAAAGTGCGAAGAAACCGAGAATATAGTATACACGCGATAGAGTCCAGTCAACGCCCAAGCCTTAGGCGCGAGTCTTCGACACCGGCGGGGCGACGATCACACGTGTGCGTATACAAGTGCCGACTGGCCGGGCCCACGGGCAGGAACCGCCAACCCAAATGGATCACGCCGCTGAATTATGGTAATGGTGCAATCGGCGGGATGAACGCCTGTCTGCACGGCGATCACGCGCGCCGCGAGCGGCAGCCAAACTCTCTCGAGCCGGCGGAACAGGACTACACCCGGCCACGGCTACGAACAAAGGAGGCTGGCTCCACGTCTTATGGCTGTAATTTATGTTCCTCAATTTCGGCACCGTGCTAACGGCCCATTATTCTGGCCGCGGGAAAGCACACTAAGGCGACGTAATAAGAGTATAAACGGCCTGTTACGGATTCAGAATGGCCCGTTTACACACTACAACCATTGTAATTCATTTAAGCGACATTATTAACCTACATCCGTTAAGCATATTTAATATATTCGACTATACATTTTTTTAACGAGGCCTAAAGATATCTGTGTTGTAAGGAGGTGAGGGCGAGGTGAAATGCCGATGATATAAACTAACTACAATTATGTACGGTGATTCGAAATTAAACATTCTGCTCCAAAAATTCGGAAAATATCTACGAAAANTAAACTAACTACAATTATGTACGGTGATTCGAAATTAAACATTCTGCTCCAAAAATTCGGAAAATATCTACGAAAAGCACTCGGAAGGCTACATTTTAAAATGCCAGTTTCTACAAACATAATGAGATCAGGTAATTCTTCTAAAATGACGCGACTTTTTTTTCTGTCAATGAAATTATTTTTATTTGATGTAGGGCACTACAGTCTACTTTGCTACTGTACACTCGAAGTAGTAATTCCCCACAAAATAAACTGAAGGGGTAGTTTTTTAAATTTAAAATAATTTTTACGTAATATGTATGAATAAACTCACTATGAATGGTTGCTTCATCAATTTCANGTTTTTTAAATTTAAAATAATTTTTACGTAATATGTATGAATAAACTCACTATGAATGGTTGCTTCATCAATTTCAGACACTGTCATCATCTGCGCAGATATATAAAAATGTCCACTAATTACTTCAATAACAGAATTCTTGATAAAAATTGATAAACCATTCTTAATTTTGTTACGATAACCTCCTGGGTTTTAGGGATTTCTTAAGTTTTCTCCAGCAAAGGAGTACTCATTTTCCTTCCTATCTCTTCTTCCGCGTCTTCACACTACATTCACTCAAGTCTCTTCTCTTTCTTCAATTTTCAAGTCTCGTTTGCGATTTTACTTTCTTTCTGCTCTTGCCTTCTTTGCATAGCTCTCCTACTGACATTTCTTTGCCAGGAAGTATGTATTTACTTCTGGCTGTCCTCGTAGAAAGTAACATTTCCCCATCCATAGGTATATTAATCATCCCATCGTAGTACTAATTGCATCGTAGACAGTCCTTTGGACAAAGAGTATTTCTCCATGTAGGTTTTACACCAATATTGATGCATTTCTTGAAAATCCATCTTCAACAGAGGCACTGCCATGTGAAAAGATTAGACAGAGTTCAAAAACATCCAAAAACTGTCCGTAGTTGACTTTGCCATTCGTAATCGAAGAAAAAATTCATCTCGGTCAATATCTGCACTAGCTTCAAACTTTAAGTCACTAATTATAGCATAGAAGTTAAGGAATAAATACGGTTTTACTGTACAGGACTATGGACTATTTTTCATGACTAAAATCATATCTTCAAGAGAAATTCCTGACTAAAGGCATAGTCTTCACAAAATCACTGACGTTTACTGAAGGATTCTTTAGTTCCTGACTTTTACTGACTGTGGGAAAACCTCTAATAGAATGTAGACGTTCTCTGCTTTGATGTGGTTGCAAGAAAAAATTATGTGCATTTTAGTGCTGACGTAAAATTAGTTAAGAGAGAAGGGAGCGTAAATTATATATAATGTTGCTCGTTTGCGTGTTTTACAATTAAATGGAAACTATTACGACAAAATTGTGTCCTTATTGTGCTGCCCGTATCAACAAGGTAAGCAGCGTTTGATTAACCCTTGCAGTCACAGAAATTAGAACTAACGAATTTTTTGTTTAGAACCATATTTGTATTGGTATAATGCTCTGTTATATGACTTGACCAATAAAAAGTGTGTGTGTGCTTCGTATTCTTGGCAACAGCTGTTCATGAGATTGCAGAAAATAGTCTCAATAATGAATAGTAACCTCCCACACAGAACTGACTTTCCTCATTCTATGGAGTTTTATGCTTTCTGCAGAGCAGACCATTAAAATCACTTCCTGTGCAACATCCTAGATATAGGACGGAGTGACTAAAAGGATTAACACATTGGCGTCTGCAGACATTTACTGGCACTTGAGACAAATTAGAAGTGAGTCACCTATATCCACTACTGCAAGGACACTGGTTCTGTTGGTGTCTGTGTTAGAACTCACTATCGTCCTATTTGGATACCCCACCGGACACTACCCTGTATTTATAGCGTTCATTATTGGCCGGTTATCAACGAATGGAGAACCGAGCTGATATTGACCCAATCACATGTCCTTTATCGTATAAAATGAATTACAATCAATCATGTCGTGGCTCTAAAAAAAGGAATTATATCGTTAGCAATATCATTGTTACTGCGCTGTCGTGTTCATTAGGGTCATATTAAACATAGCCGAACGAAGACTGCACATCCGTGCGAGTTCTGTTCTGAACAACAATGAAATTTTCAAATTAGCTTTGCTCGAGCTACATACGAGCATAGTCTACAAAGTGTTAAATAATTTTATGGCGATGAACAGTATTGTACCTAATATACACTGAAGATCCAAAAAAACTGGTACACCTGCCTAATATCGTGTATGGCCCCCGCGAGCACGCAGAAGTGCCGCAAGACGACGTGNCCAAAAAAACTGGTACACCTGCCTAATATCGTGTATGGCCCCCGCGAGCACGCAGAAGTGCCGCAAGACGACGTGGTATGGACTCGACTAATGTCTGAAGGTATGCAGAAGGCAATTCACACCATGAATCCTGCAAGACAGTCCACAAATTCATAGGAGCGCGAGGCGGTGGAGATCTCTTCTGAACAGCACGTTGCAAGGCATCCCAGATATGCTCAATAATTTTCATGTCGTCTGGTGATATAGGTGGGCAATGGAAGTGTCTAAAGTCGGAAGAGTGTTCCCGGAGCCACTCGGTAGAAACTCTCGACGTGTGGGGTGTCGCACTGTCCTGCTGGAATTGTCCACGTCCATCGGAATGCACAATGGACATGTATGGGTGCAGGTGATCGGACAGGATGCTTACATATCTGTTACCTGCCAGAGTCATATCTAAACGTATCAGGGGTCCCATTTCACGCCAACTGCACACGCGTCATACCATTACAGAGCCTCCACCAGCTTGAACAGTCCCATGTTGACATGTAGGGTCCGTGGATTCATGAGGATGTCTCCATACCCATAGACGTCCATCCGCCCTATACAATTGGAAACGAGACTCATCAGACCAGGCAACGTGTTTCCAGTCATCAACAGTCCAATGGCGGTGTTGGCAGGCCCAGGCGAGGCATAAAGCTTTGTTTCGTGCAGTCAACAACGGTACACGAGTGGGCCTTCGGCTCCGAAAGCCCATATTAATGATGGTCCGTTGAATAGTTCGCACGCTGGCACTTGTTGATGCCCCAGCATTGAAATCTGCGCCAATTTGAGAAAGGGTTGCACGTATGTCACGTTAAATGATTCTCGTTAGTCGTCGTTTGTCCCGTTCGTTCACGATCTTTTTCCGGCCGCAGCGATGTCGAAGAATTTATGTTTTACCGGATTCCCGATATTCACGGTATACTCGTGAAATGGCCGTACCCGAAAATCCAAATTTTATCGCTACCTTGGAGATGCTATGTCCCATCTCTCGTGCGCCGACTATAACACCAAGTTCAAACTCACTTAAATCTTGACAACCTGCCATTGTAGCAGCAGTAACCGATCTAGCAGCTTTGCCAGACGCTTGTTGTCTTATATAGGCGCTGTCGACCGCATCAAGTTACTCTCATTGGTTCCATACCTCTGTTATTTGCAGACGCACGCCTATACCAGTTTGTTTGGCCCTCCAGTGTATGTCAGACTGACAACAGCGATAAATAAACATAGTACCATCAAAACAATAACTCCTTCCTTCACACACGTTGAATCAACTTCGTCACATTACCACAGAGTAATTATTAATACAGAGATGAAACCAAGGAGACGTGTATACAGTATACTGTATATAAGCTCCTTGGGTGAAACACAATTACAGCGAACTCCAGTCTCATATGTCAACAAAATGGCGTCACCGACCAGCAAAATGTTGGAACGCCGTACGCCAATCAGCGCTTGGTAACGTAATAGACAACCGACAACTCAGCCAATAGGAACCATTTGCATCATGTAATAGCCACGAACTCGTATGAAACAGATTGCACGTGAACGGTAGTATATACTAAGACCTTTTTTCTCACAAAGTTGTTATCGAGTTTCATATGCGCGGTCGCCAACGAAACGAACTCCTCGTTAAGCACACTGTTCTTACGTACACTGTGAATTTGTCCACAAGATGAATGTGTGCCCTTCCGGGAGCTGTGTTTTTGGAGTATACGAGTAAATTCGGCTCTGGTGTTTTCTCTCATGAAGTACCCCTACCTAAACAGTAGCAACCAGTTATGCCACGGAACTCGTGTTACCTTAACTGCACCAGCAAAGGGAAAGGAAATGTCGGTATTATTAAAGAAATTAGGGACTAAAGAACACCCTATAAATTTATAGACACAGAAATTGTCGTTGGCTCGACTATAAACAAGTTACACTGATCACAATGGCACTCGAGGCGAAAATAACTGGTATAGAAAACATGCATCACATTCAAGAAATAATGCATTCACAAGGGGAGTAAGGGGAGGATACGGTTAGTCTGGTATAAAGGAGTTTTTTATGCCAGTGATTAAAAAGACGCCCTTTTATGATGCCGCAAATGAGGACGCCTTCAACTCCAGATATCAGTCAGTCTCTAGGCAGTAGTCCTCCGTTGTCAGCGAAAGAAGGCGAGTGGACCCCGTGGAGTGAATATGGCGTAGAGAGCACATGCCAACTGCATAACGCACAGCCAATATTAATGCCAAAATCACGTGACTTAGTCTAGGGCCAGCACATTGTTCACATAAACAAATACTTATACATACTCGTGCACTACTTTTGACAAAATTATAAGGCAAATACGGCGTAGTTAAATTTTTTTTTCTCCTCGTAAAATGATAAGTTGTAAAACCAAACTTAAACGGACCCCCGTTGTTGAGACACGCAGATTTGACTGTTTTGGTAATTCTAAAGAAAATGTTTGCGATATGCTTAGAAGATGGGTATCAGTTTTATGTGGGCACCGCCACTGGTTGAACCGGCATTTGCCGGAGAAAGGGGTCGCCATTTTGTGCGAGTGTTTGTCAGTAGTTCCCTGAATACCTTGGTATCGAAGCGACAAACACATGCAGCCAGCGGTGGTAATGTCTTAGGGGAAGTTTGACTACTTGATGGTCACACAGGAGACGTGTTCCCTATTGATCTGCGTACGACGACGCTTGCGCTGTGTTGACACGTTGTTAGGGCGGCACCTGGCCACAAAGTAACCTGGAACGTGCCTCAAAGCCGGACTGACTCGTGCGCGCGTCCAATACGCTTTTCACGGTTAACTGAACTCTTTTGAAAGCCCTATGCACATTGCGCATTCTTCCACCATATGTTAAATTAACATTACCATGGGTCCGGTCACTTTATTCATGTGTCGGTCATGTAAAATTTTGAAATTATTAAAAAAAGTTAATGTTTTACAAATGTAATAATTCTTGTAGTCATACTTATAAGTATTAAAAATGAACATAAAGGAAAATAAATCATTTCAGTATTCACAAATATTTACCAAACACTTATAATTCAAGACACTTCTCTGCTGTGTTTTAATACCGAAGACTTAGCAAAATAAAACTTGCTTACTTCAGCCCGTCATTTTTAGTGACATGTGAAAGGGGTTGAAATATTGACATACTAATAATATGTATAGATAGTTTGCAGTTACTGTAATTAAGATCAGTATCGTCAATAAAAATGCGGAAGTCCTCATCTAGTGATAGAAAACGTTATGCACAGAAAATGGCACATTCAACCCAAATAGTCCATNGTTATGCACAGAAAATGGCACATTCAACCCAAATAGTCCATGCGTTGAAACAGTAAATGAACAACCATTTCTCAAAAATTTAAACACCTTCTTTCTAACCACGTCCCTCGCTAAAACAGACTACTTTTTGTTTTTCCAAAAGTTAATTGAGCACAATAAACAGCAAATAAGCTTAGTAAATTTACATTATTATTATTATTTAATTTTGCGTGTTAAAGAGAGGTACAAATCTACAGTAATAATTACGTGTCAACAGAGAAAATCAATTCATAACTCAAAGTTACTATAGTTGAAATATACAACAAATTAAATTACAAAATTGTTTGCTGTGAGCGCCCGATCTCCTCTTAGCCTCCCCCCTCCCCTTTTCCTGTACACTCGTTCATAGACCATACCAAGATTTATTTATGCCAAACGTCATCTTTCACTGCCGTACACTTAATTCTTTGCAGGCAAGGCCTGATAATTTCCGTACGACGCAGACCTAGTCATAAATATGATCCGTACAATGCCTTTCACGGTGCATTTATTTTCATCTAGAGAGACAGAACACGAATCAAATTAGTTTTAGCCTGAAGGTGGCGTAGCGGAGAAAAATTACTGGTCGTAACTCTCGCTCTATGGTGGAGCAGTTACGACCGCGTGAGACCAACGCGTTTGTCTGCCTTGGTAGCACCACGTCGATGTTCCCAGGGACCGAACGTGGTAGTAGCCGACAACATATCCAACACGCATTTATTAATCACTTTCCTCTTGGCGACCCACGAAAGTATTCCAAGTCAGTATTTACTACACATTAACTACTTGCCTATTAACTCTTAAACAATCTCACTTGACTTTTAGGACGTTATGACCTTGACAACAGGAAACACATTAGAAGCTTCCGAAATGAAAAACGGGACAATAAAACACATTTCCACATTCCACGATTTAGAGTCTGCTAACTGAACTGCACATNTTCCGAAATGAAAAACGGGACAATAAAACACATTTCCACATTCCACGATTTAGAGTCTGCTAACTGAACTGCACATCATATATAGCATTATGAAGCGCGCAAAATTTTCAACAGCTGCGATCTACATGGAGCAGTAACACTACATAACTTGCCAAAAACCAAGCATCATTCTAATTCCGTCGTAGCATAACAAANGATCTACATGGAGCAGTAACACTACATAACTTGCCAAAAACCAAGCATCATTCTAATTCCGTCGTAGCATAACAAATATTTCCAAGAAACCCACTGGATTATTGCAATTCGTCGGCAAAATTAGTGCGCGCACAAAAGCTATAAAACATATAGGCCTAATCGACAAATTTATTTTTAAGAGAAAGTTGCAAATTTCTTTTTAAGAGAAAGTTGACATGGTGACGAATTCGACTTTCATATCTGAAGATTAATTTAGAATTCTTTTAATTTATTAACAGGATTTCAATTATGCCGATGGGGAAATATTAGATAATTGCTGCAAAGTATCAAAATAACTTGCTTTTTTTTTTTGTCAAATCCTAGGTGTTTTGGCACGCCTGACGTAACGAAGCCAGACGCCGCCGGGAGGATGAAGAATAACTTCCTGAACGGGTGGTGCCTATGGTAAGATACGGAGGAGGTTGCACAGTGATATGTGGCTGCGCGGTTGTTGATGATGCGAGTGAAATGTCTTCACGCAAAGAAATAGTTACAATTCAAATACGTATTTGTACTAGAAAACTAATATACATCCATCGCTCACAAAGATTCATAAAGACAAAAACTTGGCGGTGGTTGCGAGACCATATTATGCAAAGTTATATACTACCTGCAGCGAAAGGCACGCCTTAGAGAATGTAGAAGAATTTCAGTAGGAATAAAAAAAATTAAAAAAACATATGCCAGTTAAGAGATGGTGCGGGAGTATTTCTCTCACGCAGCTACTGGAAGATAAGTATCGCAAGATGTAGGATACAGCGCGACCGCAGATACTGGGCTCCAGCTCGCGCTCTCCACCGCTAACCACGTGAATTATTTATGACGTGAACATCCGCTGGGCTGTACGAGACCTCCTCCCCCAACTAAGTACACCCGCCACCCAGCGCCGCCTTCAGCACTTCCACCACCTCAGTGATGTTATCAAAAAATTTATTATTGAAGGTTTACGGAGAAGGGGGGGGGGGAATAACTGTTAATTAGAAAAAATTATGCTAATAGCAGTCACGATAGGTATAAGTTATTAACGCGAAAAAATTTAATTAATTTTGAAATGACATTTGTAATCAACGATTTTACACTTCCACTAACGAAGAAAAATTAAGAGGGAGGGTTACGAAGATGCTATACAATTGCTCCGGTGGGTCTATGCGTCGTTGAGATACTATTCTGAAGTTCCCAGGTGTGATGATTAACTGCATTTTGGACACTACATAACGTACTACGCTACAGCTAGAATTATGGTGCTACTTACGTCCAACTGAAATATTATATTTTTATTTTTAATTCTAGCAAATGGGAAATATAAATCCTCCAGAATACTGTTGGGAGTTACTCTTTGTCCAGACCCATTACTTTTGACTATATTCGATGGCATCAGTTATACTGCTTTAATAACTAAATTATTTCATCACATTTATTAAAATTATTTGTTTTAAAGAATGAACTTTGACGCGTGCCGCATATTGCTGTTATTCAGAAGCACCGCTGTCATACCCCCGCCATCTTAAGCTAGCTTTCCCCAATTTGGTTGGGTGATAGGCGTTTACCGCGAGGCCGACCGGCCCGGAAACGGACAGACAGTCGAGACACGTGGGAGGCGGGCGGCGGCTATAATATCGCCGACGCACCCTGAATGAGATGCGCGGGAAGGCGGGCGGCGTCTGGAAGTGTCACAAGGCGCCTATAGTCGAGATACGTCAGAAAAACCTGACGGTGACGGGCGGANGATCACCGCCTCAAGATACCACCCGCACCGAAGCCGCATCAGTCGCACACCCGGGTTTCAACCCTCGACATCCCAGACGCCCGTAGTCTGCGCCAGAGAGGTAACTTGCACCCTACGACCCGCCCTGTATCTCACAGGGAGCGCGTAGCGTCAACTTGTTTATCATGCATCTTACGTGTCTAAAAATAAAACAAACTTCTTCGAGTGCATTCATTATTACGCACTGTGGCTACGAATAGCCTACAAAATTTTTATTCGCGAATTCAATAGTACGCAGATTTACTTGACTCCTCGAAATTAATATTCCTGAAATTCTCAGCTTTGATGCACGCGTTTAAAGCGCGCGTACTGGGTTAAACTGCGTCACATCCTTCATGCTGTATCTGATATTATGGAGAAATTTGATCAATGACGATCTGCAATATGAAACCGAGAAAAAGGACTACAATTTAGCAAAATAAAATATCAATTAAAAAGCTTAATATATTGACTTCCCTGGTTGATTTAGGCCTGTGTATAAATACTTGAGTATACATAAAAATACCCTTTACAATATTATTATGAATCAGACTTAATGGAGATGAAAAACATTGCAGCTATTTTTGTGAGAGTTCATTAATTAGTGAAATGTAAATTTAGTGTTTAGAAATAGTACACTTAACGAATTTCTGCAGGGAAATTCTGGCTGACAATCAGGGAAAAGTACAAGCAAAACATCCTATATTCAGAAATTCAATGTTTGAGTATACACAGAAACGGGCCACAGCTCGACGCGCCGCGAGTACAGAGGTATTTGATGACACGCGCTTGTTTTGGTCGCCCTTTGTTCGAAAATACGACCTAAGTCCGGCGAGGACGCCCAGACGGCTAGCCATTTTTCACGAACAGACTAAAGACCGATTTTCTTTCGTCTTCTACGCATGTAGCAAACACTTGTCTCGCTCGTCGCAACTAAGTACAAAATGTCTCACGTGGTCAACGGCGATTAAATGTTTTTTCAAATGAGTTTTCAACAGACCCACCCTTCTACATGACAAATATTACTCTACAAACTGAAGTGAAACTGGAAAATATGCAACACACAAGCCTTTGCCCTTCCATATAATTTCTTTTTTATTGGCTTTGCAGTTGCAGCTTCAACGTAGTACAGAGAGTTCGGACGAAAAGTATACAAGCATTCTCATTCAAGCTGATGACATTTCTAACTACCGGTTGCTAGCAAAAGAACCACAAACAGCGAAACCATACAGGATAATAATAGAAGAAATGAGGTAACAAAGGTTTTCTTTGGGTTGTAAGAGGACAGAGCACGTCTATTTTGTGAAAAGACTACCATGATCAAGTATTCAATCCNGCCGTACCAGAGGAATAGAAGAAATGAGGTAACGAAGGTTTTCTTTGGGTTGTAAGAGGACAGAGCACGTCTATTTTGTGAAAAGACTACCATGATCAAGTATTCAATCCTCCCACTTGGTTTCCGGTCTGGCAACTCAATTTAAGCTACAGTACATCGCTCTGTCACGAAGTGTTTACATAAGTGTGTAGCAGTGTTTCAACCAACTTTATTATTTAGCTGCACTAAAACTCGGTACGAGGAGGCGTGCAAACACCTCAAAGCACGTTCTTACAGTAACAGTGTTCTCACCGTAATTCATGCCCACGCTGGTAACGACAGTGCCTATGGTATAGTACGTTCACGATATCACTTCCAACTTTTCTGCAGCCTACTGAAGTTCTACATCCAGGCTATTCCTCCGCCTCATGCGAACACAACTAAACTAAGTCTAGGAAATCATCCCAAAGAGGCAGTGCATCGCATTCGTGCGCTCTCGGTTCAATAACATTTTGCACAGGAAGTATTTCTTACTAGGCAATGCCAACACACCTATTTTCTTCTTATTCGTATTCATTGCAAATAAAATATTACCATTTATAGATAAATATATGTAACAGTTCAAATTAATAAAACAAAAGGTATTTTTCATATTATTTCAAGCGATATGACATTTAGGAAACCACCGAACCCTTCATACATGGGGTGATTTTTTTAATATTTGGTTCAAAAAGTGCGAAGGAATCGTGAATAAGTCATAGAAAAGCAGTCCAATGTTGTAACACAGTAGCTACTGCGCAGCTAGCGTGCGCACCCCCTACCCAACATTTTCCCTTATACTGTGAGGGAACTATGCGACTGGGCCGTTGCCGTGTCGCGCAATCCGGACACGCAGCGCATCGCATTCCTGCCACGCTTCCCCTTACAACCAGCTCGGCGTGATTACCGACGTTAATTGCAACACCCCTCCCCCTCTCCTTTTTCACAGAAACCAATCCATCGCAGTGTCACCAGTGTTGGCGCCCTGAGGGGGGAGGGATGTGGTCAAGGGGTTTTTCCCCCAGTTAATTAATATTGGCCCGGCGGTGAGGCCTGACGCCTGGGCGTGTACGCCGCGAGATTTACTGCGACTGCGCATGCGCGCACGTTCTGCGATGGCCGACGTGATAAGCGGCTTGTGTCAACATTGCTTGCGCGCGCAAGGATGAGCAAAGAAAAAAAATACACGCAGTGACATCTCACAGTCGAGTATATACAGGCTGAGTATAAAAGAATACTCCAACTTTGAAGGTATATAATATCAAAACCAAACAACCTACAACCTTGATTGACCAATCAAATTAACCGCGGAAATGTGAAGTTCGTTTACCATGCATTCATAAATGTTCAATGTGACCACCATGAGCGGCCCGAACATCTACGCGATAAACAATCTCGTTCCACGCGCTTGTCAGCATGTCCAGTGTTACGGTTTGGATGGCGTTCGTAACTCTCGGTTTGAGGTGGTGAGGGGGAAGCGAGCTCGCATTCGACACGTCAATGTGAAGGGGACGGTCTGATGTTTCCTTGCCCAGAACGAGGTAGACGATGCCTTCATGTCTAAGCTGGTTTTTAGCAATGAAGCGACGTTCCATACTAATGGTAAGGTGAACCGGCACAACGTGCGGATATGGGTTCAGGAGCCTTGACATGAATCCACCCAACACGAGCACGCTTCCCCAAAGTGAACTTGTTTGCGCTGTATTCAAAGGCACTGTTTCTAACTTCATAATAAATACGAAAATTCACAGAATTTATAAACTAATAGTCCAGATAGGTGTTTTATGTTTTTAATAATAGCTCTATGAATATTTATACTGTAACATTACAAAATAATTAAAAATTACATTTTGTTCATTTATTTTATTAAGACATCCATCCCTCACTAACTCCCATACACCCATTTGACGTCTTTTAACAGTAATGATATTTTACAATACTTGGCGGATCTAAAGGATTCGTTAAAAAATGCATGTCTTAGTTGAGATGATGATACCTGTTTTTTTTTTTTTTTCCTTCTATATTAACAGAAAGACAACTAGTCAAAATACGTTAACAGAAAACGGAAGACGAATGCACGAACAGAGATAAGTTTGAAATACACTGAAAAATTTCAATCTTCACAATTTTTGAGTATCGATTAAAATTCAAGGAGATTGTTTAATAACGAAAAAGTGAAGCCTGAACCATGTGAAGCCAAACATCACAACACACTATCTACACAACTAGAGAACACCGTCCTGACAGACTACAAGTAACTGGACCTTTGGTCAAGCCAACGTTGAAAACTCAAGTGTATAAAATAAAAGTTCGAAATATCAGAAAAAAACGGTAGTGTATTTCGGACATGAACAAAATAGGTTAATAGACCTATGCGTGGGTGTTTTTTTTTTTAATTTATTTTCTCTTCGCATAAAGAAGTTGGCTCCGAAACACAGCAAAACGATGCCAAAACGTCTCGCAAGCAGCCACACGACCTGCCACGAAACCAGGCTACTGTGGCTGTTCGTCTCCCGGTGAAACTGTGGATTCCGTTTTGGCGAGAGTTCCGTGGAAGTCTGGATAGTATTTCTGATATTAAATTACAACAAATCACTCACCACCACTATTATTTTTATTACTGATACACGAACTAAAAATCGGGAAAAGTTTTTACGGAGTCAATATTTGCTTACAACTAAACACAGCATTAGTATGAAATAACCGGTTCTGAGTCAAGGGATGGTGTATGACGAAGGGATGAACCGAACGCCATCTTGGATGACGTCACGAGGCTACCTCCTGCTCTGTCATTCCTCGCCAGCAGCAGTCATCTGAGATTTTCCTTTTTTCTCCTCCTGCTTCATCACTCCACCTCAGCACATCATGCTCTTGCATTCTGCTTGGGGTGTTTTCTCATATTTTGCAGGTCTCTCGTCTCTTAAATTCTATTCCTCAGGGTTTTATGCGCATATGGTTCCTGTTATCCCTTTCGCCTCCCACGCCTTCCCCCCTCCCCAAGTAAAGAGGTTTGTCACACATGCTAGCCTAAAGTCGCAGCGCACGAACGCGTCAAGTACGCCCTAAGTCCACTTATAAGCATAGTTTGACGTAATTTCCGAACTGTTTAAGATAGTCAAAAAATAAATAAATAAATAGCTATCACCCCCGACAAAGAAAAGGGCCGCAGGGTCAAGTAAGTCCTAAGCCTACTTACAAGCACAGCTGGATATAATTTCCAAACCATTGAAGATATTGTCAACAAATTCATAACATAGGCATCACCCCCGATAACGAAATGTACCGCAGAATCAAGTATGCCCTAAGTCTACTTATAAGCATAATTAGCTGTAATTTCCGAACCATTAAAGATACAGCCATCAAATTCATAACATAGTCATCGCGCTCGACGATGAACAGGGCCGCAGGGTCAAGAACGCCCTAAGCCTACGAATACACATTTCCCATTCACCAAAGCTACAGGCAAATTTATGACATAGGCATAACTTCCGACGACGAAAAGGACAGCATGGCAAGTACAACTTAGGCCTTGGTATAAGCATAGTTGAATGCAATTTCCCACCCAAAGAAAATATAGTAACTAAATGCATATAATATACATCGCATCCGATGAAAACAGAGTGGTAGAGACATGTACACCTTAAACCCTCTTAAAAGCATAAATGCCAGACATTTCCAACCCAACAAAGCTACGACCACCAAATTCATATCACATTCATCACTTCCGACTGCAACCAAGAAGATAAGTGCAAGTAGGCCCTAAACCCGGTTACGGGCATAGTTGGTCAGCATTTTCAAACCTTTGAAGTACGGGAACATGTAACAACCATCCACGCAAGTAAAGTAAAAATAAAGGTATACGTACAGGCATGTCACAAATTTACTGCTGCATGTAGGAGTGTAGGGTCTCAAATAGCACAAACATACGCATCGACCTGCATGCACTCGTCTAGAAAATAGGTGCATACTGATTTCTCCCTACCCCACTACAGAGAGAATTACAACATAGTTTCGTTTTAGACCGGTTGGATGGTGATATAAATTATTGCAACCATTGAAAACTGACCTGTTGTTAAACAAAACCGCATGACATCGGTACTGCATGATGCACAACTGAGGGGTCAACAGTGAGGGGTCAGCACTGAAGAATAAGCACTGCGAAATCGAATATGGTGCCTACAACTAACACAAACAGTCGAACACAAAGACTGGCAATCCAAGTCATCATTAGCTTGGATAACCCTTAACAACTAGTGAAGTACTAAAAAAATAAAGTATTATACAATTTTACCTATAACAACACATACATAGTCGCAGGTTACACTAAAACATGTACAATCTACATATATAAATGCGAAAGTGTTTGAATGTTTGTCTGTCCCTCTTTCACATCGCAGCGGAGCAACAGATCGACGTGTTTTTGCACAGAGATAGTTTGAGGACCGGGAAGTGACATAGGCTACTTTTTATCCCAAGAAAATATCTTATTTAAATTTCTTATTAAAATTATTATTTGAAAATGAAAAAAGTACACAAACGGAATAACAATGTAATGTCAACAATGTAACATCAACAATGAAAAGTCAACAATGTAATGTCAACAATCCAATGTCGCAACCAAGAAACAGTTCGACGTAATTACTTGCACAGAAATAGATGTAGGGCTCAAACGTGATATTGGACACTTTTTATAACAAGAAAATATCTCAAAAAAATTACAAACAATAATAATAGTGAATCAAGTCGGAAAAAAGCTTGCCACCAGCGCGCTCTCTTGCAATGCACTCTCTAAACCATTAAAGATGGAACAATATCATGTAGTAAAGAATTGTGTAGAATAAAAAGACCTAAAAAAAATCTGCGTTAGCATATACCAATCTATAACAGAGAAATACTAATGAGTGTTTTTAACCCGAGATAAAATTTTTCCCTCCTTCATTACCAAATTTACTGGGCTCGTGTGTCTATTCGCCTGGAACGATTTCGGGCAACCATGTAAAGCCAAAATGAGAATGACCAGACTGGGAATCGAACCCCGGTCCTCCCGAAAGTGAATGTATTGTCTTGCCCATGCGCTACTTCGCTCATGCCGAACCATGAAAGATCGGTGGCTACGATTCTGTATTGCAGTAAAAGTTGACATAGGCTACTTATCAATATATCTATATGTCGATACTTATCGACATATCGATAAGTTTATCAATTAGTATCGACATATCGATTTATATGTAACTGAAAAATATATAGGTCCTTGCTATATATAGCCTAATTATTATATAAATGCGAAAGTGTGTTTGTTTGTTTGTCCTTCTTCCACGTCGCAACGGAGCAATGGATAGAAGTCAATTTTTACACAGAAATAGTTGGAGTGCCCAGAAGTGACATAGGCACTTTTTACCTCAAGAACATTTTTATTCCCTTGGGGAAATTCTTATTGGAAAATGAAAAAGTACACAAACACAATAACACTGCAACGTCGCAACCTTGCAACAGATCGACATAAGTTCTTGAACAGAAATAGTTGGACGGCTGAAAGTTGATATTGGCTTATAGTTACGCAAGAAAATATCTCAAAAAATTTACTCTTGCAAATTGGTATACCGTACGTGGACGTGGAGAGCAATGGTGGCGGCGGGTGGAAGCATCGCGAGAGAGAGCAAGGAGGGGACCTTATTAAAAAAAAATTAAACAATAATTCCAAAGTCCATGGGAGTGGAGCTGCAGGCACAGCTAGTGCTAATATAAAAAAACACTGTCAGCCTAACAAAAGTGTCGGGGAAACCAAGTGTAAAAGATATGAAAACCCTCTGTACATGAAAACATCAGGCCTGTAACAAACAATAAAGAACTAGCATATATGACAGTACATCATAAGCATATGTCATAATGAGTCACAATATGTAAAAAATACCCAATGGAGCCACAGTCGTTAATAGTGACATCAGTGTTGCCATCACACCAAGAAGTGACGCGTAACGCATATTGGAGTATGCGTTAGAAGTGGCGCTGTCACAACTCTCATTCCCCCCCCCCCC
>NQII01001024.1:493976-507506 GCA_002778355.1 Clitarchus hookeri | reverse complement strand
ACACACACACACACACACACACACACACACACACACACACACACACACACACACACACACACACACACACGAAATTATTTGAATACATGCCGTTTATAGTACCAGAAATGTAAGCACATACCAAGCAGAATAAAGTTAAACCATTAGTCGCGCAAGAGAGACGACACTGCTACATGCTAAGGCCCACAGGTGTATATATATATATATTTATATATATATATAAGCAAATAGTTATATACATTTACCAACAAATGCATATTGCGCGAGCATCGAGAACTGTACGCTATGTTAGGCGAATATTTTCCATTGTGAAGTGCGGGAAGATAAGGTGAACACTGCTACACACTGATGCAAACTTATATAAAAATAAAATGTACACGAAAATAGTTATAATAATTTACCAATCACTGCAATCACACATTACACATACATGTCTTTTTACGGGAGGAAGTCAGTTATACAGTACAAGGTAATAATTTATTTGGTTTAAAAACGTGCTGTTAATATTAGCATGTCTCTTTAAAATATCGCATCGAATGAACTGGTATTGGTAGGGGATATCGCTTATGTCCACCCTAGATGTAAAACTTGCTACACAATGGAACTGCAGCCATTGAACAGAAAGCTGAGTGTCGAAAACACACATGTAGGACTGCATAGTATATATAGCCTATAAGTAATTTAAAAATCATAGATTTCATTTCCTGAAAGATAATTACACAGACACGAAATAGCATGGTGGTTCCTTTCATTGTGAGCATATATATTCCATGAAAGACAGAGTGAGGCTCTGTAAAAGAGCCTTGTGTCCGATTGGCTGCTGCATGATGCTAAAGGTTACTCTCGCCATCTTCATTTCTCCAGTCGACTACTAGAGTGCATAACCATCGTCTGCTAGGGTCGCGGTGGTCTTGAGCCATCTTTGTTTTCCCTGTCACATATCAGAGGGATGTCAATACATGTGCCTTACAGACGGTGACCGCTAGAAGCACTGGTGTCGACACACATGACTCAATTCCGCTGTGCAGCATGCAGAACACCCACCCATGCATACAGTACTCGGTGCAAGTAGCTCATAAAATGTCAAGAGACACGAGTTTTCGATCCAACCGCCAATGAGGGCTGCAGCTCGACGGTTCCGATAGCACAGTGGGGCTGCAGCGGTATGGTTCAACTGACGGCTGAAGGTCGAAATAAAAAGGCATCATCCTAACATGTGGGTTTGGGGGGAACTTCAGACGTGTATCAAATGTGCTCTAATAATTAGAGCCATACGTAATTTTATTTTAGTTCGGTCGTGAACAAAAAAAATCAACACGTTTGCCTTCTCGCAGAATTTCAAGCGCAGGAACTACATACACATTCTTATGGCACGTCGGTGTGTGCTACCACTATGGGATATAGTTTTTCTGTTGGGGATATGTTCCAGAACATTGACTTTTTAAATGACAATTGTGATTTTTTTTTATGAATACACCAGTTGCCAAACTTTACCTTCCTTTCCCCAAGCAGGGCTGGCAAACTTCGAGGTCTAGGTTAGCAAAGAGCCTGGTCCATAGAAGGTTCTGCTAACTAAGGGCGCGATACATCGACCAATATCCATTGAATTAACACACATCGAAACCACACTGGGAAGAGAATATCGCACGACCCTAGATAATAATGGCTGTTCATGGTAAAGTGGGCACTTTTTAAATAAATCTTTGAAAAAAAAAAATTCTCCATAACTACATACATGCTACATATTATATATACACACTGGCATGCAGACTGCCAGTTACGTTGGTAGCGAATTTTTGAATGTTGGTACATTTTCCATGGTTTCACTTGGATGGCGCATGAATAAAGTGATCAGGCCCATGACGTTAGTTTTACATATGGCGAAAAGATAGCGAGGGAGATAAAAGTATATCCCAAACAGGGCTTTCAAATGTGCTCACTCAGCTTACCATGGACATTCTATAGACTAAGCTCTATCTATAAGTTAGTCAATTCATGGTTACTTCCAATTTTTCTGAAGCCCTGCAAAAATTCTACTTTCAAGTTATTCCTCCGCGTCATTGCTTAACCAGGTTTAGAAAATTACAGCGAAGGGACAACGCACCACATTCGAGCGCATTCAATTTAATAATATTTTTCATGAGAATTATTTTTTATTAGGCATTACAAACCTACTTATTTTCTCCCCGTCTTTATTCATATTAGTTATAAATGAAATACATCATTCAAATGCTATTGTGTAAAGATACTGCTAATAGCCTGTGGTGTAAAGATACTTCTAACAGCCTGTAGTGTAAAGATACTGCTAACAGCCTGTAGTGTGAGGATACTGCTAACAGCCTGTAGTGTGAGATACTGCTAACAGCCTATAGCTAGAAGGCGCTGGCGAAGTCAGCAATTCCCACGCGAACACCACACCACGAGACAGTGAAACCCCACCCTGCAGCTGAAACAGCTGACTGACGAGGCGTATCCGGTGGGAGTTCTCGACAGCGCGAACGCGAACAATGACCGTTGGGGGGGGGGGGCGATGCTAGCGCCTGAAAGACAACACTGATTGCGAAACAAAGGAGTGGGCTCTGATAACGTGAGATAATGTCTGGGAGACGCAAACATGGCCCACAAACAGCAAGGGCTGGGCGTTATCTTGCTTATACTAGCTCCAAGCTTCTCTCTCCGTTCAGCAGAACAAGCCGCCTTTCTTCTGCTTACGAGTGTTTTATATCAAACACCCTCAAATTTTGCTTGTTAAGGCACAATGCATAACGTTAACTGACTTTTTGAAGGGGACAATACAACTTCTTATATAACCTTTATACATTTGTTTTTACTGCATTAACAAAGCGTATCGTATATCGATAATACTTTTTACTACGATATAAAATATATCGCTTATCAAAAAGATTTTAAGAAAAGTGTAATTTTTAAAATTTATTAAGATTGGGGTACAGTGACAATCATATTTTGGCACTGTGGAAAATTCCGTTTGTTCGGAAAATAACCAAACATGCCATTCAAAGTTTCATTACAAAAACCATTTTTCTTTTATTTTATTGCGAGTTGCTTAAGTTCATTACGTCTAATCACTTGTATTTATATTTTCTAATTTAACACCTGAAATTTTTTTTTATGGCTGCTTTCTAGTGTCAATTTTGTACTTGATAAGACCTAATAAACGAGGGAAATCACACTAATAAATTAACGCCGAGGAAATTCCGGACCGTTTTACCATAAAAAATTGTCAAATATACATACATAATCGTAGCTACGCTGTACACTACAATTAATTTAACAATAAAATTGTTTAATTGCATTCCTATCCTTTCAAATGAAGTGTAAATCGTTAGCAGTGCGAGAGAACGAATTCTACACTTGAACTCGCAACCCGCCGTCAACTATGACTATAGTCTGCTTAAAGCCGTTCAAGAAGCTATATTTTTCTCTAGATTTTGAGGATATTTTATAGTTTCGTGATGTGAAATCAAAAATAACTTGATAGAAATATGAAATCATATACAAAATACCATTCGCCATGAATGTTAGCAAAAATATAATAATTCCAACGTAAAATCTTGATTTGTGAACGCTATAAAACTTTTAACACAAAGGCTGCTTTCATTTAAGTAGTTTTATAAGTCAGAAATGCGAGGTTGCAATTTTTATGTAATCTGACATTTGGTTCACTGGCTATTTTGGCTAAGTTTTATCTCAAAAATTTTAATTGAAACACGGCGAAAAACATAAAATGTTCCCGACAAAATACTGTTCTATGAATTCTGATGGCATGGACAATTATGTTCTACAATGGCATGACATATAAATTTCATTCAATTTTGAGATTTCTGGGAATGGGAAGTCTAGGAGGTTGCNCTACAGTTCTTATCATTCGTTGTAGAAAATTTTTTTCCCGCCAATGTCATACTTTTATCCGATTATTATTCACACCGAAACGAAAAATTATGCTATATGCTAAAAATGGAGAAATTAATTTCCGACTCTGCAAATATGTAACATTAGGAACGCACGAAAATTGCATCAAATGCTGGCTGACGTAGACTCAAATAAATTACTTCATTGCAAAACTTATTATTTTCTCTTTCCTGTCACGGCGGACTCAAAACCTGCTTGGACCAATTAAAACGTATGTACCACCAAAAATTTAAATATTAAGTTTATTTTACTGGGTTTATTAACGGTCCCGCTCTTATATCGGTAAACAACGGGAAAGTGGAAGAGATACTAGCAAAGAACAATTTAAATGTAAATTAGCCACGCACCCATACCTTACCCTAAGTGGAACCTGCAGTCTCTCTTATCTTAGTTCCATCGTCTGCTGTTTGTTTTGCGCCAATTATGCTGGCACGTTCAAGTACTGTGAAATGCACAACTCGTTGCAGGAGAAAAAGTGGACTTGGATACGTGTTATACTCCAATCACGGTTACTTCAAACTTTTCTGAAGCCCTGCTTACGTTCTACTTCCACAACATTCCTCCGTCTCGCACTTAGTTTAATAATATTTTGCGTAAGAACTACTTCTTACTCGGCATTACCTACACACCTATTTTCTCTCTGTCTCTGTCTTTATTCGTATTATTTA
The DNA here is from genome assembly GCA_002778355.1 of Clitarchus hookeri. Lineage (NCBI taxonomy): Eukaryota > Metazoa > Arthropoda > Insecta > Phasmatodea > Phasmatidae > Clitarchus > Clitarchus hookeri. Next base: position 502,908 of record NQII01001024.1, on the reverse strand, counting down.
TAATTAAATATAATTTATAGATAAAAAAATAGTAAAAGTTAAATTTAACCAAGAAAGAGCTACTTTTATGTTAACGCAAGTACAAAACACTTGTGATACACGACATATTTAGGAAACAACCAAACAAGTCATATATGAGATATTTTCCACAGGTGAGAAACCTGTGAACAGACGATCGATGAGGCAAACGTCACGTGCATTTGCCCGTGCGGGTCAACACCGGTACGGGCGTACTTCTGGAGACACTTCTCACACGGTTCGGGTGTTCCGCTGTCTGCACTCGCACGGACAAGTGTTTCCCTCCAGAATGTCGTTATCTACGATGGACCGCAGACGCAAAGTGATCGCGGCTAGTCTTATACAACCGGCGACGTGTAGGTGCATCCTATGTTACAGAACAGGACTGAACTCTGTGCATTTCGTTTACTGTTCGAAGAATTGAGACAAGATAAAATACAATTCTCTAACTATTTCAGAATGTCACGTGCATCATTCGATGAGTTGCGCGGTTTAAGCGACAAAACACTAAAATGAGAAATAGCATACAACCACAAGAAATGCTTGCAGTAACACTCAGCTAATATAATAATTTATTACACTATAAGTTACAAATGTTATTATATGTTTTTCTTTGCAAACAATTATTTATAATGACTTACTGTGGATGTAGGAAAATATTGGTTCCAAAAATTATTTCAATGTAAATAGAAATAAAACGTTAAAACTTTAAGGTTTAGCTTTTAAAGCCTATGCTGCAGTCTGCGTATTGCGAAAAAGCAAAACGTTCTGGCATTGCTGGTGATGGACTGTGAAACATTTCAGTTGACACTGATGTTTCTTGGTGCTGGTACATGGTACTGGGACCTGACTGCACATTCGAACGTATAGCTGCAAAGGCGTGCTGCTGAAAATGAATGGTGTTCTGGTCTGATGTATGATGGCGTAAAGGGCCAAGTACGTTGTGATGTAGTGCGTGGGTCGCTCCCAGATGAGGGATGGGCACAGTGTTGAAGGTCAGCTTGTGGACTGTAGAGTTGAGGTGGAGGAGCACTGCGCTGTAGTTGTTTGGTTAATTGTAGAACGCCCATTTGGAAATCCATAATCCGTTCTTCATTAAATTGTTGTATTGATGGAGCAATTCCCTTGAAAAAATTAAGATGACCATCAATACCTGTATGTGGCTCCTGCTGTAATGCTGCTAATTATTTTCAATTCGAATTCGTCTAATTTACTTTCCCTGCCTTTGGCACCAGAGAGCCCCTGGTTCACTACTGATGCTGCTGACTTTGCAGATGCTGTATTGATGGCGTCCAGTTTTTGTTAATTTTGTGTGTACTTGTCACCACTATCTTGTTCCACTGGGCGTTCCTTTACCTCTTCGATGCTAGAATGTGTTTGCCGGTACTCAAAAGATTTCTTCAAGAACTGCAATTGTTCGTAGAAAATATATTTTCTCCATTTAGGCACACCAGCACCAGACTTTGTCTCGTCCCTTTCCTTTCTACGGCATTTCAGTCACTGATCACGTATCTTAGTCCATTTTCTGATGACTTGTTTATCTATAAATAGAAAACATCTTGTTGGAACGTGCCATTTGTGATTAATATTTGTCTCAGGTAAAAACAATCAGTTTATCGCAAATATGTAACTATTATCATACAAAATACGGTACATGTTTGTTTTATTTAGCCGAGACAGTACATAATATTACAATAGATTTGAGCTAGAATGTCTTCAAATGACCGGAGATAGTTACATTTACATACATATCAAGAACCGTCCCTTCAGTGTGAATTTATCAGACTGAATGGATCTAATGTGCTAATATTGTTAATATCCGAATTTTCTCAGCATATTTCAGACAGCACAATTTGTCTTCAAAATTTGATTCCTTTATACTTTGCAGTGATGCGGTGTCACATCAGCTGTGATAACTAATTATCTATGGTACTAGGATATGTGATAACGAAACATTGAAACGTTCAGTTGTATGAGAAATATTAGTGATATTGTAATTGGCTAGTAAAATAAAGACTTGACGTTCTGTGTGCAACACAATATTTCTGCAGGTATCTAGCAAGCGGGTGCACTTACTGATCTGCCCTACACTTATCATCTGGGCATTTCTACAATAAGCAAGATAGTCAGCGATGTATGCATCAGCATTTTGGTCAGTCCTGCTTGAAGAATGTATTACGAAATTAATTAAACATCAGAGTGAATCTAAATCTGAAGAGTTTTATAGAAAAGCCAATTTTCCTCATGTAATTGGTGTTACTAGCAGTGGCTTTTGCAAATTATCCCTTTGTTTATGTGGGTATTGGCTCTTATGGAATAGAGTGACTCGTCTATTTTTAAGAAAACAACTTTGTGGAAATCCGTACAGAACAGAATGCTTGACGTACCAGATTCCAGGTTTTTACTTATGTCAGATGCCCCTAGTGTGCCTTTTAATTTTTGGGCGATAAAGCATTTTCTCTTCACACTAACTTGCTTCGACCTTTCGGCGGTTCTAACCCGACTGTTAAAAAAAAGGGTATTTAATTATCGACTGAGCAGGGCCAGGCAGTGTGTTGAGTGCTCGTTTGGTATCCTTAGCAACACATGGCGCATCTTACATCGTCCTCTGAATGTGAGTCCTGAGTTCGCAGTGAACATTGTAAAGACATGTGTGGTTTTGCACAATTATGTCTGTGACAGAGATGGGTACAACTTTGAAGACACTATGCCTGTGGTGGGGCTGCAAGATTTACCTCACTGTCAATATGTACGTGGTGGGATTACAGCGAACAACATAAGGAATGTGGTCGCTGACTACTTCCTAACTGAAGAAGGGTCTGTACCTTTGCAAATGTCTAAAATCTAGCTGTTATGTTATGAAACCAATATAACAAATATTTATCAGACTCTTGAAAGTGTTACAAGATTTATTTAATTTGTTTGCCGTTACGCTTTGCATTATATCAAACTGAAGAGTGTGTACTGTTTACATGTAACAGTATGTACAGTTTTACAACTCTTCCCATGCCATTAACATTTTATTTACTGAATTATTAGCTACTAATATTTGTATTCCTTTTATCGTCGAATTGTAAAATTCATGGTGTTGGAATACAAGTTAACTGAAATATAATAAGTACATTAAAGCATTTATTAAATTAACGTTTGTAAACTTTGCATTACAACAGGTTAATGCTCCACTGTATTCCATTCATATCATTGATATTGCAAGTACGAGTAGATTACATAGCAACTCATAAATGAGAAAGTATAACGATGTTTTTTCCTTACAGAACGCTGCATTGCAAACATAGTTTAACAAATTATGTAAAAACACTATTTCAATATAATATATGTGCAACATGTACCAAAATACCGTTTTATTTTGCAGGCACTTTTACATATTGAGGACATTCTGTAACAGCCTCGTACATTGTATATCAGGAAGCTTTCCTTGTGCTGCCTGTCATGCATGTAGTGTTTCAGTATTTTCAAAATAATATCTAAACTGTTTAATATAAACTCTCCTTATTTTCTTCATTTAAGAGACAACTGATTGTACATTTTCCATTTTAAAAATGACGTTTGGTATTAATACCGTAAGAATACGAGACAAAAGCCTACATTTCAAATATAAATGTGCTCCAAAGAATTTAATTTAACACATACAACTGAGCAACGTAACCGAAATCTTTTTCTTTGCACTTAATTATTTTTATTTAGTGGGCTTAACGTCTAGTCGGCAACACTCAGACAGACAGACATTGACACCCATGAGGTCGTCAATGTTAGCCGTCAATGGTGGACGAAACACTTGATCCTTTATGTACCCCCATAGAAAAAAAAACGCACGGGGTAAGATCCGGGCTTCTTGGGGGTCAGTGATGAAGAGCCTGGTCACCAGCTGCTCCTCGACCATTCCAGCTTTGCGGCAACGTCTCGTTCAGGTATCCGCGAACAGCTAGGTGCCAATGGGGTGGCGCACCATAAAGGAAACATCAGACCGTCCCCTTCAGATTGACGTGTCGAATGCGAGCTCGCTACATCCCTCATCTCCTCAAACCGAATGTTACGAGCGTATAACTGTATAACTATTCGTACTGGCGAACACACAGAACCGGGCGATGTCTTTCGCGGACAAAAATACGTAACTTGTGAAATGAGCCTAACACCGCTGCGCTCAGCTGAACGGCCCGTTGCATCAGAGCCGCCCGGCCGGCTACATCCCTTCCGGCTCGGCCTCTTATAGATACCATAATTGATGCGACTTTCTCGCCGCGCACTGCGGTGCACCGCCAGCCCCTACATGGAAGGACAGACGCGAGGCGAGTGTCTTTTTTTTTTCATGTTACCCGAGGCTGCTTCACTCTCGCCTTCATCCCGGCCCATGACCGAGTCAGTCTGGCCTCTCTCCCTCACACACACTGATACTCGTGTGTGCGAGCGCCCACGACACGTTTACACCAAGTCCGCGCCTGCCTGCCGACCAGACTGACCACTTCCCGCTCTTCAGGCAAGCCATATGCCACGACGCGTCTGCTTTTAAAAAATGCGCTACGAATTATGAAGAAACCGTGGTTCTCGCACACGGAACTGCGTCTTCTGGACTTAAGAATTATCAGGTGAATTGTGAATCTTAAGTCCAGACAGCGAAAACTTGTCTGTTTAATTTTGTTCCTAACCTAATCTCTTGTAACAAAATCATATTTAAGCCGAGCATACTTCGGAGCAGAGAAGCTTATTTTTGTTAACAAATATAATAGTAAACATGTGCATATACATGCCTTTTCAGCTTTTTTATGCTTTCGTTACTGTAAATAACAGTTCCCCGCCAACAACACGGAGTGCTGTGTTCTGATTGGTTGCAGCTACACAAGTTGTGCTCAAGATAGAAATTATAACCATATTTCTTGTAACGCTTAAAGAAATCCCACGACCCCACAAGACATGCTAAATTCCATTTGGAACCAACACATTACGATAACACATGTTCAGTTATCCTTTACACGTCCTAACTCATAATTTAACGTTTTAATTTTTCTATTGTAAACCTAGCTTACTGCTCGGCCTCGCCCGCCATGACTTTTCGATGTGCCATAACTTTCTTTTCAATGAAATAACTAAATATTCCTTGTTATGGCGCGTTTATATTTAACGAGTGCCTTCAAATGTTTACCGTGAGCAGTCTATAGGAAGCTGTCACAATTCCTAAATAATCTTGCAACATTTCTTTGTTTCTGCAGCATAAGTGAGCAATGTTTATTGTAAGAGGTTTTCTGGGTTCGAATCCCGGGTAAGGCAAGTGTATATTTGTATTGTACTACTGCATATGCTTATGGTTCCATCTCTAATTATATTGGCGTCATCGAGAAATCAAGATCTACCTACCATCCAAGCATTTAAGAATTTAATTAAAAATGATTTGCACACATGTAGAGGAATGTGAACTCATTAGTTATATCAGTAAGTTTTTACTATGGACACACCATTAGCGCTAGCTGTCACCCACCCGTCCGTCAAGGTGGATTTATTTTGAATGGTCTCAAGAATATATTTTACAGCCTTGTAGTAGACACACGAAAACAGCTCTGTCTGTATTCATGTGATCAGAGATTACTAATCAGAGGGTTGTCTCTTTTGCCTAGCCCTTCGACGAATAATACAAACTGAATTAAAGAATCTTAATTATATAACGCCGAGCCGTAGAGGCGAAAGTGGATAATACCTGTAGGCAAAGATCACCCGTACTACGGAAACCTCGCACAAACCAGAAAAGTCAGCATTGTTATTCATGTCGTTTGTATTACAACCGGTGTAATAAATTGGTAGTTGCTGTTTTATATCGTATGCATCACTGATAAAATCTAAAACTAGGCAATTATGTATGACCTTATTAATCACAGTTATATTATTTCATACTGAAACATGGTACAGTAAATCAATTTTAAGTGAAGCAGTAATCCTATATGCGGCACACAAATTCCTACCGTTATTATGAGTTTATTATTTTAAAATAATATATTCACTTACGAACGCAGCATTAACAAACACAGAGTATCACTTGACACATCTTATCAAATGTTTTATCAGTCCATAACGAAATATACAAAAAACTGACGCAAAATACTGTGAATTATCGACCAGATTTCATTATCACTGTGCCAAATAAGGACTAACCGATAACGGTTAATATATTAAAATATTTGCCCCTACAAGAAGGGGCGGGGATTCAAAACGATTAATTCCGAATTATAATTAGTAAATATTTGACATTTCCTTCTAAAATACTGACGAATACCCTTCTGTAAACAAAACGTAACCCCGAGGCAGTTAATGCATTCCTATCTATAAATTTTCCCCTTCGACAAACACAAGTCTGTTGACAAGTACAGAAATAGATCAGGTGAGCCGCAAGCAATACTCAAATTCCCTCTGTCTCGCACAACCCATTTTTTATTTATAGACGTGACGTCACGAACTTACCCTTCCACAAGCTCGCACCGACCCTACAGTACGAGGTTCCCACGATACACAGATGTTGGCGCCAAACTGTAAGTTTTCACATGTAATGCAGTATTACATATAAATGGCGTGATTCGCGTTATATACTAACGCAGAGTACTCTTCTGTGTGTGTTTTTTTATTAATTAATAGAGACACAAGAATAAATAAGGTATGAATGGACGACTTGTCTATTGGAGTCAAGGTGAAATAGTAGTTACGCACTCACCGGTTCTCTGGTCAGCTGGGACAACTCCGGGCGTTCAGCGAACTCGCTTCCCTGCGAGAAGAGATCTTTCGACTGATCTGCGGTTACAAAAAGGCCGTTACTCGATTGTCACAGACAACCAAATAGAACGAAGGTTCGCAGCCAGCCAACTGCAGCCGGAGTGGGTTGGACACTAGGAGCGCAGGCACGCTTGGACGCGCCCGGTCGCAGATAGTTCGCCGTACGCCCGCGTAGGTGGCAGCATCGGCCGCAGGAAACGACAGCGCGCGCGGCCGTGCAAGGAAGCTCCCCTTCCGTTTAGGACGCGTCGTTCCGTTACCTACACGGTGCGCACTCGCGCGGCATCACACTCGTTCCGTTTCCTCGCACTACCGCATTGGTCTGCACACTAACTCATTCTAGGCGGTGTTCCAATCCACCAGCTACGAGCGTTTACCTGGCTCGTGCCCTTGAAAAATTGCATCCCGGATGTGGCTTCATATTTTATCTGTCCGAATAGCAAGAGCACATTATGCACGCTAGAATTCCCCTTCAACCAAGGGCAAGATTATAGGCGTGCGCAGGGTTATAATGGGAGATGCAAACAGCAAAATGAAGACCCACTTTTGTGACATTAAAAATTCAAAGTAAGAATATATATAAACATAATAATCACAAATAGTCTGCATTACATTAAATCTATTTTTAAGTTAGTGGTCGTCCCAAACGTGCAAACTTTCAAGTAAAAATACGAAATTGGCAAGATTATTCTTTATTTTCCTGTTGACATGATGCAATGGGAGGTGCAGCAACACCCTCTGCTCCCCCCTTGAGCGCACCGACGACTCAGCTGTTCTGACACGTGGAAGGTATGCTGTTTGTTATGTCGGCTGCTGACATTACAAGGGACTGCGACGTTATATGCACAGCCAACTGGTTTAAGAAAGTATGAAATTATCTGATGTAACAGAAACTGCAAAGTCCAAAATGTGCATTTGCAGAAACTATTTTTAAATGTATGTAGTACATTAAAACGGAAAATGTATCTAGTACAGTGTTTTACACATGTGCTAAATAATTTCAGTTATTTTTGAACGACAATAATTTGCCATATACATATTGGTTACAAAGCACACAGCATAGATATCTTTAATTTTTTTCTGCTACAGATTGCAGTGTATTACTTAAGTCCGTGTTTAATTTAATGAGGTTATGGGATGGACACACACAGAAAAAGTAATACATGTTTTATCTTTTGCTGGTAAATATGCGTAGAAAAGGAAAGAGGCTGAAAACTAGGTTGGAGGTGGGTGTATTCGTTTCATCTTTATTTTTTTTATCCATAGCATGCTTTCCTATTATCTGCCAATTTTAGCTTACAAGGTTGACAGTTAAATTTTTAAACTTCGTTTTACCTTTTCAATAGTGCTGTTTTCGTTATTTTGTTAAATTTTAATGTTACTACTTTAGTCATGTATGAATCACACACAAAATGTGTTCGTATCCTGACAGAAGCAAATATTTGGTACCTTACCTGCGTTATTCTGTGACACATTAAAATAAGTTACAGCTTTACTGTTTCTGCAACTCGCTTAAAAAGGCGGCAACGCTTGAAGTTCAGCCATTAATAGTCATCGTGCCAAAGATGCATAGCTACTTTATTTTAGATTTGACTTGATAATCATCACGAATGAGTACACTTGGCCGAAATAAAATACTCTAACACTACTAGTGCAAAGTAATTACAGATAATTTCACATTAATGGTGTAAGAAGTGAGAGTTAACATGAACCTGACAAACTATAATTGAATAACATACAATTCAATTAACATGTTTACGCTAAAACTTCGACCGAAAGTTGTAAACCTCAGATACCCTAACACAAACACACTGACATACGTTTATGCTACAGAAACAGTTCGTAATTGTACTCAAAATAATAAACTTTAAGAAAATTCTGAACATAAGCGTGCATAAAGAAATGTAACGACGTTAGGAACAAAAGTGGATAAGCCTACAGAATTACTTCGGCGTCATGTAATTCCACGTAATGAATACAAATAAAAAATAAGTAAACTATGTACGAAGTTAGCACATGTTTCCTGAGACTCCTGAAATTATATTTCCGACGATTTATGTTATATAAAATGTGATATTACGTGCTTCAAGTTACAGTCACTTCAGTAACAAGTAAAAAACGTTTAGATGTGTGTGTGCGCACG
>NQII01001024.1:479713-493924 GCA_002778355.1 Clitarchus hookeri | reverse complement strand
TATTCTCTAGGCGATTCATACAGGAAACTGTTATCACATCACAAGTATATATCGCTGCACTCGAGGGAAAGACACACACGTAGCTGGGCCACTGCCATCATGAGCAAATAATGAATATTGTTTACGCACCGAAAAAAGCACTGCATGGGAAATAGTATAATAATCCGTTTCACTAAGACACTGTATAAACCAGGTTTAAAGGAATAAAACACGAAATGTAGACACACTCTCGTGAAAACGTATTAGCCACGGAGTATCCAACATGGCGTCGGTTATGCGAGGAGTCCGTTGGAATGTCGCTCGCAACAGGCCGAAGCTGGCCAGAGCATGCCTCTTCATTAAACATTCATGAGAGTTGAACTGTTAAAAGCGTCAAGTAGCAGGCCCAAGATATTTAAAATACAGCTTATGTAACTGGAAACGCAATATCGTTGTTAATGTTTGACGAGAATCTCAAATCTGCTGATATCTTTTGTGTGCACTATTTTCAGCAAGTGTTGCCAAAGTGAACACATACACAGACTGGAACTGAATATGGAGTCATTTGTTGTGACACCGTTACAAAGTTGGTGGTTCTGTCTGTCATCAAACGGCCTTCGTAAATGAAACACAGTATAGTTTTCCGACGCGCAGCTATTTGAAATATTTAATTTGTTTACGTTTTTTGGGGGGTTTACAACTCTGCACGGCCGCGGAAAACACATGCAAACGTCCCAAAGACTAATGAAAGTCAAAAAGACCAATTTCGCATAGAGCGAAATTAGACTGGATGAAACTCGAAGTGGAAGCAAACACAGGCGTCCGAATTCACTAAAGAATATTTATCGTGAAGGCGACAAGGACTCGTGAAATGGGAAGCAAGGGTATGTGATCGCGGACCAAGCGAACCGGGGGGCAGGGGTCATGACCCCCTGACCCCCCCTCCCACAAATCAACTTTGATATCATAAGAATTTTATTTAAACCACATAAATGGATTATCAGAAATACTGCACTGATTTGTTATGTAACTACGACGATTGTAGCTCCTACCACGACTACATGGTCACACCAATCGCCAAAATGTGTCTGAAAATCAAGATAATTACCCTATTTCTGTTATTTTTTATTTGTTACGATTATGGGTATTCGTATGCCAATGTTTTTGGTGATTAATGCTTGTATATGCCAGCTATTATATACTTCTTTTATGAGACACGAAATCGTTAAATAAATTATTACTTAGCAAAAATACGTACGAAATTTTAGTTTAAAAACTTATGTGCAACTAAGTGAAAGCTAATAATTCGTTCCAGCAAATTGCTGCAGTGGTGTCTGCGAAATCGAGTTGTAAGGACTGGTTCGTTCATACATAAGAATGTTGTACTGCTCGTTTGATGTGCAGAGGTTTCGAATCAGTTCAACTAATGTCCGCATGGGCTGTGCGCCATTAGTCAGTTCAACTTNTAATGTCCGCATGGGCTGTGCGCCATTAGTCAGTTCAACTTGCGTTTTCTTTTTGTAACTGCATGCGAGTCAAGAGCGCTATTGTTGACTGTAGTGTAAGAAGACACGCAGCTAGGAAGTATCGGCTCTCTGCTAAGTGTTTACAATGGTAAGATATATATACACACAAACACACTTTTAAATTATACGCATCTTTATTCGGCATGCGTGATAAACTCTCAAAAATGTTGTATATGATTATAAACCCAGCCTATTACAAATTAAAGTTAATCTTATATACGTTTGGAGATGCGATATTGTTGTAATAGGGACCTATCATAGAATATTATTATAAGCAGTCGTAACTATGCCAATTGTTTGCGATCTATAAAGATTATAATGTAAAACCCGGTACACACGTGCATATTTCTTGTGCACGAAAGTGAACACTTTGTTGTACACCTCGACTTGTAGGGAGATAGTGTCGTGTGAACAGCCACCGGCGATACGACTGGCTAGCATACAAGGACTTGCAGCTAGTGCGAGATAGCGACTGTGTTTTTTGTAAAAAAAAACAAACAAATTTTTTGCGCGCTAATGTGCATTTCGATGAGATTTACCACTTTGAAGCAAATCAATGTTATAGTACAAAAAAAAGCCGCAAGTGGTGAGATAGGCCTAAGTATATAAATACCATGAAGTTTTATGTAATAGCATTCACATTTGAAGTCGTATTTTAAAACGTGTGAACGTTCTTGTGTGATAATAATGCTATATCCAATCCCTCTACTCTATATAGTCACTGCTAGTTAAAATTTCTAGGAAACAGATCAAGCGCAGCGCAATGGTTTTTTTTTTTTTTTCTTTCCGCAGAGTCAACAAATTCCGCGGGCCAGGCCAAAAGGGTACCAACNTGATAATGTAAAACCCAGTACACACGTGCATATTTCTTGTGCACGAAAGTGAACACTTTGTTGTACACCTCGACTTGTAGGGAAATTGTGTCGTGTGAACAGCCACCGGCGATACGACTGGCTAGCATGCAAGGACTTGCAGCTAGTGCGAGATAGCGACTGTGTTTTTTCTCGGTATATTTTTTGTGCAAGTCGAATGTAAACAAACAAATTTTTTGCGCGCTAATGTGCATTTCGATGAGATTTACCACTTTGAAGCAAATCAATGTTATAGTACAAAAAAAGCCGCAAGTGGTGAGATAGGCCTAAGTATATAAATACCATGAAGTTTTATGTAATAGCATTCACATTTGAAGTCGTATTTTAAAACGTGTGAACGTTCTTGTGTGATAATAATGCTATATCCAATCCCTCTACTCTATATAGTCACTGCTAGTTAAAATTTCTAGGAAACAGATCAAGCGCAGCGCAATGGTTTTTTTTTTTTTTTCTTTCCGCAGAGTCAACAAATTCCGCGGGCCAGGCCAAAAGGGTACCAACCAAGTGGAAAAACCTACCTATTCCAAAATGTCCTACACGATGCCACGAACATGAAATGGCACGATAACCATGTTTGCGAAGTAGCTTCAGGGGTCAAAAGGTCAAATTGCTTAAATTTCATTTATTGCTAATTAGAAACGTTCATAATTCCTTCAAAATTACACCTACTTAAATTCTGAAACCAGTTTCGAATTCCTCTCAGCAAAACCTTTCAAATGAGTTTAACATTAGATAGTTCTAAGAAGCGGTTTAATAGTTAGCCACCAGAGGTCATCACAGCAAACATCAAAATGGTGTCTTACAGACCCCTAAAGTTATATCACATTCTAAAGCTCTTTATGAAAGGAATTCAAAAAAAGTATTTTCATTTGGTNATGTCCTACACGATGCCACGAACATGAAATGGCGCGATAACCATGTTTGCGAAGTAGTTTCAGGGGTCAAAAGGTCAAATTGCTTAAATTTCATTTATTGCTAATTAGAATCGTTCATAATTCCTTCAAAATTACACCTACTTAAATTCTGAAACCAGTTTCGAATTCCTCTCAGCAAAACCTTTCNTCGTTCATAATTCCTTCAAAATTACACCTACTTAAATTCTGAAACCAGTTTCGAATTCCTCTCAGCAAAACCTTTCAAATGAGTTTAACATTAGATAGTTCTAAGAAGCGGTTTAATAGTTAGCCACCAGAGGTCATCACAGCAAACATCAAAATGGTGTCTTACAGACCCCTAAAGTTATATCACATTCTAAAGCTCTTTATGAAAGGAATTCAAAAAAAGTATTTTCATTTGGTTAGTAGTTATTAAATAAACTTACCTTTCAAACTTTAGTTATCTTTGTGTCCATATTGCTTACGGAATGTGTGTACAGGTATTGCTGTGTGCATGCTTCTGCCTTCATGAGGAATGTCCACACTATTCAACATGTTTACCTCCTGTACTGTACGTGTTATGTACTGCATTTGTACACAGGAAATACTCACGTCGGCGCCTTCTCTTCTTCATTGTATCAATAACATTGTGTCTTAGAATATCTTCTCGAAATGTTTACCATATTTACGATAATTTTAACAACGTCCCCCATTACCATGAAACTTCAATAATATGGAAGGTGGAAGATGTACTAACATTTATCTCGTGATTACAAAACCAAAATTTTCTGTCTAGAAGAAATGTTTCAAAAGGTGAGGTAAATAAATACCAAATGCATTGATGAAAAGTTTTTGGAAGCGAATATAGAAAATAATTGGAGAAGACAATCGCAAACTTTCTGAGCAAATATTTTGCTAGTGTAGATAGATTTTTTTTCGCAGTAAATTTGCACGTTTTACTGCAGCATAAGATATCGCGCCAGAGGAATGTATCATTCCGTCAAAATATTTGCTCACAATGTAGTCATAAACTGTTATTTAGCATTGCCCTTTATTGATTTTTCATTACTAGCTCCAAGAAACCTGTAAACCTCAATTAACGTGTTCAGCGTTAATACACCCTCTTGAACAGCGCATGCGTGGAATGCAATGACATGAGATATATTTAATGTACTATTTCCAGTCACTTAGAGATCTGTAGAAATATTTCAAATTCTTTGTAATTGAAGTGCAAGTGTCACGCGACTATTGCGTAACCGCTGTATGACAACTGGACCTAATTAACTGCTAGTGAGCTATCGCNAAGTGCAAGTGTCACGCGACTATTGCGTAACCGCTGTATGACAACTGGACCTAATTAACTGCTAGTGAGCTATCGCCTTCTGACGAGTTTAGCGTCTTGTACAAAAAATTACAAGATACAATACAAATCAAAGCAATGAGAGTACTGTTGGTTACAAACATGAAACATAAATGTATTAGTAATACATTTAGTTGGAAGTTTGTTATTTACCAGTAAAATCGATTTGATTTTGAGTATGATCACCAAGCTTAACTCATAATTAAGAAGTTGCAATGTATCCCACTTCCTTCTGCTTCCGCCCAAAATAAAACAATAGTTACGTTGTGTGCCACAAAAGAAAATATTGTTACATGAGATGCCTATCTGAGTTCGTGAGGGATGGAGGTCTTAATAAAATTAAAAGAACTAAATTCGATGTATAATTTATTCACACAGATATTGTTTACAGCATTAAATTATCTGTATCCACTATTATTCTTTTTATTTCTGAATGAGCGCAGTATTTAATGTCTATTTCAACTCTTATTAACGACCTTATTAATTGCCTCTGTTTAACATTTCTAAGGTATTTCACTTACGCATTTATAGTCAGTTCACGACTGGAAGAAACTTTTGAAAATCAACCTTTGAAAAAACACCCTAGCCGTTAGCGACANAGGATACGAAATGGGCTAGAAAGTAAATCTTTAGCAGGGCTTCAAGAAAGTCTCTTCCAGTCGCGAACCGACTATAGTCGAATAGTCAAGCCTGCCAGCCGCACTCTGCACTGCTTGATACTCACAGTCGCACATTTCCCTTCGCTGGTCACTTCTCTCGCTGTTCGTCTATCGCTCGGAACCCAACCACTCGTTCACTCATCAACTCCTCCGCTCGCAGGCCTGTCACACTTTTATATCGGTCGCCCTGACCATCTGGAAGGTTCAACGCACCCCGAGTCACGCTGAGAGAACGAGGCCAGTAATCCAAAGCATTCTTCAGATAAACGCAGAAATCAATACAACCAGCGTCAGCAGCACGCGCCGCAAAAATAATTATCGTGTCGGCTCGCTTTCCGTAACAGATACGAGGCCACCGGTCTATCGCTCGCCTGTTCATTCAAAACAATCTTTTGACTTGCTGCTGCCGCTATCATGTAACTGCTGTCCTTCACTTCCACTCGCTCGCGCGGGATGTGAAGCATCGAGCGTAACAATAGTTACTCTCGATATGATTTCAATAATTTTTCGCGGCAACTGGAAAAGTAGATGGTAATGGTAATTTAATGCAAATATGTAAACAATCCAGTAGTTTGGCTAAATGGTCCCAAGGCTAAATAACGATAACCATAATATTACTTTAATTCTGCATGTACAAATAAAATGTTGGGAATGATGGAGTTCATGGACTGGAGCATGGGATACGACGAAAAAAGTGAATGATTAAGACGCCAATTCAGCTTCATGGAGACGGGTTGGGCTGTGAAGGACGGGTGCGCTGAACTGCAGATATATTCATACATACAAACGATGTAACAGGCTATCATACTCTATTTTTGTTATTTTAAAGCGGCACTCTTAAGGGTTAGTAGTATGGGCATATTTTCTGTAGATTCGTTGTTAGAGCATTGCCGTTTATCTCGGCAAATAAATAACNAAGGGTTAGTAGTATGGGCATATTTTCTGTAGATTCGTTGTTAGAGCATTGCCGTTTATCTCGGCAAATAAATAACCTGGAAATATTACTTTTTGCCACAAAATATAAATACCCATTATCTAAGCCCGTGAATTTTCATTTTTACTATAGTAAGCGTATTCTGAAAAAAAAAAACCGTGAAAATGGTAAAAAAAAAATTGCATGTTTAGAGCTTATCTACGCAGTTTCCTTAAGAGGTAGGAGAAAATTAAAACTGAACAGTCGTTGTTTAATCTATGGGCTTTCATTCCTTGTGATAAAAGCTCACTGTTACATATANCTGGAGCATGGGATACGACGAAAAAAGTGAATGATTAAGACGCCAATTCAGCTTCATGGAGACGGGTTGGGCTGTGAAGGACGGGTGCGCTGAACTGCAGATATATTCATACATACAAACGATGTAACAGGCTATCATACTCTATTTTTGTTATTTTAAAGCGGCACTCTTAAGGGTTAGTAGTATGGGCATATTTTCTGTAGATTCGTTGTTAGAGCATTGCCGTTTATCTCGGCAAATAAATAACATGGAAATATTACTTTTTGCCACAAAACATAAATACCCATTATCTAAGCCCGTGAATTTTCATTTTTACTATAGTAAGCGTATTCTGAGAAAAAAAAAACCGTGAAAATGTTAAAAAAAAAAATTGCATGTTTAGAGCTTATCTACGCAGTTTCCTTAAGAGGTAGGAGAAAATTAAAACTGAACAGTCGTTGTTTAATCTATGGGCTTTCATTCCTTGTGATAAAAGCTCACTGTTACATATCTCATTTGCACAGGAGAGCGTGACTACGGAAGTAGAGCACGCCGGTTCAGCGGCTTGCTCGTATGTGCGATGGGGCGCCGGGCGCGCGTGCTATTGTCGCCCCTATAGCTGTGGCGAGAAAGCGAACAAAGAAAATATCGGGCCAAGACCCTGTCACAATGCTACAATTTTCCGTCAAACTACGTCAAAGTTGGTTAAAGAAAGTTGAAAGAATGTAACGTCATCGAATCGTCATTTTTGTCTGAAATAGTTGAATGGCTCAAGTTTCCTTCGGACATTTTGTGTTCTGGACTGGTTGTCAAATTTCTTAGCTATTTTATGAGTTCAGCCAATAAGAACCGTGTAAATCCAATACGGTCATTTACGACCTCACAGATCTTTAAAATAGAAACAAAATAAGGTTTATGGAGACAGTAAATTTATATATCTGTCAGGCACGAAGGCTGTTAGAAGTGCACACTAAACAACATTAGTAAAAAAAATCACAGACAACAGATTTCATTATACGATGATCAAAATTAAAATTCAGTTTTAGTAGTAAAAATAAATCACAAACTTCTTATTATCCCTTCCAATAGGTCGCATTACAACACACCAGCAGTATACAGTTATGAAAAAATATGTTGAAAGAAAATCAGACCAGACCCGTCACATAAACAAGGCTTGACCGTGTGACAAGAGTTTCAACCATATTCAAGATCATTTTACCAACTTTGTTTGATGGAGAAATTTGGTGGCTGTATTTAATCTTTAAATGTAATTGCCAAGTATACTTTAAGTAGAAAAGTTGACAGCATAACAAGGGCTTTAGCTCAGCAAGGCCTAACCTCGTCCAAGAACAGAGATCACATCCTGTCAATGTAGGTGTCTGCTTTCACACCGTTTCTGACCAAAATCAATGTCCTATTTTGATACAGCAATTCAAAATGCTACCACCATCCACAAGTGCAGAGAACCTCGTTGCTCAACACGCGTGTGTTCTGGCCGGGGTACTGTTCAGGCCCCTAACGCATCTTCTAGGTCGCAGGGCTATTCAATTAGTATTTCATTTATTGCATCTCCACGTCAATAAACTAACTGTGTATAAGTCAGCCACGACTTTATAATAATTGAGAGTAGTCTGTCGAGCAATGTTTATTTGCATAGTCCATTCATGGTTACTTGTAAATTTTCTGAAGACGTACATTAAATAATTGACGTTAAATTAAGTACTTGTATTCAAAAGTATACATTAAAAAGTATTTGTTAGGAAATATTTTGTCCGCGGGCTACGATTCTGCCGGGCTGCATGTGACCCATAGGCCACTAAGTTAATAACTTTGGCTCAACGGGTGGACAGATATTTTTTGAAGGAATCCGCCTAGTTGACCCTTGAACTTTTACGGTAGTATAATTGAAATCCAGATATTTTTTTTCGAAGCTATTAAACGTGCGCCCAATGTACTGATATATTAAAGAACACCCACTTCAGAACATGCCAGTCGGTTACCTTCGAGACATCATGCACGTTAGAAACACCACTTCGAGTCGCCCCAACGTAACAGAAATCTGGCTTTTCAAAGCGCTGTATCTCTAAATATATGTCTCAGATATATACAAAAGTACTCGCGGGGCATGCACTCACCCTTGCTACAGACTTTACATCAATAAAATGATACTATCACCCCATAAAGTCCCATAGATACACGCAGCAGAACGAGAACACTGTACGCCAGTTCAGAGCCTTGCGCATAACGGTGACTGTGCACTTGATGTCTGTGGCAGTGTCGTCTTTATCGCTCCCTCGCTTCTCGGCCTCAGACGCGGAAAACACCTCCACGGTCAGGGATGCTATAGTTTTTTCACAGTGTTTTCACACTTTTTAAATCGAATTAAAAAAACCCCCCATTACGTGTTTGGTCGTTTCCTAAATATGTCATGTATCATAAACGTTTTATACTTGTGCTACATAAAAGTACCTTATTTTGGTTAAGTTTAACTTTTACTTTTATTTTCGCTATAATTTATAATATTTCACTTAAAACTAATATATAAACAGACAGAAAATAGGTGTTTGGTAATGCATAGTAAGAAATAGATCTTATGCAAAATATTATTACACTGAGTGGTCACGAATGTCGTGTGTTGGCCCTATGGTGTTATTTTCTAAGCTTTGTTTGCATGAGGCGGAGAAATATCCTGGAAATAGAACTTTAGTACGGTTTCAAAAGTAAGATCCCTACGAGCGAATGTTTTCAATATAGATAGCCAGTACGTACTTTTATGAAAAAAAACCTAAATTTTAAAAATTGTATGCAAACAGGCTATACGTGTTATGGAAACATCTCCGCTGTAGGGAACGTCTGCTAAAATATTCTTGAAGTACACATTTAATTTCAAACGCCTATCTTTAAAATTAACGCACTGAGGCGAAATTTCCTTAACATGGGATTTCCTATTTAAATTTCGCATCNTATCTTTAAAATTAACGCACTGAGGCGAAATTTCCTTAACATGGGATTTCCTATTTAAATTTCGCATCTGCCAGCCGGTAGGCAGTGCTCTCAACAACGAGGTCATGAGGGCTGATGAGGGTGAAATGAGGTGAATACCTATGGAGCAGCGCNTGTAGGCAGTGCTCTCAACAACGAGGTCATGAGGGCTGATGAGGGTGAAATGAGGTGAATACCTATGGAGCAGCGCCGGAATGCAAGGGCGGGGGAAACGAAATATCCCCGAGAAAACCCGCCGACAGCGGCATCGTCCGACACGATTCCCACTTGCAAAAATCCGGGAGCGACGCGGCCGGGGATTGAACCTGGTTCGCCTTGGTGAGAGGCGAGCAGTCTAACCACTCAGGCACCGCGGCCGCAGGAATGGCGAAGAGAAGGAAAAAGGAGCCAGCGAGTTTGATTCCTGGAAGAAGG
Organism: Clitarchus hookeri; assembly: GCA_002778355.1. NCBI lineage: Eukaryota > Metazoa > Arthropoda > Insecta > Phasmatodea > Phasmatidae > Clitarchus > Clitarchus hookeri. Next base: position 484,022 of record NQII01001024.1, on the reverse strand, counting down.
AAGTGAAGAGTATGCACGGAGGCGGTTATAGAGAAGGAGCTGGGAGCGATGTGATGACGACCTCCCGACAACAGCGGCAAGACACGACCGGCTGATAAGTCACGCGCGACACAGATATCGCAGTCCGCGAAATGCCGCCAAGTAGAGTCGCCTTCATCGCCCCCGCGCTCGTCTGCCTCGGACGTGGAAATCAGCTCCAGGTAGGCGGGCCCCTTAAGAAACGTGTCACCCAGACTTCACACGTACACGCGCGTTACTAAAACAACTATCGTGAAGAGAAACAAGTAACATGTTGCTTGAAAAGAAGGAAGATACGTTTGCATTCAGTTTGCTTCTAGAACATACTTTAATGACGCAGGTTAAATAGCAGAATAAATCCCTATATTAATTTTTAACACTCTCAACCACTAAGCAGCAGTAATTTTTACTACGCATAATTTTGAAAGAATTTTTTTCACGTACCGTTTGAGTTATAATGTGGATTATTACCACGCATTCACAAACCAACCACTGTTCTTAGTCTTTTAAATCTAGTTTACTTACACATGTAAATTCATGGGCCCGAGTGTAAATACAATGGAGATCTAAACGAAGCATAAGTNTAAATCTAGTTTACTTACACATGTAAATTCATGGGCCCGAGTGTAAATACAATGGAGATCTAAACGAAGCATAAGTCTGACGACATACTGTACAACACAAATAACCTCGATCATAATCATACTATATTATGCTCACGATGGTCATCGTAGGTAAGGTTAATGTTTGCTACATGCGCAGACGAAACATCAGTCTACTTCATCTTTAGTCTATGGTTTACCTACCCGCTCGGGCCGTATTCCGTTACATATGCAACGCGCAAAATGTGCAAACAGGTTACCCCGTTGCCTGTCTAGAGGCGCAACTGTGTAAATCATGCGTCATTCAAGTTGCGTATAAATGCATGTGGTCTGGAGCACTAATGCTTTGCGCGTAGACGTCACGTTGGTGCGAATTTATATCGGGAACCAACGCGCCGCAAGTTATGTTAGAAAACCAAAATCTTCAACAGTGCCATTAAATAATATATATAGTCCATCCACGGTTACTACCAACATTTCTGAAGCCCTGCGAAAGTTATACTACCAGAATATTCGTCCACTTCATGCAAGCAAAGCCTAACCAAGTCTAGAAAATTACACCAAAGCGACTATGAAACCACATTCGTGCGCGCTCAGTGTAATAATAGTTTGCATAAGAACTATTTCTTACTAGGCATTACCAACACACCTGTTTTCTCACTTTTTATTCATATTAATTATAAATGAAATATTATAATTTATAAGCAAAATATAAGTAAAAGTTTAATTTGAACAAAATTAAGGTAGGGCCTACTGTTACGTTATTTGAAGTACATAATGCTTGTGGTACATGACTTACTTAGAAAGGAGCCGAACACGTATACGTGGTGTGATTTTTCATAGGTTAAATTCAAAAAGTGCGAAAAACCGCCGAATAGACTATAAGCTGTATTTGCGTAGTTTTCCAGTATGGTTAANTATTTCAGAGGTTAAATTCAAAAAGTGCGAAAAACCGCCGAATAGACTATAAGCTGTATTTGTGTAGTTTTCCAGTATGGTTAAGGTACGATACGTTTACAACGTACTTAAAAATATTTACGCACGCAAAATAAAAATAAGGTTAGGGTGCGCGATGTTTTTTACACGCTGTGCAGTCTCCACCTTTATTTAAAACCATTGGCGGAAAAGGTGCATGGTTGTTCTGTTTGCTTGTACACTCAAGCATGTATTTAATTAAAGGAATAGTATAGAATAAGTTTCCCAGCAGTCACGTTAGTGCACGCAGGAAACGGAACACAGCCTCTCGTATAGCATGTAAGCCCTGTTTACACCGGAGGAAACAGAAGTGAAGACGTGCGAATGAGCATAAGCAAACTCATTCGCACACGTTTGCTACCATTGGCTCCTGTTTGATTCGAAGCTAATTGTGCCTCGTTTACACCAGGAAAGAACGGAAGATAAAACGGGCGAACGAGCATCAGGCAACGTCCGCGTTCGCTTTTGTTCGCCCCAGTGTAAACGAGGCGCGAACCCCGAACACGGGCGAACACAAATATCCTTTAATGATTCGCTGAAAGACCGACAACGGACGGATCACCAGCGAATGCGAACCGGACCTGGACGAACACGGACGAAGGCTGTTTGTTCGCGCTCGCATATTGTTTACACACGCGAGGATGCTCTGTTCGTTGATGCTCTTTCGCATGTGCTCGCCCCAGTGTAAAAGTGGTTTTTACCTTTCAAAGAAATACGCTAGGCGTAATACCCAATAAGGATCACCATATTTACACACCTTTCACTTTTACTTTGTTCCCGGGATAAACAAACCCACCTGGGTTAGCCTTTTGTGATTGGATAACAGCCGTACTGTATCTGAACTCATGTAAATTTTGTTCGAATTTTAACAAACTTATTTTGCAAGTAGTACCACATAATTAAAAAANCTGTATCTGAACTCATGTAAATTTTGTTCGAATTTTAACAAACTTATTTTGCAAGTAGTACCACATAATTAAAAAATTAACCATTCTTATGATGCGTTTAATTACACTGGTCAACGTGATTTTTTTTCACAAGGAAACTGAATAGCGACCCTAGTCCAGTTTTTTATACTGAATTCAAATATGTTATCAGTTTACTTATATCAGGCATAGTTTTCTTGTGACAGTAATTTTCGCGTAATATACTTCTGTATGACGCTATTCGCTCCCTGGGAGATACAGGGCGCGAATTTGTCTGGAGGCGGGTTGTACTCTTTCTTACCAAGATGACTGTTATCCTCTGCGGCGTGGAGAGGCGGGGGGAAGCAATAACTTGGTCTCTCAGTGTTTTAATAAAGAAGTCTATATTAGGCAAAAAAATATACACACACTGTCTGAATCTGTACCCAGCAAGTTGGGAGCCTTAAGGGCGGATCAAATACCAAAATGTTCACGGATTTTAACGTGGTGGACGTTAGGCGTCGGGGACGCAAAGGCTCTTGAGCGACAAACGCTGGCCCTTAGCTGTATCTGACTCGGAGCTTTCCCGCGCGTCTTGACTCGGCGGCGACACCGCTAGACGCCCTCTGTCTTTTCCCACGCGTCTCGATTGCCTGTCAAATATTGCATTGCTTTAGTAAGCAGATGGCCAGTAGCCAGTATTGAAATTGTAATGAGCCTGGAAACACGTGTAGTGGTTTTCTGCTATATATTGTTTTTATTGGTATGTTTTATGAGTTTTATAAACGTTTCAATATGCCAAGAAAGTGTTTAAATCAACCAAACAATTTCTGCTACGTTTGTGGTGAACTGACCTTCAAGTCTCAGAGGCGAAATTTCACACCACTTGTGAAAAAATTGTTATGAGTTTTATTTTGGGTGTAAAACTGGTGATTTAGATAAAGAATGGGCCCCAAATATATGCTGTGTATCATGTGTTAGGCTTCTCACTGGATGGAAAAATGCTACTCATCATATGCCATTTTCAGTCCCTATGATTTGGAGGGAACAGAAGGACCATTTAACTGACTGTTATTTCTGCTTAACCAACATTAAAGGAATTAATTCCAAAACAAAATATACAGTTAAGTATCCCAATTTGGCTTCTGCAATGTTCCCTGTGTCACATAGTGAAGAGTATCCTGTACCAAAGTGTCCATATTTCATGGCCTTAAGGGATAACTCCGACTCCGACCCAGCTCATACTGAAGACGAAACAAAGGAGAGAAGTGGCCCTACGTTTGAAGCAAGTAGTTCATCAGAACCTCACCTTTTAACTCAAGAAGATCTTAATGATCTTATACGGAATTTAAATTTGTCTAAACAGTCGGCTGAANCCAAAAAGATACACGGATATTCATTTATTGTAGCCGCTATCATGATTTCAGTGAATACTTCGCTAAAGAAGGCCATGTAGTTTTTTGTAATAATGTTTGTTCATTAATGGAGGTTCTTGGACATCAACACCAGCCAGATGAGTGGCGATTCTTCATAGACTCATTGAAAGTTAGTTTGAAGGCTGTACTACTGCATAATGGGAATGAATTACCATCAATACCTGTCGCGAATGACAGTGATATGAAAGAGCCATATGAAAATATGAAATTGTTGTTAGAAAAAATTAACTATACTCAATATAACTGGAATATCTGTGGTGATTTGAAGGCCATAGCTTTATTGTTAGGTTTTGCAACTTGGATACACGAAATTCTGCTGTTTTTTGTGTGAATGGGACAGCAGGGATAGGAAGTCTCACTACATAAAGAAACA
>NQII01001024.1:410166-478803 GCA_002778355.1 Clitarchus hookeri | reverse complement strand
ATATATATATATATATATATATATATATATATATATATATACATATACACACACACACTGGCGGTGGTAAGCTGATTTTACATTTAGCAAATTATTCATTTCTTGTTTTGTTAGGTGCTAAAAAGGACAAGAACTTACAAAGCACTTCATCATTTTTATACATCAGGTCACATTGATATTTTGTTATTAATCCGTCACTTCGAAATGGCCTTGTTACAATTGCATTGGATCGGAATAGCATCTTCTATTGGGATTTGAACTAACTTTTTTTGAGGCAGGGAATATCATCGATATAAGCTGTTCACGATTAATTAAGCATTTTTGAAATCAACCTTTGAAAAAAGTTACTGTCCCTACTTGCATAGTTACATNAGCTGTTCACGATTAATTAAGCATTTTTGAAATCAACCTTTGAAAAAAGTTACTGTCCCTACTTGCATAGTTACATCTAAACGGGCACACTGAGTGGCACGCATCCTGTAAAGTTGGCAACGACGGAAGGAAAGTATTCCCCATGTCTTAACGTTGAATTAAAAGTGTTAGGAATTAATTTATGATNAAGTTGGCAACGACGGAAGGAAAGTATTCCCCATGTCTTAACGTTGAATTAAAAGTGTTAGGAATTAATTTATGATTACTTTTACGTTTTGTTTTTTAATGCATATAACTCTTAGAATTAGTATATCTGTAAGAAAAAATTACTTTTTCTAATAATTTTATAGTTTCACTTAACCGATGCATGAATAAAGTGATCAGGTCCACGGAAATGTTAATTTTACATACGGTGGAAGAATACATAACGTGCATGGAAGTAGATCTCAAGTAGGACTTTCAAAAGTATTCAGTTTACAGTGAACGGCCTTTACACACAGAGGTCGCTCGCTCTCCCTCTGCCCCACGATACTTTCTCGCCAACATGACCCATGGGGTCTCATCTCCCCAGAATTACGACATCCCATTACGCTATCTTCTCCCGAGATTAACTTTATCTAAGGAACTATTGGCTTCTCGAACCAGCAAATAACGTATTTCTCGTTCGTAAATCTCAATCTCGTGATCCTCTCGAAATGTTGGAAATAAACACATTCTCTCTCCCTCTATCGTTCTTCGTAGAAAAACTGTTTTATCTTTTATACTCGTTTAATAGCGCGCGTTACGTACGCTTTTAAACAAACCTCGATAAAACTTNCAAACCTCGATAGAACTCGGAGCAGTTATTTAAAACATTAAATTTCTTTCAGGGTCTCATCCGAAGTTGTTTTGCGTTATCTGGGAAACAAACGCAAGGACAACAATGACACATTCATCACATTCTACGTCGCTTCAGTGATCAAAACACTGAGATGCGTGTATCCTTAATGCAGTGGTGTAAATTATCACATGTGAATGTGTGGAATTTTTAATAATTTTATGACATAATAATGAAGATAACCTTCTATAACAAATGGTTAATTTATTCTAATTCTGTTGTATAAATGGCTTACTCTCTGACCGATGTTATGTTTAAAGAATGGCTTCATTTGTAAGTTCTGCACGTCATTAGTGGGCAGGCATGTGGGTCATCTTAACAATGCTATTGTTTCAATACTCATAATGTACCCGAGTGCTACGTTTTGCTAGCATTCGAGAAACGGCAAACAAACGCAATACAACAGGTATAGGCTATTTACGTAAAGTGAGCACTTTTTAAAGCCCTTTCGTTTGGAATAATAGTCAATAAATATATTTTATTTTAGCCGTAGACGTTAACTTCCGAGTGAGGTGGAATATACACACTGTGTGTATTGCTTCCATTGCAATATTTATTTAAAAGGGCCATTAGAGGATAAACAAATGGCTGAAAGAAAAAAGTAACTAGGGCNATAACCTTCTATAACAAATGGTTAATTTATTCTAATTCTGTTGTATAAATGGCTTACTCTCTGACCGATGTTATGTTTAAAGAATGGCTTCATTTGTAAGTTCTGCACGTCATTAGTGGGCAGGCATGTGGGTCATCTTAACAATGCTATTGTTTCAATACTCATAATGTACCCGAGTGCTACGTTTTGCTAGCATTCGAAAAACGGCAAACAAACGCAATACAACAGGTATAGGCTATTTACGTAAAGTGAGCACTTTTTAAAGCCCTTTCGTTTGGAATAATAGTCAATAAATATATTTTATTTTAGCCTTAGACGTTAACTTCCGAGTGCGGTGGAATATACACACTGTGTGTATTGCTTCCATTGCAATATTTATTTAAAAGGGCCATTAGAGGATAAACAAATGGCTGAAAGAAAAAAGTAACTAGGGTCTTAAAAGTGCTAACTTTAATGCGAACACCCTATAGTAAGTATAATTAATATTACAACAGCAGGACAATCAGGTAGAGACTAGGATCCACACTGTTCTAACTCTTCCCACTTTATGCACATTTAATTTCACATTTGATTGGACAGTGTTGAAGTGGAAGCGTAGGATTAAGTAGCTTCCCTAGTTGCCACATGAATCGCATTCTAAGCAGTTGTTTTCTCTTATTTAAAAGGAAACTACAAAATATTTCAACGTCAATATTTTTTTTTCAGGATAGAAATGAAAGTAGCAACTTCGTTACACATTTATCAATTTTATGGAATNCTAGGGTCTTAAAAGTGCTAACTTTAATGCGAACACCCTATAGTAAGTATAATTAATATTACAACAGCAGGACAATCAGGTAGAGACTAGGATCCACACTGTTCTAACTCTTCCCACTTTATGCACATTTAATTTCACATTTGATTGGACAGTGTTGAAGTGGAAGCGTAGGATTAAGTAGCTTCCCTAGTTGCCACATGAATCGCATTCTAAGCAGTTGTTTTCTTATTTAAAAGGAAACTACAAAATATTTCAACGTCAATATTTTTGTTTTCAGGATAGAAATGAAAGTAGCAACTTCGTTACACATTTATCAATTTTATGGAATATAAATGTGGTCGTTAAAAAGTGCGGGAGTCAGCAAAAGTCGCTACAAGTAGTCCTCTGTTCACAACATTTGTTCTTCTGTAAAACAGTGTTTTAAACTATAGCTACACTGCTGTATGTTTTCTCAACAGATTACTATATTAAAACCCTACACACTTATTTTCTTTCTGTCTTTGTTTATGTTAGCTATAAATGAAATATTACATTTTATAAATAAAATATAAATATAAGTTGAATTTAAAAAATGTACTTTTATGTTAATGCAAGTATAAAACACTTGCGATTTATGAGATATTTAGGAAGCAATCAAACACGCCATTCATGAAATGATGTTTCAAAGCACTTATTCAAAAATTGTGAATAAACCGCGAATAGGTTACAGTTTATTCCGTGATCGTAATGATCCCAAAATGTGCAGANGTGTTTTAAACTATAGCTACACTGCTGTATGTTTTCTCAACAGATTACTATATTAAAACCCTACACACTTATTTTCTCTCTGTCTTTGTTAATGTTAGCTATAAATGAAATATTACATTTTAAAAATAAAATATAAATATAAGTTGAATTTAAAAAAGGTACTTTTATGTTAATGCAAGTATAAAACACTTGCGATTTATGAGATATTTAGGAAACAATCAAACACGCCATTCATGAAAGAGGACTGAGTAGGTGGCAGGCAAGTGACGTGGGAAGCCAGGCGGCGAGATGTCAGAGGTCAGCTGCGCCGCGGGGCAATGAGGGCATTCTCATGCGGGCCGGCGTGTGGCAGGGCCTACTGCCGCCCAGGCACTCGCCGATCACGCCGCTAGTAAGCGTCGCGGGAGAGACTATGCCACGCGCATCACGTGCTCCATCGTCGCTACGTGCAACACTCTCAAGTGGCGTGCAGTGCTAACGTAGGTATACACCATTCCTGGCTACCTGTAGTAAGGAACCATCACAACATTCGCCTCGAGAGATTTCGAGAAACCACGGAGAACAGAAATCACGATGGCTGGGCCGGAAATTCGAACTCGGATCCTGTTGAATGACAGTCTAAGGTGTTACCACTGCGCCATCTGGCTCGGTGCAGTGTTATCGTCGTGCTGCGTCTACCTATGTGACTACGTGGCGACCCTGTCGTCGTATTGGATGGGAAGTCTGTAGCAAAGTTTAACGAAGGGCCCTATACTAGTTTCGCAGGAATTCACCGAAAATACCTTGAGATGTGACGGTCTAAAAATGTCGTTTATTGCCATGTTAAAGAGCATCAAAGTAGTGTTTGCAATACGCGTGATCTGTTGAATGCTGTTTTCCGCCCTAGTCTGAAAGTGGAGAGATTTGGGCGGCTCTTAAATTGAGGTCTTGAGAGACGATGAGGATGAAGCGAGGTGAATATGGAGCAGCGCAGGGATACATGGGTGGGGGAAACGGGAAATCCCCGAGAAAACTTGCCGACTAGCGGCATCGTCCGGCACGTTTCCCACATGCCGAAATCAGGGAATGTCTCCGCCGGGAATCGAATCCGGTTCGTCTAGGTGGGAGGCGAGCAGTCTGACCACTACACCACCGTGGCCCCAACCTAGTCTGAAGTGTTATCAATTTTCGTGTGCATACAGATTGTGCACAAGTGAAATGGTTTGTTAAAATTAAATTTATTACAAACACACTACAACCCAGTTCACGAGCCAAATAGACTGGCGCCTTAAGGGTTCCACCTGACTGGAGATATTTAATTTTGCGTGTCCGAGACCCAGCATCGCGAGATGGTTATGGGCGATCGAGGTATTCTCATAATACACCTCATCGTCTCTATGCGCTAGGCCCTGAAAAGGCGTGCAGTCTTTACATTGGCAACTCGTCTCTTCAGATTCTCAGCGGTCATCCTATCATTTTATGGTGTAATAATAAAGGGAGCTGCACGTAAATATCCTAAAAGGGTGTTTTCGTACTTAAAATAATTGTAAAAACACCGTTTCAACATTTTCTCTTTACAAAAAATACACATTAGAACATGAGGTAGAAAACATAAACTTGTCGGACGTGGAACATTTTTTTAATGCTTTTTCTAGGTGGACATCTTTTCCGCACACGGAATAGTTTTTGAACAAGTAGTTTTTTTTTCTGAAGCTCTGCGCACCGTTCGACGACCTAGCCAGACGGAACTCTTTAGCCAGTAGAAGTACAGGGGTTGCATAGGAAGCACTGCACCCGAATGCATAACATTCACAAGAACTCACTAACAATAATACACACACAAACACACACACACAATCAACATTGTAGGGAAAATACTATTTACGTCGCATATGAAAGAAGAATGCATATCTTTTGTAGCACCGTAAAACACTTTGTTAAAAAAATTGATTAAAATTGTAAAAGCCAATTACGAGGCTATATTTAATTAAAATTTAAGCGTATTCTGTTCTGGAACCGCGTTTTGCAAGAAAGCCTTTGTTAAGCAGTGTAGTAGTAATTACTACGTTTCTATGTAATTGGCACTAATGTTAATATTTTAATGGCACTAATGTTAAAAAAAAAANTAAAATAATTGTAAAAACACCGTTTCAACATTTTCTCTTTACAAAAAATACACATTAGAACATGAGGTAGAAAACATTAACTTGTCGGACGTGGAACATTTTTTAAATGCTTTTTCTAGGTGGACATCTTTTCCGCACACGGAATAGTTTTTGAACAAGTAGTTTTTTTTTTCTGGAGCTCTGCGCACCGTTCGACGACCTAGCCAGACCGAACTCTTTAGCCAGTAGAAGTACAGGGGTTACATAGGAAGTACTGCACCCGAATGTATACCATTCACAAGAACTCACTAACACACAATCAACATTGTAGGGAAAATACTATTTACGTCGCATATGAAAGAAGAATGCATATCTTTTGTAGCACCGTAAAACACTTTGTTAAAAAAATTGATTAAAATTGTAAAAGCCAATTACGAGGCTATATTTAATTAACATTTAAGCGTATTCTGTTCTGGAACCGCGTTTTGCAAGAAAACCTTTGTTAAGCAGTCTAGTAGTAATTACTACGTTTCTATGTAATTGGCACTAATGTTAAAAAAAATATTTCAGTAATTAATTTTATTTACTTTAAATTCATTTATTGAAATTACAAACGTCATGGCTGAAATGGACGAGCANAATTTCAGTAATTAATTTTATTTACTTTAAATTCATTTATTGAAATTACAAACATCTTGGCTGAAATGGACGAGCATAAAATCAATTTTTAGAAACATTTGTAAACTATTTACTAATATTTTTACAGCATGCAACAAGAGTAATTCCCCGACACACTTACGTTAAAGTACTGAGAAAACAAAATACGGATTTATATGGCATTCAACTCGCGGAACACTAATACACAGTCTTGCTTGACGAAGGTTTTTGTTCTGAAGTATCCAAAATGGGACTTCGTTTAAATTTTGATTAAAATAAATTCTTGCGAAGTGATTAAAAAAATTTTAATAAGAAAATGTAATCAGAATATTTTACAGTGTTACAAAATATACACTGAAGCGATAAAAGTCATGGGATACCTCCTATTATCGTGTCGGACCTCCTTATGCCAGGTGAAGTGCAGCAACTCGACGTGGCATGGACTCAACAAGTCGTTGGAAGTCCCCGGCAGAAATATTGAGCCATGCTGCCTCTATAGACGTCCATAATTGCGACTCACTAAACGTCCTGGAGTTTAAAATTCATTTTTTACTTACAGCNTATAGACGTCCATAATTGCGACTCACTAAACGTCCTGGAGTTTAAAATTCATTTTTTACTTACAGCAGAGCTTATTCAGCATCCTCACAATTTGTTTATAAGCAAAATAGAACACACATTTTATTGATTCAGAACTACATAGTAGGATCTTAATAACAGCCATATCAAAAAAAGTTCCAATCCAAAATGAATTTTTAGCTCCCAAGTCTGAAATGATATTTCATTAATATCTCGAAAATTGTATGAGTGACGGCAATCAAATGTTTTACAATACTGCTCCCTCCCCCAAAAAAAAAAAAGGTGAAAGTAGGTGGACGTTTCAAATATGGTCCATTATAGCAAACTTCTTGAGATGTAGACTGCGAATAACATAATNAGTGAAAGTAGGTGGACGTTTCAAATATGGTCCATTATAGCAAACTTCTTGAGATGTAGACTGCGAATAACATAATATTTGTGTAACTTTAACACCCAGCTAAGCATTAGCACCAAGCACCAACTAAGTTACCTTTTTAATGCAATGCTCAAGGATTGTGATACCAGGAAAATAATACGCAGAATGGTCACAATGGTTGTGCAAAATATTATTCTTAGAAGAACTGGTAAACTTAGGCCACAAACACACACGCTCTCTCAATAGCTCACTCTCTCTCTCTTTCTTTCATTTCTCTCTGAAAAATTCATCCATTCATTGCATTCACATTTATTATATATATATATATATATATGAGTGTGTGTGTATATATACATGCACACCCTATGAGTTATGTTTCGTTTTAGAAAAATGTCTTATCGATTTTTCAGTTCTTCGTGAAAATCGATTTTTCCAATAATAGTTAGAATGAAGTATTTATGTTTCAAGTTATCGATTCCTGTTTTCAATGTTAAAAACTATTTATAGNTCCAATAATAGTTAGAATGAAGTATTTATGTTTCAAGTTATCGATTCCTGTTTTCAATGTTAAAAACTATTTATAGTCATACCTCTAACTACACATTTAATACGTTATGTTTTATATTCAATTTTAATTTTAAAAAAAGTTTTATTTTGCAGCGTGAATGAACTCGTTACCAATATCACATGCAGCTTTGCAGCTATTCTAAACGTGCTTAAAACAGACTCGAGACTTGAGAACGTTGACACGGGGGTTGGAACTGGAATATACTATAAAATTAAGGAATCCCATCGACAGAAAATAATATTCAAACCCAGTGTACACATTGTGTACATGACGCACATGAAGGTTTTTTTTTGGCCGGAACTGTACATACAGTAAGAAATTTCTGTACTTGTTACGAAAAATTCTTTTAAGACTAGTTGCCCAAGATATTCTTGCAACTCGACAGGTGAAATATTGTATATTTACAACACTTTTTTTTATAAAACATACAAATTTTTNCAAGATATTCTTGCAACTCGACAGGTGAAATATTGTATATTTACAACACTTTTTTTTATAAAACATACAAATTTTTAATGTAGCTCAATATTTATAATAAATTTAAAGTCTACTACAACCGCTTGCTAAAATTTGGCAAAGGTTTTNTTTTTTAATGTAGCTCAATATTTATAATAAATTTAAAGTCTACTACAACCGCTTGCTAAAATTTGGCAAAGGTTTTATACATTCCATGCCAAGGTTTTGTAAAATTTATTCTAATTTATTTGTAGTGTTACAAAAATATCTTTGTCAACTAGACTCCCAAGAATTCCTTATAAAAATACAAAAATAGTTTTACAGTGCCCTGAAATGCTCAATTCTCAATGATTTTCCCTACTGACTGACTTGTATATAGTCCTACTGATCTGGGTTACGAATGGTTCGTATTACTATCGCCAAACACAAATCCTACCCCTCACAAGCTGTGGTAACGAAACAGTGCTGTGTACGGCATGCATCACAAATGTTCTTAATTGCCACACTTGAAACCACAAATTTGCGTGGGTCTGAAATGGTTAGTAAAGCAGTTCCAGCAGTGCATACTCACTCTGCAGTTTCTGAGTCTGACGGGAAAGGGCAGGAGTTCTCCAAGATGGGGCTTGCCTCGGGCTCTTCCTGCAAAGGGCTCTCGTAGATCAGTGTCTCCACCATGGAGCCCTTGGAGCTCCCGAAGGATACCCTGCAGAAGAGAGAGAACACTCGCTGTTATCACCGTGCCGCTGGTGAACTGTTCAACATAGTACATTCAGGGTTGCTTCCAAGTTTGCTGAAGCCTTATCAAAGTTATANCGTGCCGCTGGTGAACTGTTCAACATAGTACATTCAGGGTTGCTTCCAAGTTTGCTGAAGCCTTATCAAAGTTATACTGGCAGGCTACTCCTCCGCCTCATGCAAAACAAACTTTGAAGAAGTGTAGACTTTTGAGGACCTAGTTACTTTTTTTCCTATCAGCCATTTTTTATCCTTCCACTACCTTTCGAAATAAATATTGCCATATAATAAATAAACACAGTATATAAATTTCACCGGACCCAAAAGTTAACGTCTACGGCTACAATAAAATATATTTATTGACTATTATTCCACATTAGAGGGTTTCAAAAAGTACTCACTTTACAGCGAATAGTCTATACACCAAATGGACAGAGTACAACATTTGTTCACACTCAGTTTAATAATATTTTGCATGAGAACTACTTCTTACTAGGCGTTGCCAACACGCCTACTTTATTTCTAATTAATTATAAATGTCATTATAATTTATAAATAAAAAAAAGTAAACGTTCAATTTAACGCAAAATAAGTGTAAAACGCTTTTAATACGAGACGTATTTAGGAAACAACCACACACGTCCCACATGGGATAATTTCTCAAAACTTTGATTCAAAAAGTGTGAAGATACTGGGAATAGAATAGAATATATATATATAAGTAGAAACAGGTGTATTTCGCGAAAATATTTATGGTCGTGCTAGACTTTAATAGCCTACGACCACAACCATAACTTCCTTTGGTTATTGGCTGCGTGTCTACATTGTGTTATTTGACTTGGCCAGTCGTAATAAAGTACTCCGATACTGAACGACCATGATGCACAGNCGTGCCGCTGCTGAACTGTTCAACATAGTACATTCAGGGTTGCTTCCAAGTTTGCTGAAGCCTTATCAAAGTTATATGGCAGGCTACTCCTCCGCCTCATGCAAAACAAACTTTGAAGAAGTGTACACTTTTGAGGACCTAGTTACTTTTTTTCCTATCAGCCATCTTTTATCCTTCCACTACCTTTCGAAATAAATATTGCCATATAATAAATAAACACAGTATATAAATTTCACCGGACNCTTTTATCCTTCCACTACCTTTCGAAATAAATATTGCCATATAATAAATAAACACAGTATATAAATTTCACCGGACCCAAAAGTTAACGTCTACGGCTACAATAAAATATATTTATTGACTATTATTCCACATTAGAGGGTTTCAAAAAGTACTCACTTTACAGCGAATAGTCTATACACCAAATGGACAGAGTACAACATTTGTTCACACTCAGTTTAATAATATTTTGCATGAGAACTACTTCTTACTAGGCGTTGCCAACACGCCTACTTTATTTATAATTAATTATAAATGTCATTATAATTTATAAATAAAAAAAAGTAAACGTTCAATTTAACGCAAAATAAGTGTAAAACGCTTTTAATACGAGACGTATTTAGGAAACAACCACACACTTCCCACATGGGATAATTTCTCAAAACTTTGATTCAAAAAGTGTGAAGATACTGGGAATAGAATAGAATATATATANTTCCCACATGGGATAATTTCTCAAAACTTTGATTCAAAAAGTGTGAAGATACTGGGAATAGAATAGAATATATATAAGTAGAGACAGGTGTATTTCGCGAAAATATTTATGGTCGTGCTAGACTTTAATAGCCTACGTCCACAACCATAACTTCCTTTGGTTATTGGCCGCGTGTCTACATTGTGTTATTTGACTTGGCCAGTCGTAATAAAGTACTCCGATACTGAACGACCATGATGCACAGNTGCGTGTCTACATTGTGTTATTTGACTTGGCCAGTCGTAATAAAGTACTCCGATACTGAACGACCATGATGCACAGACAGATACTTGAGGCACGTGACATTTAAAATCATCCAACCACGAAAGTGCATATGAACAAAAGTGTTTTGGAGTACAACTGNCGTGACATTTAAAATCATCCAACCACGAAAGTGCATATGAACAAAAGTGTTTTGGAGTACAACTGGTCTTGAAATCCTTTCGCGAAAAACACCTATCCCTATAGATATGCTATTCACGGCAACGTGACCACTTTTGAAAGCCCTGCTTATTAAATACTTTTATCCTAATTTTGTATCCTTCCGCCATATGTAAAATTTACGTAGCCATGGGCCTAATGACTCAATTGATGCGTCAGTCAACTGAAAAAGAGAAATTGTTAGGAAACTAAATGTCTTACTAATATGTCAATTTGTACTCTAACGTGTAAAAAGCAAAAATAAAAACACCAACTTNTAACGTGTAAAAAGCAAAAATAAAAACACCAACTTGATATGCCATAAATCTTAACATTACACTTACAGCACAACTTTAAGACTAACGACTATTTTACTTAATTCGCTGCCGAGTTAACAGGAAGTCTGCATACCTGTGTGCACGGTAGCATGTGTGCAGTTAAAGGGCATTTTTTTTTTCAAAGGTTGAATTTAAAAAATTCTTACTTTGCCGCGAATAGCCTCTAAAAACATATATTGCTGAAAGTAACTATCAAACAACGCACCGCAATCGTGCGCCTTCAATGTAATAATATTTTGCACAAGAACTATTTATTACTAGGCATTACGAACACACCTATTTTCTCACTGTTTTATTCATATTATTTACAAATGAAATACTATAATTAGTAAATAAAATGTGTGTTTAAGTCTAAGTGAAGAATATGTACTTATTTTTAACACACATATAAAATGCTTGTGACACATGCCATATTAACGAAAGGACCAAACACCTCATTCGTGGGGTGATGTTTCGAGGGTTTGATTCAAAAAGTGTGAAGAAATCGCGAATATGCTATATTGCCTGTGACCTTTCTGTGCACTCCCCTGAGACGTAAAGTGCAAACACGGCATCATTATGATACAACGAAGTCATCCATAACCAGAGTTGGGCTTTCCAGCTGCTAGGCGGACCAGTAGTGAACCTTCACACATTGCGACACAGCCGATCTCACGCTGCGTCCAGGGCCGGAGTTACCACTAGGCCACCAGGACCCGGCCTAGGGGCGCACACTACGTCAATAATGTATCATGCATGCATGTATTTATGTGTTGATAGCTATCNCCAGGACCCGGCCTAGGGGCGCACACTACGTCAATAATGTATCATGCATGCATGTATTTATGTGTTGATAGCTATCGAAGAGATTAAACTTATTTCCAATACCTTTTGGGTTATTTCATTTACTTAATACACCCAAAGTACAAAAATTTGATTCTCAAATTATTTTCATAAGTGAAGTTATTATGCGATAAAATTAAAATTATCATAAAGATTATTTTCTTNCCAGGACCCGGCCTAGGGGCGCACACTACGTCAATAATGTATCATGCATGCATGTATTTATGTGTTGATAGCTATCCAAGAGATTAAACTTATTTCCAATACCTTTTGGGTTATTTCATTTACTTAATACACCCAAAGTACAACATTTTGATTCTCAAATTATTTTCATAAGTGAAGTTATTATGCGATAAAATTAAAATTATCATAAAGATTATTTTCTTGAGGAAAATTGCCGGACCAACCCCCCCCCCCTCCGATGTTATGAAAAGGGGAGGGGGGAGGCAAAACTCTTGGGCCTAGGAGCGTCCAAANTGAGGAAAATTGCAGGACCAACCCCCCCCCCCTCCGATGTTATGAAAAGGGGAGGGGGAGGCAAAACTCTTGGGCCTAGGAGCGTCCAAACTTTAAATCCGGCCCGGGCTGCGCCCGCAGCCAATCGACGAGTGAGTACAAAATGGAAAGGGCCGGCCACGCCCCTCCTTTCCAGCCTGCTTATAGGCTGTTCATGATTATCTGAGCACTACTGAAATCAACCTTTGAAAAAGTCACTGCCAGTAATGGCTGGCAAGCGCCCAGAAAAGTTGGTAACGTCGGAGAGAAAGTAGTTCCACCGCTAAACGTTGAATTAAAAGTGTTAGGTATGCATTTTAGGATTTTGAAATGATTTCTTTAGCTGTCTGTTTTTTAATGCATAAAGATGTAAGAATTAGCAACTTTGTAAAATATTAACTTTTCTAATAATTTCACAGTTTCACCTGACTGATGCATGAGTAAAGTGATCGGGTCCACGGCAATGTTAATTTTACATGTGGTGGAAGGATACACAATGTGCGTACAAGTGGATAATAGGCAGGGATTTCAAAAGTGCTCAGCTTACAGTAAACAGCTTATAGCTATTAGGGTGTTCGATGCACCAATGAGATCAGTGCACACGCTGGGGAAGGTGCACGCATACCTCTCACAATCACCGACCCCAATTTAGCTTTTAAACGTATGATGCGCTCGATATTTCTAGGTCATCATTGCTATACCTAAGTAACGATGTCTGCGTCTGCCTCACGTAAGGGAACTTTTGACTTGCTGTTATTCAACGCAGATATAAGGTAACGAGTTAAGTAGAACGCTGCGTTTTAGACTAAGTTGTATTCCGGATTCACGAGGGTCTCCAGCGCTTCTGCCGATCGGGAGACGCAGTTTGAAACGATCGGGAGCAAAATACGGCCAAATAGTTATTCTAAGTGCACTATCATTTCGAGACCTCACTCCTTTGTCAACGGTCTGGTTTTATCGATCGCCCCAACTCAACTCTTTTCCCCGCCCGTCCGTATGTTACAGCAGGCAACGTGACGAATGCAAACACACGCTGTACCTGCAAGAATGTATGATGAAATTAAAAATATTCTTACAAATTGTGCATTTTAAGTGGTTAGTTAACGCAGAAAAGTGCCCGTACATATATTCATTATTTATACATTGTCTTTTATAATACAAGGGAGTGAAGAGATTTGGGTGGCTCTTAACAGCGAGGTATTGAGAGTNATTATTTATACATTGTCTTTTATAATACAAGGGAGTGAAGAGATTTGGGTGGCTCTTAACAGCGAGGTATTGAGAGTCGATGAGGGTAATTGAGGTGAGTATGGAACAGCGCCGGAATGCAAGGCCGGGGGAAACGGGAGATCCCCGAGAAAACCNGAAATTAAAAATATTCTTACAAATTGTGCATTTTAAGTGGTTAGTTAACGCAGAAAAGTGCCCGTACATATATTCACTATTTATACATTGTCTTTTATAATACAAGGGAGTGAAGAGATTTGGGTGGCTCTTAACAGCGAGGTATTGAGAGTCGATGAGGGTAATTGAGGTGAGTATGGAACAGCGCCGGAATGAAAGGGCGGGGGAAACGGGAGATCCCCGAGAAAACCTGCCGACCAGCGTCGTCCGGCACGATTCCCACATGCGAAAATTCATGAGTGGCCCCGCCGGGGATTGAACCCGGTTCGTCTTGTTGGGAAGCAAGCAGGCTAACCGCTCAGCCACCGCTGCCCCTATAATACAAGTAATACGGGATATTTAGAGTGAAATTTCTCGACGTGGCTACTATCTTCGTATGGTTAGACTCACGGTCATAAATATAGGTCTGGCAACTGCTATCTTGCGTTGCGATAGTGTGGAATTATAATATATTATATGAAGTTTCCTTGATGTAGTCATTGTTAACGGTTGAATCTACTATGTTATCTGGTATTGGTAGGACCATCCTTTTTATACTTTTTTCTGACAATGTCTGAACTTTCTTTTCATTTGCAATGAGTGCAAGGTGAAAAACTCCCGTTATTGAATGTTGCTTGTGAATTAAATGGTAAAAACGCTTATTAGTATTTCTCTGTTATACATGGATTTTTTTTTAAGTCTTTTTATTCTACACAATTCTTTACTACATGATATTGTTCCATCTTTAACGGTTTAGAAAGCGTATTGCAAGAGACCACGTAAATCGGATAAGTGGTTCTCGAGTGATAAGCGCACTACAGACAGACAGACAGAGAGATGTTGAGTTTTCTAATATGTATAGATAATATAACTTGTTTTTGTTAGGTTTAACAATATATTGTATGTGAACTAGTTTTTTACATCAGTAATAGTTTTAAATATGTTCTCTTGGAGGAGTAATAGGTTGGTTCCAGATACAATGATGCTAGTATCGTCAGCAGATAATGTAGCAGACGAGTTATCTTTATTTTCATGACTCAAGGACATTAAAGCTGGTAAATCGTGTGCCGCAATTTCGGGACTCATATTACTTCTTATAGTAATATGAGTCCCAAAATTGCGGCACACCTAATTTAGTATTATTTAAGCTTGAGTGTGTTATTGTATCATGTGTTGTACTTTTGTCGGTAATTTCTACAACTGCTTGCGATTGCTTAAATAGGGTTGAAAACATTTCCTGAGCTTGTCAAGAAGACAAAATACACCGTCTACTTTATTACCTTCTTCCACACCTATTGTAATATCATATAACAATTTAAGTATAGCGTTCATTGTAGAATAGTTTTTTTCAAAATCCAAACTGTGAGCTCTTTATAGAACTAAATTTATCACAAGAAGTAATAAATGTATTTTTCACAATTGTTACAAGCATTTTTGAAAATGCTGGAAGGATAGGTGTAGGACTGTAGTTATTGGTCAAGTTTCTTGAACATAGGGATTACTTTAGCAATTTTCAATCTCTCTGGGAAAACACCTCTTTCTAGTGACCTATTACAAATATTCACAAGACATTTTAGTAATTTGTAAAACTCTTTTTTTATCAATTCTATAGTTATAAATCATCATATACACATGAATACCTATTAGTTAATGCATTGGTCACTTTGTTNTTTTTTATCAATTCTATAGTTATAAATCATCATATACACATGAATACCTATTAGTTAATGCATTGGTCACTTTGTTTATTTCCTTAAATGTGACTGGCTTAAAAAGTAAAGTACCAGGATTTTAATATCTTGTATATTTGGATGGAGGCCTATTATTGTTATTTGCCATATATAGTATAGTAGACATATTTACAAAATATTTATTAAATTCATTAGCAACATCTAGTGGTTCTGATATAATTAAACTGTTTCAAAGCAANACATATTTACAAAATATTTATTAAATTCATTAGCAACATCTAGTGGTTCTGATATAATTAAACTGTTTCAAAGCAAAAGTATTTTTATATTTCCGCTTCACTGAGCCTTCAAATTATTGGTTTTTGTATTGTTCCAAATGATCGACTTAAAAAAGCGAAGTGGCAATCTGCGATACCGGGCAAAAATTTCGAGTTGAAATCGGGACAAACAGTATGTGAAAGACACTTCGCACCAGACGATATTATACGTAAAATGGTATTTAAAGACAGCAGCGGAGCAGTTATAGCAGAAGAAAGTTTGTGAACTTTACATCTTCGTCTTAGCTTCATTCCAGTAAAAAAGTATTTCTAAAAATTTTAATGTATATGTGGAGAGCAGGGAATTTGTGGGGTACAAATGTAAAGATAACATCACAAAAAACTGAAAACCAAAGTCAGTTTCAAGCTCCTGAAAACTGGTGACATTCAAATGTGCACCAGTTAGCTTGCCGAGTACAGCAAAGTGAGTCTCCTTCATATGTGTGGTCTCTATACTCTCTTCACTTCAGCTCGGGGAAGCAGAGTGGTGTAGATTTGCACGTAAACAGTTTTCTGGAGCTACATAGATAAATGCATATACTGTAGTATTGAATGTAACATAACTTGTCATTGGTATGCAAATAATGGGACACTCACAAAACCTACCAACATGCAACGATAAAGCAAACCAAGTGATTCATCAGACATTTGATGAGTAACGTATGATTCAATAGAATAAATGTGCACATTTACACTGCAAACTATTACAGGTTTCTAACAGACTGCTGACAAAAGTATTCTGGCGAAGGCCAATTCAACAACTCTCATACGAGTCACACTTCACCTTACATGAGAAAAAAACTGTAATATAACAAATATGAAAAAAATAACTAACAAGGATTGCACCACAAAATGCATAAATGCATAACTGATACACAACCTATGAAGCTCTTGAACTTGCAGCCTCCATTCTAAATTCACAAATATCAAGACAGTCAAATAAAAAAGGCACCATGAATGAATTATACCATTCTGAGCACTGCTAACGAGTGGCTGGCCTTTACACCGTAACTGTTCATTCTTTCGTAGTAAAAACTGTATTTAAGCACATTGTTGCTCGTTAGTCCACAACACAGGGAAAATCACAAGCATTGTCCAACACAAACAAATACACTGAACAGCTAAAAAAACTGGTACACCTGCCTAATATCGCGTAGGGCCCCCCGAGCACGCAGAAGTGCCGTAAGACGACGTGGCATGGACTCGACTAATGTCTGAAGGTATGAAGGAGGCAATTCACACCAATTTGAGAAAGGGTTGCACGTCTGTCACGTTTAATGATTCTCGTCAGTCGTCGTTTGTCCCGTTCTTTCACGATCTTTTTCCGGCCACAGCGATGTCGAAGATGTGATGTTTTACCGGATTCCCGATATTCACGGTACACTCGTGAAATGGTCGTACGCGAACATCAAAATGTTATCGCTACCTTGGAGATGCTATGTCCCATCACTCGTGCGCCAACTATAACACCACGTTCAAACTCACTTAAATCTTGATAACCTGCCATTGTATCAGCAGTAACCGATCTAGCTGCCGACCGCATCGCGTTACTCTGATTGGTTCCATGCCTCTGTTATTTGCATACGCACGCCTATACCAGTTTTTTTTTTTTTTTTTTTGGCTCTTTAGTGTATGTAACAGTAAGTATGGTAATTTCTTGCAGTCAAAAAAATTAAACAACTTTCACAGAAGGGAACTGTGTAAACTTAGGATATTTTGTAACTGCAAACACCAAATTTAAGGGTTGCTAAAATTAATTAACTAATTTATAAACTAATCGTTTAAACGATCGAGTGATGAGCAGGAGCCCTGGGATATAGCATTAGTCAACAATGTTACAAAACAAACATATACCAATACAAAATATTTCAGTACATCATTACAGGCACTACACATCATATCACATCATACTACATGTCATTACAGACACTATACATCATATAAACACATGATTACAAAAGAAGAGCTAAAAACAAACAAATACCAATGCACAGTCTGTGAATAGGTAAGAAACGTAGTAACTATTGTATGCTTTAGACATTAAATATTCATAAATTCTTCAAAAGAATAAAAAACCTGTTTCCAGATGATATTTTTTAGGTTAACACTATTTTTTTTGTGTTTATTTTATCAGCAGGTATTTTGTTGAAATATCTTACACCTGCAAAATGCACACCCTGCTACACAATATGCAGGTGGTTGCTGTGCAAATGTAAATTACCATTTTTCCTAGTATTATACGAAAGTATTGCATAGTTTTTTTTTATCAAAATCAGTAAGTAGGATTCTTTCGAACATACTCCATTAATGAAAAAAGGTATTTTCCTGTAAACGTTAAAACACCCAACTTTATCAACAATGGACGGTACGAGTTAGTTTTTTTACTTTGCAAGTATTTCTGATGGCTCTTTTTTGGAGTCTGAAAACTTAGTTTGAGAAGGAGGTGTCCACTGAATGACATAACAGCCTATGACATAACAGCATGCAAATATGAAAAATAAATTTGTTTAAGGGAGGATGTCTTCAGAAGTTATGATCAATTATGTAAGTTTTGCAACTATGTTATCAATGTGAGTATTCCCATAAAGATGACTGTCAATATGTAAGCCTAAAAATTGTGTACGCTGGTTTTATTTTAAATAAAAGTTTCTATATTTTATTACAAGGTCATAGTACTGTTGTTTTTATGTGAGGAATTTCATTAAAACTGTTTTATCCCTGTTTAAAGAAAGATTATACCCTGTAAACCATTAATTTAGTAATGAATAGTATCATTTAATGTCACTATAAATGCTGTCGGATTCTTATCTCTACATAAAATTGTAATAAGTATCATCCACAAAGATAATATATATATCGTATTAAAAATAAATAAATATAGTATAGGTCAAAGGATAGAACCTTGGGAAACAATGTTTATTAACCCTATTTTGTGAGACTTCTATTTATACCATCTGAATGTATTGGAGGCTGCTGATACCTATGAGACAAGTAAGATGTAAACCATGATAAAGTACGTGCCTCCTCGGAGGGAATTCAGTTAGTAAAAATCAATTCAGTGGAAGGTTTTTGTTTTTATTTTACTGCCGGCCGCTTCACAGCCGTATATCTGTTTTGGGTCTTCTACCCACTGCGTCACGCAACCTCCTGACAGCGTCTAAACTTGTGTGTGTCTGGCATGTGAGATTGCCATTCAACAGTCTCACTCAACGTTTAGTGGTGTATGAGAGTAATGCCTACTAAGTCTCGTTAGTAGGCATAACAGGATTGTTGCATCATTACGACGACGTCCCCTCATCGCGGGGTGAACTGAGGAGAGCCACGTGGGCGAAGGCCCACTCCCTGGATGAGTCTCCGTGCTCTGGCGCCCTTCACAACTCTACAAATGCAGTCGAAAGTAGACTATCCAGAGTAATTGTGACCAAAGGTGATTCGGATAATCGAAAATCCGGATAACGGAAATACGTTGAAAATGAAGAAAGTTGTGAGAAAGTAACTTTTCACGCAATGTTAGCATTTATCACGCATGCATAGAACATTTGGCTTATCCAAAACAGAAACTGTACATGATATAAAAAAATTAAATCAGTTAACAAGTAACCACTCCCTTCCCTGACGTGTTTACTGTGGACAACACGTGAAAGGGCACATCACCAGAGCCGACACAAGTGCTTGTCTCTCCTCCGCACGTAAGGGAAACACTATTTTTTTTGTATTCTATTTATTTTAAAAACGAGTCCGGATAACTGGTCTTCCGTATAACCGAAGTTCGGATAATAAACTTTCTACTGTATTCTAAAACCTAGTATAGTTAGTCAAACCTCCCTTATCCCCACTCCTGAGCCCACGACATCCCGTCAATGTGCATAATTTCTTGATCTGAGGAGGGAAACATAAATATAGAGCTATAATTGGTATTGTATGAGTATAACGTGTGTGAAGTACAGTAAATAGTCGTATTGAGTAAATACGTATACATAACACACACGTAAAGGTGAACTTAAACTGTTCTGGCTCACAAGGCCTGCAAGTGACCGTGGCTGAAAAAAAAGAGCCAAAATTGCGCAAACAAGATTACATTTCACAAAATTACTAACAAAAAAGGCTGAGAGTCGACGGAGGGATGCTGTGAACACGGAGGGTGACACAAAGACAAAGTTCAAGTGACTAACGTTAAACGACTACGGTAGACAAAAATTATCAGAACAAAAGTTGATCGTCCTCCGTGACGCGATTCGTGTGCAACACATACGGCCAGCTGGATCCGACCAACTGGGCTGCTCTCACTGGAACAATCCAGTTAAGACAAACACTGAAAATAATCCCACCTAATGCACTGACTTACATCCGTTAGCACATGTTAATTGCTATAACGCATTGTACGACAGGTAGTCTGATCTTTAATTATGATGCTAATTAGAAATGCACATGACCGCAATATAAATCACTATACATATGCGGTGCCTTAATAACATATTCTAACATTTGCCCGTAAGCTTAAAACAATGCATGATTTATTAAAACACATTTTCTGACAAAATTACTGAGTTTTCTCTATGTGAAAAAGACACATTACGATTGCACTGACTAGTGCATTCCGTTAGTGAATGGGTCACAGGGCATGTTCATGCATGAACGTTGCCGTCAAGCACGCATGAATCGAAGGTACGGGCATACTAGCACTAGATATAAGATTACTGTAATATGAGTCTGCACAAGTTGACACACTATAAAAATACACTAACCCTTACAAATTCATTTTACTGCAAACAGTTACAGAACTGTGATAGAGAGATCCTCTGGCTATAACAACCAATACCGAAGTACAATAATGGTGTCCTGCTGGTGAATGCTGAGTCGCCCGTAAAAGGTTATAATACTTCTTGCCACCCCTACTGAAAGGAACACTATGAAAATGGTATAAAAACATTTGTATTCTGCTTTTATATTGCTTCTTAACTGTTTATACTGACAGAATAATGTTCCCATATGGTTGTCCATACTGTTAGATATGAGTTTGTGTATCTGAATAGTATCCATAATGATTTTATACTGTTCTCAAACTGTAAGTACTGTTCCATACTTTTCAAACACTCAAAATATTCTGTTCAGTCATTATCAAGTTGACAAAACAAACATTCATGTCAAAAATTTAACGACATACTGACCGTAGTGCTTTTATACTGTGCTGAAAGTATTATTGCACAATTAAATCTCATGCTATCGTTCACAGTTCTACAAACATACTGTTACATACTACTTTTACATATCTACAAACATACTGTTACATAATACTTTTATACTGTCAAGCAATTTCATTATTTGGTACACACAGCATAGGTACAGCTGATGCTTACTGTGGAGGTATACTTTATTATAGTATTTTAGTAATTAAAAACAGGTTTTGTGTGTAAGGAAGACTACTTTTACTGTACTTAAGATGATTCAGGTCCTAATGATGATGAATTTTGGTTATCTTCAAAATACAACGTTTTGAATACCAGAACCTTCCAAATTCTTAAGCCTATTTATATTCGAAAAGATNTTGGTTATCTTCAAAATACAACGTTTTGAATACCAGAACCTTCCAAATTCTTAAGCCTATTTATATTCGAAAAGATATAGCTTATCAAATCTCCACTTTTGTGTGTTCTGAATCAAGAATTGGATAAAATATAATTTTATGAACTAAATAACATCAGCCCACAACATTAATTTTGTTTAAAATTGTTGGTGTGAGACCAGCACTTCTCTCTATGCTCTAAATGAAAGTGGTATATCAGCTCNTTGGTTATCTTCAAAATACAACGTTTTGAATACCAGAACCTTCCAAATTCTTAAGCCTATTTATATTCGAAAAGATTAGCTTATCAAATCTCCACTTTTGTGTGTTCTGAATCAAGAATTGGATAAAATATAATTTTATGAACTAAATAACATCAGCCCACAACCTTAATTTTGTTTAAAATTGTTGGTGTGAGACCAGCACTTCTCTCTATGCTCTAAATGAAAGTGGTATATCAGCTCNATTAATTTTGTTTAAAATTGTTGGTGTGAGACCAGCACTTCTCTCTATGCTCTAAATGAAAGTGGTATATCAGCTCTTAATTAAAAAATATGTAGGCCAATATCACCTGATTTATTTTTGGTTCTGTATATTATATTTGAAACTACTTGGTTGCTGTAGATTCAACTTTTACAATTTGTTGGGCAATATCCTTCCTATTCCACACATTTGCTAAAATTTGATGTTTTTTTTTTTTTTTTGCTGTGTGTGGTAGATAAAAGTAAATTTCCATCAAAAGTGGTAGGCATAATTTGCAGTCCATAATGCTCACTGGAAATTATTTTCCATAACCATCGTAGGTCTACCAGTAGCCATACACGCCCTGAAATCTTCAACTTAAGTGATGACCCAAATTTCACATTTAATCTTATAATAATATTTTTTTCATATGTTTTAGTTATGATAATGTACATGGTTAGGAAATCCTACTAGCAATTACGAGGTATTAATGGAAAATAACATGCAAATTATGCATTAGATAAGAAACCTGTTAGTGCAATGTTTCCACAGTATTTGCTTGACTTTATTATTTTTTTTTCAGTATGGGTACTAAAGAAAATAATTAGGTGAGAATCCACATTTCATAGTTTTAACAATTAGATTTATGGTTGCAATATTTAACAATGGCATTTGGATTATGGAATGGCTGACTAGAGGTCTCCGCCTGCTGACGTCAGTGCCACGTGACTGCGATGTGCGGGGCACAAAGCATGCTCACTGAACGCTGCCATACAGTCAATATATAAATTGGTTACTTCTTAGCAAATTTGGATTGAGTAATAGAATAACATAGAGCTTTTAAACGTAGTAATATTTCATTGTATTATAATTTTGTCCATGTCTACACAATCAAAACTATTTACACTGCAAAACAAACAATTGCCTGGCCAATCACGACATGTAAAAGTTGCATTTTGTCTTATATGCAGGTATGTTTTTACACCTCAGGATTTGCATGATATAACAGTGCCAAGTTGCAGTGGATTTTGCCATAAATAAATTAATGAAGTTCCTAAGGTTTCATGTTACTTTCTCAAATAAAAATAAAACATTTACACAAAAATATATTTAACTGTTATGCAAAAAATACTTGTACAGATGCAATGTGCATGTACACGTCATGTGGCTATTTACTTTAATTTACGTAAAGAAAACATCCTCACCAACACCACTAGCAGGTTACGAGGTCTAGGATATAAGGAGCATTCAAAATTGGTAAGTGACAGCGTTGGTGGATCAGTGCATGAACTGGAGCCATGGTGGTGTAGTGGTCAGACTACTCGTCTCTCCCCAAGACGAACCGTATTCGATTCCCGGCGGAGTCACTCCCAGATTTTTGCACTTGGGAATTGTGCTGGCAGACCGATTTTCTCTGGGATTTCCCGTTTCCCCAGCCCTTGCATTCTGGCGGTGCTCCATTCCCATCGGCTCTCAAGACCACAATGTTAAGAGTTGCCCAAATCTCTCCACTCCAGTGTATGGACTCTTGTCTGAAAAATACTAAATATACATGTTGTAAATTTTCTGTTCAGTTTCTTAGGTTTTAGAATAAATAAATATTCTTTATGAGTAACATCAGTAATTTTTTGTATGTGTTTCTGAAAATTACAATATTTCCCTTGACATTCAAAGTTGTCAAATAAAAACATTTAAAAAAAATTACTTTCTTTTTGCCCTACGTTTCCTATGTTATTTCGAGTATTTTCATTTCTGAAAACCATTTTGTTGCAATGAAGAACTTGCAGCTGCGTTGTGAATCTACATAACTCAAGGTCAGTGCTGAGAGTACCCAGTGCCTTGAGGCATTGCTGTAAACAGTAATGAACCACACGTTGAAAAGCAGCGTCAAAAACTGTGACTGAATGCCTCTCGCCGTTGGCAAGTGTGAGATCCTAGGCTTCCATTAGGTGGTTGGGAACCTACTGACCACCTGAATAGTCCCAGATACTGTTGGTACAACTGTCAATTGTGGCTCATGAAATACTCGCACGTAGCAGGACGTCGGCTGCCAAGTGAGGACATGCACGAGAGCCATTCACGTTAGCAATCAATATATTTGACTTGTGCACCAATCAACTTGCATCGTAGTTGTGTGTAAGTAGGTCACCATCACCATACAACAGCACACACTACATGAGGAAACACAGGGTTAACTATGTTCCACTTATACAACCAGCAATGTAAATAAAAAACACTTTTAGTGTAGCTGCCCTGCTACCAAAATGTAGACCAATGTAATAGTTAAAAATTGAAAATACTTCTGTGGCATGTAACATGTTAAAAACAAAAAACATTCTTTGCATTCTGCATAGCCTAACACTAATAGGTGATGCACACAGTTGTGATCAGTAATACATACCGAGAAATGTTTTATCTATTTTACTTGAAGCCAGCACATTGTAATTCAATCCCAATATTGTTTAGTAATAATGGTGTTATTTAAAGAGAAAGACAGGTTTTTTCTTCCCTTTGTAAGGGCATTGTGCTATTGTTACGTGACATACTTACCTGCTTTGTATTAAAATAAAAAAATTAAATGCCAGGAGAGCTGCTTGTCAATGTAAAGTACTTTTTTTCCACAAACACAGAGTCATTATGGCTTTGGCGTATGTTTTTCCTTGCCTCTTTTGGATTGTTGTATTTAAAAAAAAAAACATTAATTCAATAAATTCTGGTATTATTTTCACATTTTTTGCTGTGTTTCAAATTGCAGTAGTCTGTGTGTTGCTGTTCAATTTTCTTGTTGAATTCATTATAGTTGTTACTGCTTTATGATATCGTATCATCTGGTCTTTTATGTTAGGCAAAGTGTTAGCATGGAATTATATTTGCACTTTAAAAGTTTATTTAAAGCTTACCAGTTATGTAAATGTCATGTACCAGAAATTTTACTTTAGTTCAGTTTTTATTTTGACGTATTTCTATAGTACATAAGTTGGAACATTTGTTCCTCCACTACTGTAGAGCTGTGTTCGAGTTCACTTCCACACACTGTCGCCTACCCTTGATCCCTTCAGCACCCACATATACATTCCCTTGATCCCTTTTTGACGAAGTGGGTATAATTTAAAAACCCATCTTCATTTCGAAATTGTTAAAAATTGCAATGCATAAGCGATAAAAGAATTAACCAACTCAACACATTTTCTTATGTTGTCTTGGTTTTGTTTACGAACGAGTGTTCAGCAAATGACAGGAATAAGTTCCATAACTGGTGTTAAGGACATCACTCTTGTCCCTAGCTGTGTGGAACTNGTGTTCAGCAAATGACAGGAATAAGTTCCATAACTGGTGTTAAGGACATCACTCTTGTCCCTAGCTGTGTGGAACTTTCAAGGTGCATTCACGCCCTTACCGCAAATTCTGGCGATGACAATTCAAAGTTATAGCTGTGATGCACTTTTCCGGGGCAATTAGAACACATGATAAATTAGTTTAAATGAAAATGTTACTTTGAGAAGCAACATCGAAATTAGGTTAAAAATTTTTATTTTAGCAGTACTCGTACTTTTTTGTGACATTCGGCTTTATAGGTAGGAGTATTTGAAAAAAATAACATAGTGTAAACAGACTTTTTCACAAGGGAGACTGTTTAGTGTGGCTGACAATAAATTGTAGTTTTGTGCAATTTTTTTAAATAAATAATTCCATTACATTTTTAAAAGTTGTACTTCATAATCTCCCTGATATTTGCAACTATCCTCACTGTGTAGAATTTTAGAATATAGGCTTAATTAAAAAATGAAATTTTGGGCATGACAGCAATTTCTGTAATTCTCAAACATACCATTTCCAATATTTTATCTTAGTTTAGTTATACTAAAATAGTTGGGTAACAAAGTTTGACTCGGACTCCAAGTGCATTCTTTGGACACAAATCAAATGTCAAGTATAGTTGGCATGAAAACTTGTCATATGGAAAGGAGATAATTATCATATTAATTTTGTTACTACGTTAATTTAAATTTGACGTTTCGAGCAACGATTGTTCACGTTAAATCGGAATACTATGACGCAAAAATTAATGCAATATACAATTTAAATCTTCTTTTAATTGTCAGATAAAAATGATTACTGTTTAAGAAATATAAAACAGTAAATAGTGTTAATTGTAACTCGTCTGACACTTGCTGTGCTAGTGTTCTTATGGAAGAATCACAATAGTTGTGGGTTACGTTACTGCTAGCCGCGTTAGTTCGCACGTCGCCGCTACCTTCACTAAGCGCACTCAGAACGACAGCGAGTTGCAACACCTACCTATATGACCGTGGGTAGACTATTTGCTGAGGAAAATGGAGACACGGTGAATGGTTAATGTGTTGTATATACACGTTGGCATTTGAAAACATTATTGTTTTAATGGAACATACTGTGTCACGTATAAAAACGACAGTTAAAAGATGAGATAATTCGTTACGTAGTAGTCCCATCTAACAGTCAATTTAAATACATTTCACCGTGATGTACTTAGAAATACATAGAAGACGATACGTAAAACGTCATTTTGATAAATACAATCATAAATCTTGCCTAGAAAATTGCGTTAAGCTTAAACAACAATTCCTAAATAATAAAAACTGTTTGATTTTTTACTGTAGGAACACACGAATTTCCATTACCACTAGTGAAGTAAAGTGCTTCGTACAAAAAAAACCGCGTAGCCCACATATTTATTCATAAAATGATTAAAACCTTCTCATTTAATTTGTTCGATTATTGCATGTATGAATAAAATAGTTTTCTATATTCTTATGAGAAGTAAAAAATATATGACAGCCGAGCCCCGAACGCAAAACATATTCATTTATGCTCAAGCAACCACGCGACATAATCATATGACCACTCGTACACATTAAATTTAAACTTCCGAACATTTATTGTTCCAGTTAATGCATTTAATAATATTCCACATGTAATATAACCTTTTATGAGTTATGTACTACGTTTAAGATAGATGGAACCATAAAGTTTATGCTTGTTTACAATAAATACGACCACGATGCTTCTCGCCGCCATATTGAAACAGAGTTTCCGATCGGGTTTTCGACAACACAATAGCAGTCGAGTGCCCTCGATCGTTTTCTCACGAGAATACCAAACACCGAAAATATTACGAAAATCGTTATTTCACGATTGGAAGCTGCGTCTCAAAAAACTTAGAATAGAGGCCCTGCCAATAGACTACCCGAGCTGAGAGCCTCAAACTTCCCTGGCCCCTTCATGTAGGTTTTACAAGGCAGATGAGATAAAAAAAAGGACGACAATCACTCTAAAAAAATTGCATATTTCATTTTTAAAAAAAGAAAGAAAATAATGACAGTAAAATTTTATTAGTGCCACAAATTATTTATACTGGAGAACCGTACATTACGTTGTTTTAGCATATAACATAATATTCATAATTTTGAGAAAAACTAATAATACAGTTTAATCCTAATCAAGTCATTAGTATTTCAAGTAAAAAATTACAAAAGGTTAACTAATAAAATAAAATAATCTTACCATTAAAATATGAAAACTTAGTACCTACCAGGAATATAAACTTGTATGTTAACAGTTGTTTTACACAACAAAAAATGCAACACATACACACCTACACACACGCTGCAGTATGAAAAATGCAACACATACACACCTACACACACGCTGCAGTATGAAAAATGCAACACATACACACATACACACACGCTGCAGTATGAAAAATGCAACACATACACACCTACACACACGCTGCAGTATGAAAAATGCAACACATACACACCTACACACACGCTGCAGTATGAAAAATGCAACACATACACACCTACACACACGCTGCAGTATGAAAAATGCAACACATACACACCTACACACACGCTGCAGTATGAAAAATGCAACACATACACACCTACACACACGCTGCAGTATGAAAAATGCAACACATACACACCTACACACACGCTGCAGTATGAAAAATGCAACACATACACACCTACACACACGCTGCAGTATGAAAAATGCAACACATACACACCTACACACACACGCTGCAGTATGAAAAATGCAACACATACACACCTACACACACACGCTGCAGTATGAAAAATGCAACACATACACACCTACACACACACGCTGCAGTATGAAAAATGCAACACATACACACCTACACACACGCTGCAGTATGAAAAATGCAACACATACACACCTAC
The DNA here is from genome assembly GCA_002778355.1 of Clitarchus hookeri. Taxonomy (NCBI): domain Eukaryota; kingdom Metazoa; phylum Arthropoda; class Insecta; order Phasmatodea; family Phasmatidae; genus Clitarchus; species Clitarchus hookeri. The sequence goes on along the minus strand of NQII01001024.1, from coordinate 450,615 downwards.
ACACACGCTGCAGTATGAAAAATGCAACACATACACACCTACACACACGCTGCAGTATGAAAAATGCAACACATACACACCTACACACACGCTGCAGTATGAAAAATGCAACACATACACACCTACACACACGCTGCAGTATGAAAAATGCAACACATACACACCTACACACACGCTGCAGTATGAAAAATGAATCAAAACTTGAAATTTAAAAAAAGTTAACATAATTTACAAGCGTTATAAAAGAAAATATAGACGATTTGATACGATTAACACGTGATTGTTGACAACACAGCTATAACAATCTTTGCTGCACAGAAACTATATAAATAATTATAAAATAAGTTGTATCTTTTATCGGGTCAAAAAGGCCGAACAGTTTTAATCACCACAAAACATCCGGCCGGATGCACAAAATAATTCTTAAAAAGGGCATGTGCTCGTATTGCCGGACTTGTGAAAACTCCACCTTTATGCGAATCTGTCTGCGCTAGTTTCAAGATGTAAAGTAATAAAATCAATCTGAATCATCGCGAAGCAATCAGCTGGATTATGCACAGACATTCCTTGACAAATTAAGAATCTAAATCTCAAGAGCAGATCTAAAACACAAGAAGTATAGGCTATTCACGGTATAGTGGGTCCTTTTGAAAGCCCTTTTCATTTGGACTAATGTCAATAAATATATTTTATTTTAGCCTTAGATGTTAACTTAAGAGCGGGGTGATATTTAGGCACCTTGTTTATGACTTAATGGCAATATTTATTTAAAAAGGTGGTTAAATAATAAAAAACGGCTGAAAGGAAAAAGTAACTAGGACCGTGAACATCGTATAGCGGCTCGTGAATCCGAGATTGCGTTCAGCGGCACCTGGTGTGGGGAGATAAAAAAACACAATTCTCCAGCGCTCGAGAAGCATATCGGATGCGGCGAAGATGCATACTTCCCGTGCAACAAGGAGAAGGGCAAGTGCAGACTTGCTGTGAGCTCCGCGCCGAGTCGCCCACGCTTCTGTAACGAAGATCGGCTGCGGCCATTGTTCCCGGTGCATGGGGCAATGTAGAGGAGGGGAGACCTGTCGGGATAGGGTACAGACGGGGTATAGCGGACAGAGGCTCATTTACTCGCCGACAATGCAGGGCCACGGAGGACGTCCGCCCACTGTTATTATGCAACAGTCATCCCTTCCCTCCCCCTTTCTACTGTTCTACAAAGAAGTCCTGGGAAAGAGGAGGTGATCCGCGTATTGTTACAAAGTCACCCCACGGGCACACAACAAGGTCGCAACACAGCACCATTAAGGGGATAGTGCACATTCCATCTTCGATTTTTCTTACAAATCTTCGTAATGAAAATATATGACCAGACATTAAAAACCAAAGCTAAACATTACATAAAAGACAAATTAACGTATTTATATTGTGTAATTTACCGTAACTTTAAAAAGTAAAAAAATTTCACATGTAGTTGGAATTGATTTTACACATATTTTCCACTTCGCTTTCTAGCCATTATCTAACCATCTACGCTACCAAGTCAAGTCAATAAATAGGAGGGAAATTATAGGTCTTATAATTCCTTAACGAAATCGTGAATATTTAAATTCTATGCCCTTACTTTTAGTTTTTGGTTTAATTGGCACCGTTAGATTGTTAAAACGAATAGTATATATGAGTGCACTCTCTTCGTGGCGTTATATGCGGTTTAAAACTTCAAACAGAGCGCTGTGCTGTGATGATTACATGGAAACGAAATGAAAGACGTAAAAACGGAATGAGAGGCTGAATGTTCACATTATCTCGTAAAATGGTGTTTTGAAAGGCGAAACTCATTTTACGAAGTATTATGTATTGGTTTTATTAATTGATTCATTGTTATTTCACTTGATACACGTTTTAACGGCCATTTTTAAACGTTGTTTGACGGACATTTTTACACGATGTTTAACTGATCTATCAGTCAAAAAACAAACCACTGATAAAAAGTGGAAAAAAAAGACTGACGAATAGTGAAAAATATCACAGAATCAATAAGTGAAGGAAATCTGGCATTTTTTCACTGAGTCATCAGTTAAATCCACTGAAGTGACTGTTGAAATCAGTCAAGTACTGTTGACTGATTGAAAGAGTGAAATTCTCACTGATTAAGATTTATAGTGCAGTTTATCGTGAACAGCATTTAATTGTTTGTATAGGGGCAACTAATATTTTATTGCTGAAACCAAATTATTTTGTTGTCCGTATTTGGTTGCCACAAACTTATAAGATTTGGTTGAAGATTTGTATACAGAATGTCAGCTAATTCGCGGATACGGACTGCACCGCACGAATCTATGGTCAAACCTAAGTAGAAAATATTATTTGGTAAAGATGCGTAAGGGCCTTAATTTACGAGAAAAACAACACTAAAGTATATAAAATGACTTACTCCACGTTAGGCACAGCATACATCAGCATACAAAACGTCATAACATCATAACAGGAGTTCGCAGATTACTCTCCCCATAGCAGTACCCTTTTATTTGCATGTTGTATGTCTGCAGAATGCATGGATCTTGGCCGCCGGATGCACCCATGGCCATAGTCATGTCCCAGTACTCACTGCATGTGAACTCCATGGCCTCTCTGGCTCTACTGAGCTTGTTCCCTTGCCGTGTGCCTTACGACGACACGTTAGTTGCAGCATCGCCACATCACCTCACTCTTATCTCATTGGAATACCGCATGTTTGCTACAGTGGTTTTTGGAACTTTCATGGCGTTTTTCTCGTAAACAAAGCGTCTAATGTATTTTTATGTAAGAATATTTTCTACTTAGTTTTTACCATAAATTCGTATGGTGCAGTCAGTATCCGCGAATTACCTGATATCCTGTTTATTAAACATGTTTCGGTTATCATAAACAAAGAAATGAGAACACGACAGAGTTTCGAATCAGGAATATTTGCACGCTAACACTCAGTCTTACCAACCTCGACTAACATGACATCTAACCATGTCAGAATGTTCGTAAAGATATAGGGCCTACTCATATAATTTAAAACATGTTTGTACATAATAATTTTTAAGCTTTACAGCTTAATTTTATTGTTTCCTCTTAAAATATTGTTTTATTCAGACTGTTTATTCTATTATTAAGCATCGATAAATGCATAAACAAACACTACTGTTGTCCTAAATGTCGCAAAACTTACAAACAAACCCTCGAACCGTATTTTCGGTTGAAGGGTGATTACCCTACAGACAACCAAATAAATGGCAGTTCTGGACCAATTTTATTTTGTTGTAGAAAAAAATTCTGTATTAATACACACCAGATTGTTCAGGCAAACAAATGGTTTGTTCGCTTCAAATAAATATTTTTACGGCAGCCAAACCGATTATTTGAACATACTTGTAAAATAGTTGTTTGTACTGAATATATATAGATTATGCTGGAAAAACCAAATAATTTTTCGGNGGAACTCAACAAATAATTTTTTCTACTGATTGATTTGATTCATAGGAACGAATTCAGATGTTTGGAGCATCAGCAGATTTGTTGGGTGAAGAAAATATTGCAAACAAACACATTTGAAGCAAATTTATTCGGTATCTGCAACTAAATCTTTTTCCTCAGTGTAACGATTCAGAAGATCACAAAGGTTAAGCCTAATTTGCAAAAGAAAGCCGGGATATGGTAGAAAAGAGACTTCCTTCAACAAAGAGAATGCCAGTGAGAGTACACTGGAGATATTTTGACTGCTCTTAACATTGAGGTCTTCAGAGACGATGAATGACGATGAAGCGAGGTGAGTATGGAGCAGCGCCGGAATGCAAGGCCGGAGGAAACGGGAGATCTCCGAGAACCCCGCCGACCAGCGGCACGATTCCCACATGCGTATGTCCGGGAGCGACCCCGCCGGGAATCGAACCCAGTTCACCTAGTTGGAATGCGAGTAGTCTAACCACTACACCACCGCGGTCCCTAATGCCCAGAGGGGCAGGAAACGCCCAGTGGGACGGGTGTCATCGGGGGACCACATGAAGTGCGGAACCTTAAGGGCAGTGTCCATTAGGGAACCGCATAACTTGGGCCCGCTGACGAAAAAAATAAATATACTAATAAGGAAAATAACATTACAACTCCAGTAATGGCCCATGGCTGGGGACTGGTGCACGAACATCAGTTTCGTAGCACTGGGGGGCTGTTACGTCATTCGGATGTGCATATTAACTCTAACGGTGATATAAATATAGGCTGATCATGATTAAGTAAGCACTTTTGAAAGCCCTACTATAGATAAACTTTTCTAGTAATTTTGTATCCCTCCGACGTACGTAAAATTTACATTTCCCATAGTGACTTTATCCATGCGTAAGTCAAGTGAGAGCGTGAGTTTGTCAACGATCTAAATATACATCCATAATGCAAATTCGTACTGTGATGTGTATAAATGGAATAAAACATCAATTTCAGTTTCTATACATTTAAACATTACACTCGCAACACAACGTCAAGAATTACAACTATTGTACTTAACTCGTTGCAAAGTGTTCTGGGAAGCAGCATGCTAGCGCGTGCGGTAGCATATACTAAAAGCAGTTAACGGGTAAAAGTTGTTTTTAAAAGTGTTCACTTGACCGTGAACAACCTACGTGTTTTTATAATGCGCTCTCGACCGCCTGGATATCGACTGCATATCCTCGCCATATAAACGTAACACCGTATTTGTCCAGTACGAAGCACCAGAGACCAGCAAGTGCGGGCTTCACGCCTCTTCAGATTACTAACAGTTTGCAGTGGAGCTCATAACTCTTTAATCTTACCATCTCTATTTAACTTAACGAAAATTAGAGCAAAAGTTTAAGTATCCCACTTCCTGACTAATGCCATCATTAGAGTATTTATTTATATGCACATTAGAAATAAGTAAAAAGGCTTCAATATTTAGCCACTAAATTCCAGGAAAACTGAGGCTTCACTGGGGGAGGCACAACGCTCCTGTACAAAAATAACAACTCATACAAACGGAACAAGCAAAAAGAAATCTCCATTTCAAAAGTACCATCTAATAAAAGAGAGTTGTACCTCTACCAAATGGTTCGAGAAATAACCAGCCTTCACGAGAAAAACGGGCTGTGATAGATAACTAATGGTTGGTTGGCATTTCCCCGATACACGAAACTTGTCCTGCAGGCAACAGAGAGGGAAGAGATGAATAACAGTCTCCCACATACCACTCTCTTTCCAGAGGCGGCACAAAACCTCCGTTCAGTAAACAAGACACGAGAACTTCAAAGAAGACGGAACCTGCCATAAGTACAGAGATCAACAGGCAGCAAGTACAGCGCTTCTTTATGTCGTGTTTGCTATTTAGCTTTGGTTGCAATCATTGAAGTTTTGAATGCTTTATTTACCACACATTTTCATTACCAGGAAAAGCTTGTTTATTTAAAGTTGCAAACTCCAATCTGCAAATTTGATATGAAACATGCATTTAATAATGTTACCCGATGATTTAATTTTTAATCTCAATAAAACTTAATAACCTACCTTATTTTCCTTTTGATTTCGCCTGTAAAAAGGAAGTAAAATTAGACTTTTCATATTATTTGTCGAAGTATTTTATTCAAAAAAATCTACAATACATATAAAACTCTACATATGACAAGCACGGGGCACTTTTAAACTACGCCTATAATAAATATTTAAAATGAAAAATAATAGAATAGTGATTTCACAAATAAATGTTATCTCGTAGACATGAAGAGTCACACGGTGATTGGTGCTGCTTGTTGTCACAGAGAGGGATGTTTTCACGCCGAGTTGCGTGTGGAAGGTAGCTGAAGAACTGATCTAAGTTTCTGCTGTTCACTGAACTTGGCGCTGTGACTCACACTGCTACTATGGCCGTATTCGGTGTCTCGTAGCTGTGAATGATGGAGTGACATGCACTAAATGCAAATGGGACATATGTCGGGCTATGGCGATGTGTGGCAGCCTCCGTTGTATTCGCGCCATTCGTTTATGGCTATCTATTTTTTTTTTTTGCAAATTAGTGTATTTATGCAAAAACTAAGCATAATTTTCTTTTTGAAAGGAAAGCGTAATTACTGATAATGTCTAAAAGTTGACAATATGCGGTACAAATATAAAGAACAAATTTTTTAGTGGCCACGCTCTTAAGGATTTCTCTTTTTAGACGCTCTTACCTGCTGTGTTCAATTTAGAAAAATAAATCGACGTCCTATGCAATGCCCCACATATAGGACACCGTGACTTGAAGAGTCAAAATAAATCAAATTTCTACTTATCGACCACAAATAATATTTGGTTTAAAACACACTACTGAAAGGACAATTCCAAAATGTACGAATCCCGTGAACATCCGACTAAAAGAGACATGCCTAGAAGCAGACAATTAAAATTATTTACGTGTATTATCTTTATACAATTCCCTCCTCCCTTGAAAGAGCTCTTGTTATAAAACGAGAAGCGGGTTAGTCATAACACCAACTGATATTGATTATACTCCACACATCATAAGGGAGCATCTGTGGAGAAATTAAGAGAGATCAGAGCGACTTCAATTAGGGCCAATTTCCTGCTAAAGAGGTCACTTCTGTCGCAATAAGCCCATGCGGCCATGACTTTGGGGTCACTTCTCTAACGACTTCAAGTTACGTGCATCATGAGCATCGTCTTGAGCGTGGAATTCCTTGTAATCGTGACGTAATTTACCGGAACTGCCCGTAAAACTACGCACATACAAGCGGTATAAAATATTAACAAATTCATTTTCGATTTAAAAATAAGCAAAGTATTTTATAGCTCATTGCTATAAACATCTTCCTCTCGAATTCGTGTTCTTTACGACGTTAGGCTCATGTATGTATTCAGTAGTGACGCGCACGCATCTTCAGTTCCCCTGTCCTGTCTGTCCGAGACGGGTGGTGTGGAGAATGTGTAGTACTAAATATCGCAGAAACGAACATCGCCGGGGTTTAACGTTTCCTTCGCGAGACTATAAGCTGTAGTAAACACAATTGATATCCCCCAGTCATTTCTAAAATACGGACATGCATTATGTGCTTCCTACAGATCAGTTATCCGTATTCTAGTTTAAGATACGAGCTAAGAATTTAAGATCACAATCTTCAGGAAATCATCGATATACCTAATGAACCAGAAACGAGGTATGCATAATACATTAAATATATTTAAACAACGGCACTGAAGAAATTAGGCCACTATTAATGTCAATAACAACTGAACATAACACCCGTATTCACCATTAGGTACCATTAAATAACTTTTTGGATAAAGCGGTGTTGAACTGGTAAGCACCTTGCACGACTGAACAGATGTGAATGCCTGTGCTATCTGATCAGTTTAACACTGCTAGCATGCTGACTTGGATGACAGGCTTGTTCGTGTTCTACAATGTAGAAGACTCTATAGTTACTTAACCCGTTCAGACCCACTTAAATGTACTATTTTAGGTGTTGTAAACAAAAAATTTTAAGATGCGTGCTGTACTTAGGTCGAAAAACATTTGTTTCGTTGTCACAGCCAATGAGCTGCAGGCTATTTGTTCAGCTACAGTAATATGAACCCATTATGATATAGACCAGTAAGATGGTTTGCGAATCATTTACCAACAGATAAGGTCATTGGTCATTGAGATTCGCAGTGTGCAGTCCTGGCCAAAAATGACCTACACGTGCGTAATGCACACAACTATGTACACTGGGTATGAATAAGTTAAACTAACAGTTTTCGTGCGCTTTCACGTAATCAGTGGTAGAAAACTTGATCGGATGTTACAAGAATGCAGCTAAATGCATGCACAAAAGACGAATGAAAGAGTCGCACGGACCACTGACGGGGTTTGAGAAACAGAGTTTGAGAGAAGGCGGATAAAAGGGCTACAAAAGGCAAGGTTGATGTGTTCTGTCGTTAACGCCTCGTAATACGAGGGTCGTTGGATGCACAGCTTTACGGCGAAAACACACTACCAAACTCACAGCCGCGGTGGTGTAGTTAAAAGACTACTCGCCTCCTAGATAGGCGGACCGGGCTCGATTCCTGGCGGGGTCCCTACCGGATTTTCGAATGCCGGAATCGTGCCAAACGATGCCCCTGGTCGGCGGGTTTTCTCGAGGATTTCTCGTTTCCTCCGCTCTTGAATTCCTGCACTGCTTCATACTCAGCTCGCTTCAGCCTCATCGGCTCTCACGACCTCGATGTTAAGAGCCGCCTGAATATTTTCACTCATTCACATACTCACGACCTCATGTGCTATCTTTTCTGGCTGACTGCGCCGAGGGCCAGTTTCCGGCAAGATAACGCTGGCTTGCCGTAAAAATCAGGTTTCCAGGGAAATTTTACGTCATGTTCAACACGCTGGCCTTCTAGATCACCTGATAATTTGTCACCAATTAAAAATTTGTGGGACCAGATAGGATGCCAGCTTCCTCCGTGGGAGTATTCCTGGTTTTAAGCATAATTTGCAACATTTGTGCGCCAATCTGCCGCAGAATAACATAAGAAGTTTTTCTGATTCCATGCCGTTTCGTAGGTATTTATGCGTGTATCCAGGCACGACGTCGTGTGACGAAGCACAAAAGTGGCTATTATTCTGAGCTGCAGGTGGGCGGCACATTGTCATGATACAATAATGCTGTAATCACATATTTAGTAAGTCTGTTTAATAATAATATAAATTTTGTTTCTATCCAACAGTTCCTTCTTGGTGCAAAACATTCTTGGCAATGGGTGTATAAAAATACTTAGAAGTTACAGAATATGGCCCCAGGTATATTCAGATGATGTAATTAGCTACATAGAGGACACTGGTGGCGGGCGAGTTTTTCATGCGGTTTATTTGTGAGCGTTGCACAAGGCAACAAAAGGATATCCAAAGGCCTTCGACAGGTCACCGTACGGTAAAGCCATTTAATATTTGCACTGGTATTACGGACCAGTAATCCGATCTGCAGTGCAGGTAACGGCAATCCAGCATGAAACACACTCCCATAAAGCTGCTGAGCTCGCTTAGCAACACTTGGTAAGCCTGCACAGCTGTGGCGAGGGACCTGGTTCTAACCCACGCAACTCTTTGCTGCGTAGCCATGCTGGATAGCAGAGGACAGAAACGTACATCCACAACGACAACGGTGTAGTTTTTAATGCTGCACGAATTAGAAATGTTTATACTTCAATCGTCTTGACTACTATACTTACACGATATTAAACAAAGCCCTTGAGTTGGAGATTCGTAAATAATAAAAGCAGTTAACCCTACATTCTAAAACTGTACGTACAGAACAAATGTTTGCGGAGTAGCAGTTACACCGAGGAAAAGTTTTTTTTTAACAAAACAAACTTTGTTTTGCACAACCAAACTAATTGTTTGTACAGGGGTGATTACATATTTTACTGGCGAAACCAAACTATTTTTTGTTCTTATTTGGTTACCCAAATGTGTAAGATTTGGTTGGTGAAACAAAACATTTGTACAGCTATACGTACATTAGTTTTATTTTATTTTAAAAAATGCCAAGAAATAACAGCAACTGGAGTCCGAAGTACGTGCGTCTGAACGCCACGTCTTAGCAGCCTCGACCACAGTAACAAATAACGGAGGTGATATATTTTAGTCTCACGCAGCAATGGCTTGTGGCGAAGTGTTGCAAGGTAAGATGGTGCTTGCTCGGTGCTGTACACACTGTACGTACGCAGCAGAAACCAGTAACCATAGCGTAGCCGGGAGAAACTGAATATATTGCGGCCACTCACGAGAGAGCGGCGAGGCACCCATTACACACTTTCTGTGACATCAAATGCACTACTAAGTTTAAGTGGCCGACGTGTAAACTAGCAAACGATTAGTTATAGCACAGAGCAAAACACAGCTTACCTTGCAACAGTTCACCACACATTGCTGTCACATAGTATATAATGCATGATAATTACGTAAAATATTTTCAGGTTTTATACTTTTTTTGTTTTCTGTTGAAATTGTTTCACTGAGAATGTTTATGTCATTGCTAAGACTCAATAAATACACCAAACAACACCGTTACTGCACGAATTGTAAAATAAACTGTAAGCAAACTCTCGAGGTGAAAATTCGAACGAAAGCAATGAAATGACCCGATTACTCTGCAACCAATCAAATAAATGGAGGTACTGACGGTACTAGACCAAACTGATTTTTTTTCCGCCACAAATTATATAACACTAAACATATCAACTTATTCCAGCTAACCAAATTCGTATTTACTTAAAAAGAAATTTTCATTTGACTATCATGATATTTATAATGTTTACGACAACCAAACCGATCAGCTGAACTTTCATGTAAAATAACTGCGTGTATTAAATCCAGTACACATAGATGTTGTCGTAACTAACAAACAAATGTTCGCTCAACAAATTATTTTTAAATACTTTATTTGGTTCAAGGGAACAAATTGAGATTTTTAGAGAAAGGGCAGATAAACCGAGTAAACAAAATAGTGTTAACAACTACTCATCAAATAAATTTATTTGGTATATGAAACAAAATATTTATCTCGGTGTTACCTCACAAGTACATTTATCACGGTTTTAATAGTTTCTCTACTCATTACACTAGCTCAATGTTTCATACACACTTTAAAAAAGACGGCTTTTATGTTTCCATATACACTAATTCGTTTCGATTAGAACCAGCATCCTCAGGCGTTGTAGGTAGGCGTTGTTTCGTTACATTCGTGGATCCAGATTTCGGTCGTAAACACAGTAACGGAAATAATATAATACTGATGTTGTATTTATACTGCGTCTGCAGGAACAGACCAGTACAGTAACTTTAGCCGGCTTGGACGTGTTTTTTTATGGCGCTGAATACCTTTGTAAATCCATTATCATTATTGAAACACCAGTCAGTCGTAGACACTACAAAGTAACACAATTTTCAGGCAGAGGAATTTTTTTGTGGTCGTATTGTTTTTGCATAAACAGCTGTCAACGTCACAATTTTCGTCGTTTAGTAAGAATGAGACGAACTAATTGAATAAAATATCGGAAAGGATGTAGGTTAAAATTTTTTCTACCGGATACTTCAGGATACGTCTTGTACTACCTTACGAAAAATTACTTGAATATTTTTGCAAGTGGGAATCGTGCCAGACGATGCCGCTCGTCGGCGGGTTTTCTCAGGGATCTCCAGTTTGCCCCGCCCTTACATTCCNTGGGAATCGTGCCAGACGATGCCGCTCGTCGGCGGGTTTTCTCGGGGATCTCCAGTTTGCCCCGCCCTTACATTCCGGCGCTTCTCCATTCTCAACTCATTTCACCCTCATCGGCCCTCAAGACCTCGTTGTTAAGAGCCGCCCAAATCTCTNAGCGCTTCTCCATTCTCAACTCATTTCACCCTCATCGGCCCTCAAGACCTCGTTGTTAAGAGCCGCCCAAATCTCTCAACTTAACTCATTACTTGAATTTTATGACGTTTCTATTAAGTATTACAAGTATTACTCCTCCGAGTAATACATTTTCGTCACCACTGTTAAGTTAGGAACATGTTTTAGTTTTTGATATCAATACATCGCAAAAACAAGTAATTCTAGCGTTGACGGCTAAATATGCAAAAAAAAAAGACGTAGCCATAAAAATGTATACTTTATGAAAAACTGCCTGCAGTGTCTCCAAATGTACCAATGATTCATGCAAATATAAATTATGGAGGTGAAAGGTGCTATGCCTTTAACAGGCCACTGATGAGACGTCATTATGATGGGCTCCTGCAAGCACTTGGTTAGCACGCATCAAAAATTATCATTTGCAACACAATATAAATTAATGTGGATAAAAAAGGGATACCTAGGGACGACGGTAGGCAGCATGACGTGAAGTACACTGAGAGCCAACAACAGCCAACAAAATGCTTGTTTGTATAGGGCTAAAAATATATTTAGTTGCCCCAACAAAATATATTGTTGAGTAAACAAATATTGCAACGAAAAACATATAATTTTGTTCCTCTAACAAAANGTTGCCCCAACAAAATATATTGTTGAGTAAACAAATATTGCAACGAAAAACATATAATTTTGTTCCTCTAACAAAATACACGCTTGAATCAACAAAACCTATGTCTTGGGCCAAAATGGATTAAATTGCTAACGAAATATGTTGTACAATCAACTTTATATAACAGTTTGATCACTAATTTGACTGCCTCCATTNGATTAAATTGCTAACGAAATATGTTGTACAATCAACTTTATATAACAGTTTGATCACTAATTTGACTGCCTCCATTTAAAATTACAGCTGGAGAGTTTATCTGCATGTTTTGTGACAATGAAGATAGTGACCGACCGTGTTTGTTAGTAAATTTGTAGAGGTGACATCCAAAACTTCATTCTTCCATTTTTGTTTCGAGTAATATTAGTCACGATGTAGCTCCGGCAACCCTTCGTCGGACTATTATCACAGAACGTGCCAAAACCTATTCCATCCCAGTAAAATAAATAGTTGAAATGTATGCGTCATTCTACAACTTTATCCTTCCACATTTAGTACTGTTCCAGAACTTAATTCTTACACAAGATCTTCTCGGGCCAAACTTCACATATTCTCAGCAGACACTTTCTTCACCATAGCGATCTGTTCCACAACTGCATTTGTCCACAGTTTGTATGTTTCGAAGAATGAGATGTAAATAAAGTTCGCTATTATTTGTAATGTATTACTCACTTTGTGGAACACTGCAAGAACCAAAGATTCCAGACGACGGTGAAGAAGTTGGAGACAGTATGGCATGGGAAGAAACTGAAGATCTTCGACTTTAAGTGTCACATACTTTGCATAGTATTGTAAGACATTTTAAGTACTTCAGTAACAAGAAATTATTTTGTTTATTTGTGGGAAAACCAAGCAAACCTTTATTTTATTAATGGCATGTTAGTGTGTATGTAATACTGCCTTATTTTCATTACTCAGTTTGTGAATTGTATTGTGAGTACAGATGAAACACATTTTTATTCCAATGGGACACAGCATATTTCTGGACGTTTTGCATAATGATGGCAATGGTGGTTGCCCCCAAAACTGTAACACTCTTCAGGTTCTTATTCCAAAACTTCACATATCTAGCGTTCTGCACCAAAACTTAAACAATCCACATTTTAAAGTTATTAAAAATAAAATGTACATCACCAGGATTATTTTTGCATATATATATATACATATATATATATATATATGCTGTTGTTTTCAATAAACACGTTTTTCCTCTTTTCCCATAATTTTGCCAGAGTGGAAGAATGAAGATTCGTAACTCACATCCTCATTTATTGATGCTTAATAATGGTATGAACATCCTAACAAACCAAGTTCAACNATGAAGATTCGTAACTCACATCCTCATTTATTGATGCTTAATAATGGTATGAACATCCTAACAAACCAAGTTCAACAGGAAATTAAAAAATAAAGTCGTAAAACTTATATTTATTTAAACGCATTGTCCAGTATCTGAAATGTATGCATTTCAAAACATTCAAATTTTTTAAGTTGTCATTTTAACTGAGGTAAATACGGAGTAGCGCTCGGGCGCAAGCCATCTAGGTTCGAATATCGGCCTAAATTCCTATTTTTTAAATTTTAACCGTAACTGTTTAATGTACGCAGAACCATACAAATGTTTAGCTGCATCAACAAACTCTTTGTTAGGGGCAGCTAACTGAGAGCAACAAGACAATTTGATATCAACAAAAATATTCCATTGCCCCTATACGAAAAATTAATTTGAATTCGCCCAAAAAACTTTCGGCGTAGGTGTGGGTGTTATTTTCCTGCCCCGCCAGAGAAGCTGGGCGGCACGTGTCAGGTGCAGAATAAACTTTAATATCCGCCGCCGCCCACCCCGCACGTGTTGCCATGGCGACGAGGGAGGGGGTTCGGAACAGGTGGGGTGAATGCTATGGGGTGCTGCGTAGGGGTGTGTGTAGCGGGAATGCGGGTTTATTATTGGGCGTATATTAAACAGCTAACACGCAGCCATCAGCCACGTTCTCCATCCAGATTCTCCGCACCTGCACCGCCAATCGAAAATAAATTGCCGGGGGAAAATTGTATTGATGCACAAGCCATCGATAAATTACTATCAACGCACGCGCGTGCACACACTCACACACACACACACGTATTTTTCTTTGCAGTGATAAAATCTTTTCTGCCCCATATAAACGTGTTTTTAAAATACAAACCCCTGCAAGGCAGTTTCCCCACACACTCAAAAAACCTTTTGTACATATATTACGCTCCATTTCAAAACTGTGTTATGGGAATATTATTGCGACAAGTTTTAATCATCGCACAATATACACGACAAGATATGTGTAATTACAAAAAAAAACCTTTCGTTGAAATGAGATTAAGATATAGGTTAATTTAAAAATTAAAACGTGCAAACGAAAAATTTTAATGACAGAAAACGTGGTTCCTTTACGATCCAATTTGTGTAAAGCCGCCTAACATTTATTAATCTCAAACAAAGTTGCAGTGAACATTTTTTAAATATTTGTTTTAAAGAAAGCGTTTTTCACGGGGCAGGGTTATGTTTTGTTCACAGTGAGATATAATGCCTAACTGCTTTGCAGTTTTCAAACAACTTCACAGAAAATGACTACATTAAGCCATATACGCTATGCAATAAAATCAGAATAATATTTACGACTTTATTTGTTATGTTACTGTGCTCATTAGCTAAAACTATATGGTCTGTTTAGCTGTGTTGCTAGCAGTCACATACAGAAATTTACGTGGCATGTAACAACGTGTCCAAGCTCTTGACGCATAACTATAAAGAGAACAGGGATGTGAGAATGATATGTAGTGATGAACAGTCTTACAGATATACCAATGTCACATGCATTGACATGTTGACACGTAACATGCGCTATCTACACACAGTAAATTACATAGCTAATATTTTTTCTGAAACTAAGCTATTGCGATATGCCGCTTGTTATGTAAGTGAATAACTTATAATCCTCACTAATTAAGTTATGTTGCTGTCGAAATGTTGGGCTAGTTCAATACTGAACCACCTCTTTCAGGCCGACGTTAATGTATGGTTTCAGATGTTGCAAACATGTCAATTTTTACTAGTACTTGTTCTGTTATCACAGCCAATGAGCTATTTTAGGCTTTGGGTTCGGAAATATTAATGAAGGCTGTTCACGGTAAAGTAAGTAATTTTTAAATCAACATTTGAAAAAAAATTACTGTTCACAACTATACGTATGCTTATAGTACAGGCTGGAATGCAGGTTGCCAGTTAAGTTGGCAGCTAATTTAGACAAATTGTTCTATGACTTGACATTGTGTTGAGAGTGACATATTAAAATTAATGACTACTGAACTGAAGTGTTTCCGGATCTTTAAACATAGAAGGGCATACATCTACATTTTATCTACACGTTTACTTTCCTACAAATTCTACAGTTTCACTTGGATGGCGCATGAATAAAGTGAAACGGTCCATGGCAGCAACGTAAATTTTACATAATGGCGGAATGATACAAAATGAGAGGCAAAGTAGGTCCTAGGCGGAAAGATTATTGGAGACTGANATAAGGGCATACATCTACATTTTATCTACACGTTTACTTTCCTACAAATTCTACAGTTTCACTTGGATGGCGCATGAATAAAGTGAAACGGTCCATGGCAGCAACGCAAATTTTACATAATGGCGGAATGATACAAAATGAGAGGCAAAGTAGGTCCTAGGCGGAAAGATTATTGGAGACTGAGCCTCGCACTGTACATCGCTGGCCGAACATAACCTTCTTGTGCGTTACGTACACAGCCGTGCACATCAGGTCTGAGCGGGTTAAATATACGCGAAGCAGCACGCGCACGCACGCAACTGTACTTTTAGTACCTCAGAAAATTATCCCATCTTTTATAAATTATCACGAAGGGCCGGATACAGAACTCATAACATCTCTTTGTACAGGTGCAATGGCCGCATATATGTTGGCAGCTACCAATATTGCTATTCAAATTCGAAATAATATATACATATGTTACTAGTTACTGAGTGATTATATCATGGTTTTTAACTTTACAAAAATGAAGTGTTGCATATGTTTGATTTTATAGAAAACACACAGGAAATGGATTACGGAAATAATTTCCTTATTATGTGAATCCTGTTTTTTTAAACCTCATCATGCCGTGCTGGAAATTATTTGATTATTGGTTCTTAATTTACGCGGTCCCTTTCAATTCAAACAGCCTGTATATGCTACTATTTAGGTGGAGCTATTATATCTTGTTTTCATGGTTGCAAATTTATGACAAATAAAGTTAGTGCTTTCTGCTTTACACTTATTAGAGTATGGATTAGCATATTAGCAACGCCTTTAGATTGATGCAAGAATTTACACTTTTCACTTAACTGGCGCATGGACAATGTAATTAGACTCATGCCAATGTAAATTCTATATATGGCGGCAGGATACAAAACGAGGTAAAAAGCAGATCTTCAGCAGGGATTTCAGAAGTGATCACTTTACCCTGAACAGTTCCACCTAAATACTAACATGTACAGGTTGTTCAGGGTAAAGTCCTGCTGAAGATCTACTTTTTACTCGTTTTATATACTGCCGTCATATGCAGAACTTACATTGCCATGCGCCTAATGACTTCATTCATACGCCAGTCAAGTGAAAAGTGGTAATTGTTAGGAAATGAAATGTGTTGCTAATATTCCAATCCATACTCCAACGAGTATAACACAGAACACACCAACCTTATTACTGTCATAAATTTAAGCATTACACTCGCATTGCAACGTTAAGACTAGGAAATATTTTACTTCATTCGTTGCCTACTTAACTAGGACCCTACATGCGAGTGTGTGAGGTATCATATATATATGCATTAACGGGCAGTGATTTGAAAAAAAAATTGATTCAGAAGTGCTCACTTACCGTGAGCAGCCTAANCAAATAAAGTTAGTGCTTTCTGCTTTACACTTATTAGAGTATGGATTAGCATATTAGCAACGCCTTTAGATTGATGTAAGAATTTACAATTTTCACTTAACTGGCGCATGGACAATGTAATTAGACTCATGCCAATGTAAATTCTATATATGGCGGCAGGATACAAAACGAGGTAAAAAGCAGATCTTCATCAGGGATTTCAGAAGTGATCACTTTACCCTGAACAGTTCCACCTAAATACTAACATGTACAGGTTGTTCAGGGTAAAGTCCTGCTGAAGATCTACTTTTTACTCGTTTTATATACTGCCGTCATATGCAGAACTTACATTGCCATGTGCCTAATGACTTCATTCATACGCCAGTCAAGTGAAAAGTGGTAATTGTTAGGAAATGAAATGTGTTGCTAATATTCCAATCCATACTCCAACGAGTATAACACAGAACACACCAACCTTATTACTGTCATAAATTTAAGCATTACACTCGCATTACAACGTTAAGACTAGGAAATATTTTACTTCATTCGTAGCCTACTTAACTAGGACCCTACATGCGAGTGTGTGAGGTATCATATATATGCATTAACGGGCAGTGATTTGAAAAAAAAATTGATTCAGAAGTGCTCACTTACCGTGAGCAGCCTAANTATATATATGCATTAACGGGCAGTGATTTGAAAAAAAAATTGATTCAGAAGTGCTCACTTACCGTGAGCAGCCTAATAGATGTAATAAAGTTACCATAGAAACCAGTTTTGTATGTAACTTATACAGCAATGTCACAACTAAAACAAAATTGGAAAATTATGTCTATACTGCTAACATTTCCACCCCAACCGTCCCTAAAATTTAAATAAACAAAGTACGCATTCGCCACAATAATAATAATATATGTACATAACGTACCAATCAAGAATGATAAAACCAGTAAAGTAGTGATTCAGAGGTTCTCGTAAATTTTTAGACTTCTAGACATACGAAAAATATAAAGTTGTCATTTCAGTTAAACAAAATGGGCTGCGTGGCCATTCAGTCAAAAAATATCTGCGAACTTGACAACGGTCTTAGATGAAAGGCATGCATTGCTACTGTGCTGCCGGGATTACACTCGTACCAGCGACCTCTAGCGTCTTGACCTAGAATATTATCACTTGCGCCGTCGGCCCACAAAGAAATCTTATTTCTGATGCATCTTCAACGCCAATGATTTTAAAAACATTTTAGAAATCCAAAAAAGTATCCGGAACTTTAGAATGCCATTATTTAATTCCTATGTTTAGAAATTAATTTTTTGGNTTTAGAAATCCAAAAAAGTATCCGGAACTTTAGAATGCCATTATTTAATTCCTATGTTTAGAAATTAATTTTTTGGTACTTAAAACAAATACGCTGATATTAACGACACGTTGTAAATATGAACAATGCATACATATGCGCTTTATTAAATAAGCATGACCCGCTCCGGAATATTCCATTTTAATTTTCATAATTTCATACACTGCAAAAGTGGTTTTTTTTGCAATAAATTATTTGAAAACTGACTGTCAAGGCTATTTTTGTAACATTACAAGAAAATTATAGAAAATCTCTCAACATGTTATTGTAGAATGCTGTTGAATTTTACCAAGCAAGTACTGCGGAACTGTAGTTTATTATAAACACGGAGACACACACACACGCACAATCTTGGATGTTTCAGAAAACAATGGGCTATGAAGAGACAATATTTCGCCTGTAGAGAAACATTTGGCAACTAGTTTCTAATAATTGTTTCTAAAACGTACCAACAATGTTTGCTATAGTTACTTACAAATTTTCTGAAGTCCTGCTAAAGTTATATTTTCAGGATATTCCTCCACCTAACGTCAAAAAAGTTTAATTAGGTTAAGGTTAGTTAAATTCAGGTTTGGAAGATCAATGTTAAAAGTTCGGCAACCAAACATTTTCGCTACTAGGTAAGCGCTAGTGTCGGCAATGTGCAAGATTTTCTCTATTTTATATGTTAAAAAACAGGATAACTGCAATAATCATACATCAACTATAAAATAACTTCGTATCTAAGTAATATCTTTCTTTTTATTATTCATATAGCTTAAATTTTTTTATTGAAAGTTACCTTTTGTAACACTGTGCACCTGGCGGCGAGAAATTTTCCCTATGCCAAACTCTCCCAAAATAAATCACGTTTGGTTCCTAACCTGAGTAGAATAAAGCTTAACTGAGTCTGGAGAATTACACCAAAGGGACAACGTGCCGTATTCGTGCGCACTCAGTTTAGTAATATTTTGCATGAGAACTATTTCTTACTAGGCATACCAACATACACATTTTCTGCCTGATTTTATTCACATTAACTATGATTGAAACATTAAAATTTACAGATAAATGTTCCATCTAACCAAAAATAATATACCTTTATTTTAACAGAATTATTAAATATTTTGGATGCAAGAAATTGAAACACGTCGTATATGGTATGATTTTTCAAAAGTTTGCTTCAAAAAGTGTGAAGAAACCGCGAATAGACTGTATGTAAAGACTGCACGGAGCAAATGTAATTATTTGCAATTAAAGTGTACGCAAACACTTACAAGTGCGCGTAGATTCATCCCCTGCAGCACGGCCTCTCGCGCTAAAAATAGCCACAGAAGACGGGGTCCGTCAGTGTGAGTGTTCCAAGTAGTGTTCCAAGAAGCGCGAGGGCTTGGATAACGAAGTCGTCGCTAGTAAATGCGATTCACAGCACATTCCGATCGTATCGTGCCGTTTTAATTTGGGAGTTCAATTAACATGAACTATCGCGCGGTTCGTGACCGCACCAGACGATCACTTTATAATGTCTATACTCTAAACCAATACTCTCTGTGTGTGGAAAAGTACACAAGTAAAACTGATTCAAACTGATATTACTATTAAAATTTTCCTATACACGAATTTTAAAAGCAGAGATTCGAATTCGTGATGACGTTATTGACTCATGTGTCTTCTGGTTTAAGTAGGTCTACAAGATAATGAGCCTTGCTTTAAATGCACCCACTAAAGCTGAATTTCGAAAACCACTGTAAAATGTTGTTATTCTAATGGTTGATACATTTTTATTAAATAAATTCACATGAAACTGCAATCAAACTGATAACATTTTCGAAGTGCATGACATACGATTAGTTTCTGGTAGAATAGAACATTGAGACCCAGTTTCGGAATGCTTGCTGTCTCTCTAAGAGGCTGGATAATTGGACAAATGTAGTGATCACAATAAGTTATTTACTTACAAGGGCGAGGTCTTGAGTTAGCATGTAGGTGTGTGTTTAGGACGCATCCGGAAGTCATGTGTCATATGACTTTTTCCAATTTTCTACACTCAAAAACAATGTAGGCGAATATAAGTAAAACCCAAAAGTAAAAGCAATGGAAGTGTTTTATGTATTCATCGTAGGAACAATTGCTTTCACTCACAAATGCGAATCATCTGCGAAATATAATGTTATTTATATTTGAAAAATTCTCGCCTTGTATGTTAACATGATTTAAAACTCAGACTTGTTTCGCTTGCTCCAAAACGTACCCATACTTATTTTTAAAAAAGTACAAGAACTAACAAAGGTTAAGATTTAATCTCGTGTCAGTACAATATCTCGGCACGAGACATGTCAATACTTTAAACCCTTGGTTTATACAGTTCAAGCAGTGAGAAATTTTACATCACCTTAACCATTCGAAAACTGCACACGAATATATTGTCGACGAGCCAAACTCCGTAATTCCAAAGAGCGGCTAGGCAGCTGTGTACGACGTAGTCACGTCTCCCACTCCCCCTGGACGAACAGAGCCAGAGGGCAGGACGAGGAAGGGAGAAGGGAAGGGATACAGACGGAGAGAGGAAGAGAGGTGGAGGAGAGCTCTCGTGGCAGACATCCAGCGCAATATGGCTCCGGAAATATCAACTTCACAGTCATGGAGAAGTTGCTTTCGCGTCTCTCAGCATAAACATCCCGCCCAGATAAGAATTTCAAAGGAGCCGTAATGTTTTACTCAAGAGTTTTATTACGCGCCATATCGCTTCGAGGGCAGATTCGCTCGTTACGTTGCTTGCCCGACAGTATTAACCAGTTCTTCCTGCGGCAAACGAAGTCAGTTTGAAGCAATTGCAGCATTTGGCTTGCTAAAAAAGAATAGCGAGTTCGATTCCAAAGAGAACCCAAACTTTACTGTTTACAGTATTTATTCCTTCACACTACAATTCAGTAGAACAAGAAGACTCCCAGGAAATTACGGCCATCAGTTCAGATGATGACAAATGTTAAAACTAATTATATTGGAACAGCATTCGCTTATAAGCAACATTCAAGGCTCGACCCCATCCATCCCTTTTGCAGAAATTCTTCGTTTTCGCGTCATAATTTCGGATTCATAGTAATTACTTACAATGCACGAATATGAAAAATTTACATTTTAAGAGTTCTTTAATATTTTTGTGCGCAATTTTAATTGTGAGTTATCTGCTTGTTGTAATAAAGTCAGGAATTTATTAATATTTTATAAATAATTTCCTGCCTTTTAGCAGGCAGGAAATACCACACAGTGAACATTAGATACAAACGTATTAAACAGCAAGTAAATTGTTAATTTTCCGTAATCAAACATTTCCAGTGATATCTCTGAAACTGAATTACGACACGAAAACGAAGAATTTTTGCATAATAGGTGAAGCCAGGCGTTAAGAAGTATTTCACTTTCGTAATTTAATTTTTTTCGTTTCATCACTATTGATTTTTTGCGGGGATAGAAATGGTTTAAAAGGATGTTTTTCACAAACGGTTTAGAGATTAAAATATTAAAAATAATACAGGAACGTGAATACACGCCACCGTTTTTATTTTTACTCTGTAAAATTATGAGAGTGAGAGCTGAAAGTCCAATGGAGGCACCTTGCCGACAAAAAGACTGCACGCTGATTCAGTGTCTTGAGATTTGTTGTTCCTCGGTGAGGAACCGAACATGCATCATTTTTTTCGACACTGTATCGAATTTATTTTTTACTGAAATAAGAATTATCAACAACTTATTGGGACTGTGTCAAATATTAAAATTACGTAAATATCTAAGCACATTTCTTCATTACGTGTTTCATAAATCTAGCAAAGTTATAAAAAAAATTTAGAAAAGTTGACACGAATTTTAAATAACCTATAAAGACATTCGTCTTTTAGTACGAAATTTATGAACAACGTACCGCATGCATATACAAAAACATTGTAAGAATCTAAAACAATACTACCACATACAACCCTGTAAGTAACCCGAACAATCAGGATTTGTGCACATAACTACGTGACTTTTAGGTTGGCGCTGAAGCGAAAAACTTCATGAATATGGTAATATGAAGGCGTTAACTGCAGAGATTGTTNGTGACTTTTAGGTTGGCGCTGAAGCGAAAAACTTCATGAATATGGTAATATGAAGGCGTTAACTGCAGAGATTGTTTCAACTTCACTTCCCAGTCATAATTCGTCCAACCTTTATATCCGAACATTAATACTGATTAAAAATACTTTAACACTGAAAGTATGAAATTATTATAATGTTACATAAAAAGTGAACAATTAAAACAGAAAAACTATCGACCAGCTACTAGGGCAGCCGTTCTCGACAACCCCAGTGATTATTTATACTATTACAAAAAATGACAGACACGTTCGTTCAACACATCTATATACCCAACGCGATCACATTCACAGACTTCGCCTTGTTTTCGTGCGTGGGGCAACCAGTCTTACAGACTTATTGCTTGGTCGCATAACTACAGGCGCTATCTGGGCGTATTCCACTTGCTTCGCGCCAACCCAACAAGTCACGTAGAGGAGGAAAAACTAAACAGAGGAATGCAAAGAGGTTTAGTTGAGCACTTTCAATTAACAAGTGGCAACATAAATACAATCCTGACCAACGTTACTTGCATAAAGAAGATATTTCCCACACATGTTTCCACCTGAAAGGCAACCTCTGTGATAGAGGTCGCTAAAGCTTTGCTTTCGGTTCAGGACGCTTCNCCACACATGTTTCCACCTGAAAGGCAACCTCTGTGATAGAGGTCGCTAAAGCTTTGCTTTCGGTTCAGGACGCTTCGAGTCCGAATTCTGGATACGTCATGGATAAAAGTCACCCCCCGCATTAGCTTAATGACATATAAGCAAGGATGTTAGTATACCCAATAAAAAAATGATAGTTAAAAAACCTATGATGGACGTTTTATTCACATAGTGTGTTTAGTGCGCTTAATCTTTTACGGCATTACATCGGAGGCACAGTTTCGATTCCCTGAATTGGACTTTTTCTTCGAAGCTTCCAGGGGATGATGTGTCTAAGGTCGGTTATTATACAAGCCTTCATTCTGCTACCCAGCGGCAAAAGGTGACATTAGGCAACAGTGCGAGTTCTGTTTTTCGACCTCCGACTACAAATGTCTCGCAAATATTAAAATAACGATAATAAAACCAGCGAGTGTTCAGGATATCATATATTTAGAATATGAATTAATCTGTAAATGTTAATTTTCAACCAAAATATTAATTTTTAAACTGCAAATTCTTTTGAAGACTACAGTAAAATGATAAATATTTAATACATTTTAACTACAACGTAATGCCTCGCATATGGTGTGTTTTGCTACGTATTGTATCCAAGAAAGTTAGTTCACGAGTAAACAATGCACGCGCTTATGCAAAACTCAGTCACAGCAGACTTGAGAAAACGAGAAAATGCTCCAAGAATCCATACCTATAATTAATAATTTCCAACCCTATCGAATTACAAATGTAATGAATAGGAAGAAAACGCCAACAGTAGATATAGGAGTTATGTGAATTGATGAACTTATATTTGATTGCGCATTTGTTTCCCTTTGTTGAAAACAAAAAATACACTTTGTAGAAACAAATTACTTTTACGCTTAAGAAAAAAACCGTTTATTTACGCCACAAATGAGGAGCACAGTCTCGTTGCAAAACTTTCACATTCTCTTGTCCACACCGCAAGTAAATAAAACAAATCATAAATAAAACCAAATATTAAATATAAACAATGCTTACGTATAAGTACCAATGANCCGCAAGTAAATAAAACAAATCATAAATAAAACCAAATATTAAATATAAACAATGCTTACGTATAAGTACCAATGATAAGGAAAATACAAAGTTAGGTAGTTTCCTGTACTATTTCCCGTAACACGTGTGCTAAACTTCAGACATTTAAATATAATTGGGTTGAAAAAGTCTTAAGCTTACCCAGGGTGATAAAAACGAGAGATTGATTACACGGAGAGCTACGACAATTACTTTACACTTGCAATTTTTTCTTTACTGTTTAAAGATACAGAATATGTAAGTGTTAGATATGGGATTCTAGATTCAGTGTATGATCTCGTGTTTTTTACACGATGTTTAAATGTTGTCGATTAAGTTTCGGATCGAATATACTTGAAAAAGTACATGAAAAATCTTAGTTAGTGTTATTTTTGAAGAATTTATAGTCGCCAAATAATGTTTTGTCTACGACGGTGGCCGTACATTTTGTTCGAATCTGTCTTAACTCTAACAGCGTAATTATTTCTATAACTTGGTGTTATGGCGTTTTAGTGACCAGGACGGCGAACATAAATGCAGCCAGAGCCTTTTATCGTCGCAGTTACTCAGCTATGCGCAGTGGTGGCCGCTGCAGTCGATATTGAATGTTCGGCTCGCTATCCGCGGCGAAGTAGGTCAATTGCTCCGGACTGCACCCCGGGTACATGCAACCAGAGGCGTAATGAACATCTCGCGTGCAGGTCCAAGTGCAAGCCGCAGCCTGCACGTACAGTCCACTCACGACGAAGCCGACACTGTTCTCAAGGCACGGGTAGGTTCTATTATACTCAGGTTGGGAAGCTCAGTGCAAATAGTTTTGGCAAATAAACGTTTTCGCCGCCAGGTAACACTGATGTTGCACGTGTAAAGGATTTTACACGTTTTGTATGTAAATAAATGGGATAGTTGTTATTGTCAAAAAATACATACATTATTTTTTTTAATATACCGATTTGTATTAGTTTAGAATCTTCGTAAAGAATAAACTTTTTTTTTAAACTAGTGTGAGAATTCAAAGAATACATAACATGTTGCTTAATATTCTGGCGTACAAATGGATTTAGTAAAATCTCGGATGAACAGTTTCTTTATTTAAATGTGGACAACGGAATTTAAACAGATGGTGTAGTGGTTAGAATACTCGCCTCCCACCTAGGCGAAACGGACTCGATTCCCGGTGGGGCGGCTCCCGGATTTTCACATGTGGGATTCGTGCCGGACGATGTTGCTGGTCGGCGGGTTTTCTCGGGTTCTCCCGTTTCCCGCCCTTTCATTCCGGCGCTTCTCCATACTCGCCTCGCCTCACCCTCATCGGCTCTCGAACCGGCCGAATCTCTTCACATCACTTCACTTCACTTACATCGCGCGTAATTATCCTCCTGTTACAGGTCCAATTTGAGAGAAATTAATCTCGCCATATCGCTGACTTGGGATGGCCCGGTGCAATACTGTCTTATGACCAGACGTGAAACCTGAAGCGTTAAAAAAGTTCCACTTGATAGCGGCGAATGGACTAGCTACAAGTGCACTGCGTATTGAAGCGCCGCGGGTTGTTCCAGCAGTGGGACACGAGCGGCGACCGCGGCTGTCGATGGGGAAGCCAGCTCGGACGAGATGAGAGATAGCAGGCAGCACAGGTACTCGCTGAACCTGTTGTTAATCACTGGGCCGGGCCGTGTAACTGGTTTGTAATCGCCCCCCGCTATCGCAACCACGAGCACTCCCCCACCCGCATTCGGGGAGGAATTCACATCCCTGTGTTACGGTGCTGCCACACACACGCCGCTAATATATCAGAGCAGCGCGTCCCATCTATACTCTATTCGCGGTTTATTCACGCTTTGTGAATCAAACCTTTGAAAAANATATATCAGAGCAGCGCGTCCCATCTATACTCTATTCGCGGTTTATTCACGCTTTGTGAATCAAACCTTTGAAAAATCACCCCATGCATAACGTGTTTGGTTCTTTCCTAAATATGCCATGTATCACCAGCATTTTGTCATTCAGTTATCATGCAAGTACCTTACTTTGGTTAAATTGAACTTTTACTTATATTTAATATATAAAACATAATATTTTATTTATAACTACTGCAAATAAAAAAAGCGAGAAGATAAGTGTGTTGGTAATGCTTACTAACAAAAAGTTTTTAGGCAGAATATTATTAATCTGAGTGCGTACGAATTCGGTGCGTTGGCCCACTGGTGTAATTTGATAGACTTGGTTAATCTTTATTTGTATGAGGCGGAGGAATAGTCTGAAAGCAGAAGTTTAGCAGGGCTACAGAAAAGTTTGAAGTAACCGTGAATGGTCTGTATCTATTACCCTCACACAGCAGTGCAGCACATAACGACTGAACTACGAACTCGTATTTACGGCTTTGTAATTAGTTTGTCAAATTTTAGCAGAATTAATGTTGTGACTTATTAATGTGTTCATATTTCAGTCGTTATGTCTGTACTGCTCAATAGCTAGCTGAGTATAGGGGTACTTTCTGAATCTTTTTATAAAAAAATACAAACAAGACAGAAAAACCAGGAATCCAATATGATAATTTGTTCATTTTGTAATTTGTGTTCTGCGGGTTGATTACGAATTCCTATCGAATACTGCTAAATGCGTCGAGTGCTAAAGAAACACGCACCACAAATACTACGTACAACTAAGGTTAATTCTACTCAGGTTGGGAATAAAAAGAGATTTCTTATGCGAGAGTTTGGCATAAGGAACATTTTTATCGCTAGATACGCAGTGTTCCAAATGTAACTTTTAATTAAAATTTTAAGCGTCGTGAATTATGAAAGAGAAATATTTTGCTTGGTTACGAAATTATTTTATATTCGATTTTAGATTATTTCAGTTATCCTGTTTTGTGACGTAGAAAACCGAGAAAATCTGGTACCTTGCGGACACAAGCACTTACCTAGCGGCGACAATTCTCCCTGTGGCAAACTTTTAACATTAATATTTTCAACCTCAGTAGACTTAACCTTAGTACAACCTATCTGCGCACGTGTTTCGATACGTTTCTCTGGAACTTATGCCATAACAGTGATCTATGTCACCAAAAAGTAGGAAACGTAATGATCTTAATATGGCTACTAATATCTGGTTAAAGAGTGGTAAAATGTGAACTGTTTTTACTAAGAAGTCTACTTTAGATTTCAGTGCGGACAAAATCAACGGTTTCGCTTGTTTGGCATTCGTAACACATGCCGATGTGGCATATAAATAATATATTGAAATACAGATATTCGCACGACTATCTCGTAATGTTCCAAGTACCCAAACGCACCGTTAACAATTAAAAATGGAATCTTGGCATGTCTCTATATAAAACACCACACCAAAGTTATTTGCGCACTTACGTATTTTGAGGGGAAAAACCAAAATTATAACTTGCATAACTGTATTTATTAAGTATGTTTGTTTTGCAGATTTATCTGAATTAAGAAAGAAAAAAAAAACGTAATACGGCATAAGTTTTGTGTGACAAATCGTGTAACACGAACATTTTGTAAAAACGTCTTCCTGCTCAAACAAGGATTAAATTAACAATTTTTTTTTCATTTGCTGTATCTAGGTCAGGGCACAATAGTTCCTTCATCACCGTATCAGAAATGAAGGATTACAAAAAGAACCGTACACTATAACAGATAAACTTTCTGTTGTAAACAAACTATTAACGCGATTCATTTTCAATTTGAAAACCTGATAATATTTAATACTAATTATGATGTTATCAACCGTGTAACTATCAATCCATGTGGTACTACAGATTATTAATTTAGTTAATATTCTAAGAAAAGTGTATTTCCATGCAAAGACTGAATATTCTCTATAAAACAACAATAAATGTGAAAGTTCAACGAGAAATAAATAATTTTTAAAGCTACAAACGAAATAATTTAAATACGAATTAAGGTATAGTGAAACTATATACTAAATATCAAGGCATAATAACTTTGGTGCGTTTGCAATTGAAAGGATGAATAATATTTGAATACGCCTGACTCAATTCTCCGCTTCCGGTTTCGCCGGTAAGACTCCTGTCAATGACAATTTGGAGAAATTCTCATTTGCCCATTATATCCATTCGTTGTGGCTGGCCGGGAGTACCTCAGTTGCTAGAACGGAGTCGTCACGTCAGGCGGGGAACAACATGTACGTATTTTAACTGGTGAATTGTATCAGTGGTCACGATCTTGCTCATGTAGTGAGGAAGTCGACTCAGAAAATCGCCAAGGAGCCAACCACGCAATTAATCACTCACAATGTTTCGAGCCCATAGTACGTGACCGAAGTGGCACGGAGCGTAGAGGGGAAACAGGTCAAATGAGCACAAACACGTACGCCACTGCTAATGCGACTCTGACAGCTGCATTGGCGTAATTAGGCCTATAAGCTATTCATGGCTATTCACATAGTCTATACATATTTTTTATTGTAGCTTTAGGCGTTACTTTTAGTGTCCGGTGGAACATATACACTTTGTTTATTACTTACATGGCAATATTTATTTTAAAAAGTGATGGAATGATAAAAAATGGCTGATGGGTAAAAAAGTAAATAGGGTCTCAAAAGTGCTCATTTTACCGTAAACAGCCTATACCTTGTCTTTAGTAGTTGATAAAGAGTTATCAATAGCAAAATATCCCGTCCGAGCGGTAAAAGTTCTACAGAGGAAATTTGAAACACTAAAATATAAGACAGAATGACCTTACCAACACTGTAAAAATTAAATATTTCTCAGGAGCCGCATTGGAAAGAGCGCGGTTAAGTATGGATTGCGTTAAGATACATTGGGTTAAATATTATTATAGATCAGGATTAAAAACTATTAACATTGCTTTAATATAATTATGCAAATAAAATAGATTAGGGGCTCGTTTACACTGAATATATATTTCCTGACCATACCTAACCTGCAGCAACAGGAACAAACAAGTATTATCTTGTTGATACCCGTACCACCACTTTAACTTTCACTTCAATCACAAACACAGCATTTCTCGATAATTGTTATTTCAAGGGCACAAAGCAATTTCACAAATAACCTTCATTTAAATTCACATTGTATTTACGTTTCACTCATTTCGCTTAGATCCCCCCTCCCCCCCTAAAAAGGCCCTGTAGTAATGGGTCCGTAATAATTTTCAAAATCTGAATCCTCAGACACCCAAATTTCACTTAATGTGGGAGATAGGACACGTAGGGAAGGAACGTCTACTGCCAAGTTCGATTCCCGGAGAGGTCACTCCCGGATTTTCGCACGTGTAAATTGTGCCGGACGATTACGCTAGTCAGCGAGTTTTCTCGGGGATCTCCGGTTTCCCCCGCCCTTGCATTCCGGCGCTGCTACATACTCATCTCGCTTCACTCTCATTGGCTCTCGACCCTGACCTCAAAAGCCGCCCAAACCTTTCCACTCCACTCTTATTTAATGGCTGAACGTTTAAAAGTTTAAGAAGTAATATTTAATTCCAATATTAACAAATTTACTTAGTATATATATTTTAAACGTAATATGGACCAAATACCTAATATTGGCTGCATTAAGCCAACTGATATCGTCTTTACAGCAACGGCCGCACGAAGTATTAAAGCTAAGGGAGTGTTAATTCGCAGACTGCAGGATAGAAGTTGTAAAATGTATTTCATAACGTACTGACAATAAAGAAGTGGCTTCACAGTTAACTTTATTTGTTTTATTTGTGGCTATGTTACGAATAGATTGAATTAGCCATCTAAAGAAAGCTGCAGTCGCAGAAATGTAGCGATACAAAGTGAGGTTATTTAAGAAGTGTGGATTTCCCCACCAGTAGTAAGAGATTGAATGAATGCTGCAATGCAGGCACATGCCTATAGTTATTTGTGTCTTCCAGCTATTAACTCTAGCTTTAAACTACCTTTTATTTATTTACATGCATTATCTTAAGTGAGGTTATGTTTAATTAATTACTAATTAGTAGCTGGAGTATATTTTTGTATGAAACAAAATGATAAATAAATCGTATGCATATATTGTAATAATTTTGAAAGGTTTTGACATCACGTTTTCTTGAAAACTTAATAAAATTATACACGTACATAACATTATAGACAAGCCATATATTCTGAGCCATAAAGTATAATATGTTAACAATTTTTCAATACGAAGACTTAGAAATATATACATACTGCGCACAGTAAATGGCAACAGAAACTATTTCAAGTTTAAATAAATAAAAATTTTTAAAAAATTGTTGTGAAACTGCTACGTTGGCAACACATTCCACCTAATAGACCCGACATAAAGACAAACATGGGTTCAAATCACTGAGCTTCGTCTCTTTATCTTTCTTATTTTGTGGCCCCGTCGCCTTTAGTTTTGATTTTCCTCGGAAGTAATTATACTACAGTCTATTCGCGATATCTTCATACTTTTTTAATCAAACTTTTGAAAAATCACCTCATGTATGAGGTGTTTAGTTTGTCCTAAATATGCTATCTATCACAAGCGTTTTATACATCTGTTAAAATAATGTAGCTTATTTTTAAATCAAATAATGCGTTTTTTTATATTTAATCCATACATTATAATATTTCATATAGAAGTGATATGAATATAAACAGAGATAAAATACGTGTGTTGATAATGCTCAGAAATAAATAGTTATAATAAAAAATATTATGCAACTGAGTGCGCACGAACGCGGCGCGTTGTACCGTTGGTTTAATTTTTAGACTTACCCAGAAGTTTTGTTTGCATGAGACGGAGAAATAACCTGAAAGTAGAACTTAAGCAGGGCTTCAGAAAAATTGGACGTAACCGTGGATGTTTCACCCCGGAATGTGAAAGAATCGCACAGAAGGCACACTCGGTAGAATGGGCCGGGAGAAGGAAGCTGCAGTTCACGCTCTACTGAGTCGCAGGTTACAGACCTTGAGGGGACGGCAGGTCATTTAGCTGCACCACTTCGTGACNAAGGAGCATGCAAGGGAAGAGTTGCAACTCAACGGCATAACGAGAGAACGTTATCTCACTCATTTGTTTGCGGAAGCCGGCCGAAGAAGGTTGTAAGGTACTGCCAACCTTAAAACCCAGAGTAAACTACATAGGCGTGTGTAAGAGTGGTGCAGAGGGTGCAGCTGCACCACCCTTTGTGTCATGTCATTAGGAAACTAGAAAAGAATCTTGATATCGTATTTTAACTAGTCAGTATGTGTGTTTCAATAACCACTGAATTAAAAGTACGTTTAGTATAGCATAAATTATTTGTTATGAATTCGTTTAAATATATTCTTACGTGGTATTTTTAATCCCGTAAATGTGGATCTTTATTTTGCAGTTTCCATCCCCCATTACCTAACTCTGCGCACGCCTACGGTAAACTGCATATGTTCACTTTGTTATGTTGGCAGACAAAGTGCTTCACGTCGCCAGCCCGTTTTTTTTAATACTGACATACGTTTTTTTTGTAAAAATATTGATGGCGCCATTTATTCGCTGCTTTTTCTTAACACAAATGCATTTGAGAGAACAAAANGCCCGTTTTTTTTAATACTGACATACGTTTTTTTTTTGTAAAAATATTGATGGCGCCATTTATTCGCTGCTTTTTCTTAACACAAATGCATTTGAGAGAACAAAAATCATTAACATAAAGATGAAACACTACTTTATAAANAAATCATTAACATAAAGATGAAACACTACTTTATAAAAAGTATAATGCAAATATTCTCGAAAATGCAAGTGGTATGAAATAACACTTGTGAATGCCACATAGACAAGGAGTACTGAGCTACCACCATCAAAATGAAAACATTATTACGCGGTCACTGCTTCGAAACACGCGCGAGCGAGTGGAAGTGAAAAACAGCAGTTATATGACAACAGTGGCAGCAAGTCAAATGATTGTTTTGATTGACAGGCGGTGGCCGCGTATCTGTTACAGAAAGCGAGCCGACACGATAATTATTGTTGCGGCGCACGCTACTGACCCTGGTTGTATTGAGTTTCTGCGTCTATCTGAGGAATATTCTAGTGGTTTACTGCTCTCATATTCTGTCCGCACGACTCGGGGCGCGTTGA
The DNA here is from genome assembly GCA_002778355.1 of Clitarchus hookeri. Classification (NCBI taxonomy): domain Eukaryota; kingdom Metazoa; phylum Arthropoda; class Insecta; order Phasmatodea; family Phasmatidae; genus Clitarchus; species Clitarchus hookeri. The sequence continues at coordinate 418,413 of NQII01001024.1, read as the reverse complement.
ACATTCCAGGTCAAGGCCAGCAGAGTATAAATTGTGCGACGGGCCTCCGGGAGGGGAGTTGTTGATGAGGGAATGAGTGGCTGAGTTCCGAGCGATAGAAGACGAGAGGCGGGAGAAGTGACCAGCGGAAGGGAAGTCTGCGACTGCGAGTATCAAGTAGTGAAGAGTGCAGTTGGCAAACTGGACTATTCGACGTTACAAATGATGGCAAAAGATAGATTGAACATATTTTAATGATGAGTATGAGTTAATTGACAATAACTAAACAGGGGCATAAAGAAGGACGTTAATTAGAGTTGAAATATATATTAGATATTGCGCTCACTAAGAAATAAAAGATTAAGAGTTAAAATAGATAATTGAATGCTGTAAATAATTGCTGTGTAAATAAATTANGCTCACTAAGAAATAAAAGATTAAGAGTTAAAATAGATAATTGAATGCTGTAAATAATTGCTGTGTAAATAAATTAGAAATCAAATTTAGTTATTTTAATTTTTATTAAGACCTCCATATCTCACGATCTCAGCTTCCATGTAACAACATGTAACCGAGCACGTTTTTCTACAACATCTATACAGAAAATCTATGTGATCCTTTATACCGTATTTATGCGATGCGCAGGTGGTAAATANGTTTTTCTACAACATCTATACAGAAAATCTATGTGATCCTTTATACCGTATTTATGCGATGCGCAGGTGGTAAATATTGTTATGAGCTCGCTGCTTCGCATCCCTTGCGAGAGCGACGTATGAAGGTCATGCATGTAGCCCAAGAGCGAGCGACGAACACGAAGATCAGTTTACACAGGCTTGCCGCCTCGCGCGACCCCGCGATAAATCTTTGGCGGCTTGCACTTCTCACCTTCAGCTGATTGAATTTCTATGTTTATCTGAAGAATTTTCTGGTGGTTTGCTGCTAGTTTCTCTCAGCGAGACTCGGGGTGCATCGAACTTGCTATGCCAAGGCCAGCGGTTATAAAAATGCGACGGGCCTCCGCGCCGGGAGTTGATGAGTGAATGACTTGCTGGAGTTTTAGCGATAGACGACGAGTGAAACGAGCGGTGAGAGAAGTTACCAGCGGGAGGAAAATCTGCGACTGCGAGCACCGGCGCAATGAAGAGTAAGACTGGCAGACTGGCCTATAGGACTGGGTGCGTGAGTGCATGACATTACAAATTATGACAACAGACAGACGAAGTACGTTAATGATGAGTATGAGTTAATTGACTGTAACCAATCAGAGCCATTAAGAAGGACGTTAATTAGAGCAAAAATTGATATTAAATATTGCGCTTATTGAGAAATAAAAAGAGTAANGAGCCATTAAGAAGGACGTTAATTAGAGCAAAAATTGATATTAAATATTGCGCTTATTGAGAAATAAAAAGAGTAACAGTGGAGATAGATAGTTTAATGCTGTAAATAATAGACATGTGAATAAATTATAATCAAATTAAGTTCTTTTTTTGATTAAGGCCTCCATCTTTTACGATCTCATGTATGTCCCTCAGGCGTCATGTAACAATATTGAATTTAAATATGCAAATACTGAATTTGTAAGACTGTAGAACCTGGACTTCGGGTTTCTTCGATAATGAGTATTGATACCTTCCATCTTGGATACAGCAGTTTTATCGCTATGCCTTTTTATTCCAGAAGGCGAATAAATATTTGTGGCGCGACAGGGCACACACATCTTTCCAAATTTCATGAATCTGTTGCAGTTCCACTGCCTTCATTATTTTCTAACAGGTAGCAGCTGAGAAAAAAAGTGTGATTATTTGATGCGAAGGACTTCAGAAGTGATAACAGGAAGAGAAACGATATCATGAGTGTATAGTCTATTAGAGGCTTCTTCACATTTTTTTAAAATCAAACCTTTGGAAAATCACATCTGGTATGACGTGTTTTGTTGTTTTCTATACAACTGTCATGTTTCACAAGCGATTTTTTTATTTCTGTTAACATAAAAGTATCTTATTTTTGATGAAACTGAGCTATTACTTATATTTTATCAATAAATTACAATATTTAATTTATAATTAATGTCAGTAGAAATATGGAGCATATGTGTTTGTAACGCCCAGTCAGAAATAGTTCTCATGCAAAATATTATTAGGAAATGCGGCGTGCTGTCCCTCTGGTGTAATTGTCTATACTTGCTTGCATGAGGCGGAGGAACATCCCGGAAGTAGAACTTTAGCAGGGTTCCAGAAAAGTTGGAAGTAACCGTGAATGAATAATATAAGTTGTTGTGTCAAGCCCTGTCGGTCCGCTAAATAAAAAAAAAATTCTCTCTTGCCAGGTTTGGGAAAAAATACATGAATCCAAGACGGCAGGAATCAATCCACCTCGTTTTCCCTGTTAGAGTTGTTGGGACCTGAAGAGCAGTTTTTCGGCATGCTTCCTTCACCATCTCTCCAAACTTCTCACAATATTCCTACGCGTCAGCCCAAGGGTACGCTCAGAGCGGAGTCGGATTTTCAGATTCCCATCCTCCGTGCAGATCGGCCCGACGAAATGAACAATGTAAAAACCTCAAAAAAAGTTTTGCACCACAGTCCAAGAGAAAGTATGGGATGAAAAATAAACACTGCACAGAATACCACGCCAGAATTGACAAATGCATTTTGTAACACGAGTCTATTCGCGGTTACTTCACACTTTTTGAAACAAACGTTTGGAAAATCATAACATGCAAGACGTGTTTGGTTGTTTCCTAAATATTCCATATCACAAGCGTTGTGATATGGAGTATGCGTAAACGTAAAAGTACCTCATCTTTGATTAAATTGAGCTTTTACTTATATCATACATATATAATATTATAGTATTTCATTTATAAGTAACGTAAATAAAAACACGGAAAAAATTGGTATGTTGGTAATGCCTAGTAGGAAATAGTTCTTATGCAAAATGTTATACACTGAATGCGCACGAATTCGGTGCGTTGTTCCTTTGGTGTAATTTTCTTAGCATAGGTAAGTTTTGTTTGCATGAGGCGGAACAATATCCTTGAGGTAGAACTCAAGCAAGGCTTCAGAAAAGTTAGAAGTAGCCGTGAATGGAACCTCAGCGAACATCCTCCATGCGCAGCCAACAGTGGCGGCAGGAATCGGCGTGCGTGCGCAGTCTGTCTGCGTCAGATGGTTTACCGCAACTCATTTTTCATTCTGATTTCAGATTTCAGAGCGATCGGAGCGCGGTGTCAACGTGTTTACTCATTATATTATATGTATAGGCCTAAGGAAAATTCGGATCTGTAAAATATTTTTGAAAGCCGAAATTTTGGACAAAAGATGCGAGGTACACTCAAACTGGGTTGTAGTGGAAGACACTTGGCATTTATGTCGACAGGTGTACACGCGCAATCGCAGACAACTGACGATATTGAATTTCCCGTACTCGCTTTTTCTTCTCCTCTCCAACAGCTATTCTCTGTCTCATGTAACATGGCAAGCAAGTAGGGTAAGTAGGGCCAACGTTTACTTTTCGTTTATGTACCCTTTCGCCATCAGGTGGTGCGTCAAGTGGAGGCTGTATATTTTATCAACACGCTGTCAGCTAATGCACTTGCCATTGTACTGTAATGCTAAACCAATTTTAAGGTTATTTAGACTGACATCTGTCTAAAAAGAATTCGTAGGTTATAAAAATGAAAATATAAAACCTTGCAAAAAATTAAATATTCGCTAACTCTTTTTTAATTTGTCCGAGACAGCGAATTTGGGTTAACATTTGCGAGATGGTAGTTGTAGTTCTTATCACACTTTGGACGTCATAGCTAATATAACTGGAACTAAAAGTAATTCGGGAAACTTTATTGACAACACATTTTTATTCCCCAAAGACTATTGCAAAGCAGTAATTCTGCTATTAATGATACAAAAACAACTAAAGTTAGAAATATGTGGCGTGGAATTGCTTAAAAACTCTTCACGTGCGTCACACTTTCTTCGTTTTATTAATACAATATAGTTTGCGGGAGAACATGACGAATATTAGACGTAGGCGAACTATTGACGGCCGAATAGAAATTACTAGTACTCAAAACCGCCGTACACGAAATATATGTTACTTTAAAAATCATGCAGAGCTCACGGAAAAAAAACTATTTGTATATGTTCGTAAGTTGTTATTTTACACATGGATGCAATTTTTTTGTGGCTGGTAATGCTTCGAGAAAGAGCGGACAGATGGCGTGCATGGCATGGCAGGGCGAGTTGTGAGCCTGGAGCGTTACTCAAGAGATCGCAGTACGTCCAGTGTGGATACGACGTGTAAAAAAAAATTCAAGGATTTTAAGTTGGGTTTCATTTGGATACGGATCGTTTTATTGTGCATTTAATTTTGAACACCTATACATTACTACTTTATCACGAAGTTTAGTTTATAACTCTAACAATCGCTGTTTTGTGACCACGTAAAATAAAATATATTAATTAATCTAGGAACTCTTTCTTATAGCGTATTTTCTGCTTGTCTGAAGTGAGTCGGCAGTTCACTCAGAATAGCCAACGTAATATTAACTTTTGTTCGTGCATGCATCAGCTGATGCAGGATTTTGTAAATGGCACTTGGTTTGTTTCGTATACATCAAATTGCCACTCACTGACTGTCATAATTTTGCTAAGTTATATGAGATGGTCCCGAGACACTAGCGCCCGGGTCTCACTCCACCCTAACCGCACACTTGGCTTGGTCGATGGTCGAGCAGCCATTTCGTTTTAATATTAATCTTGCTTGACTTAGTTGTCCTGTAGTTTCATCAATTTTTACACCCGATGATGGCAAATTTGAAGAGTGAATAGCGCGGTAAGCTGCTGCTGGATCACTGCTGTACATTCTCGGTGCACGCAGCAGCAGCCAATAACAACTGTGCAGCCTACGGAAACTGAATGTATTCCGGCCCTCAATACGAACAGGTAAGGGATCCATTACAACACGTACTGTAGTGTCACCTGCTGAAGAACGCTTTACTGGTGGAAGTGTAAACGTGCAAGTAACAGAGTACAACACACAACTAACGCCAGCTTACCTTGCAACAGTTCACCACACGCCTCTGATCGTAAGTGCTGCACCATTGCGACTACAGGTGTGTTCGGNCCAGCTTACCTTGCAACAGTTCACCACACGCCTCTGATCGTAAGTGCTGCACCATTGCGACTACAGGTGTGTTCGGCGCCTGGAATCTGCTATCACCACGCGAACCCTCTCTGCGCTGAAAGTCGGAATCGATCGGAGCAGGTAATCTGAATCCGACTGCCTGTCTTCACTCTGGGCGTATCCCAAAAAAAAAAGAGATCTTTCTTTCCTTCACGGGCACGGATGCCGATCTTGCGGAAAGAACACCGGCTTCTCTTGTAGCAACGTAATGGGTTTTTGTCATCCTTGTTACTCCTTTCTCCCGACATGAAGTTAGAGCCACCGCTGACAGGTAATATTCCAGCCACAAAGCAGGGCAATCACCCTCAATGAAAATTCTAAATACCGAATATTTATATTAAAAAAAAGCGTTTGAAACACCACGTATCTTCGCTAGCTTCTGCTCTTACCATATTCTTCGTAATTTTTTACGTGAACCGTATTACATATTTTGTATGTTATTTGTTTGAACTAAACGTTCGTTAATTGGTTTGAGAAACTCAGAATTGTACTCAAATGCTAAGGTGTAAGTACCAATTAGTGGTGATTTTTATACTACCAAGACCATTTCATTCAAAGATAACCGTTCTCAGAAGACTGCGAGACAAATATATTTGTATGTTGGTGTTCACAATTGGAAACGTTGGGATTCAATATTAGGGAAAGCAGTAATATGCACCACACTGTTACATGCAATATTGTTCCCTCTTAGCAACACCAAAAANGTTCAATATTAGGGAAAGCAGTAATATGCACCACACTGTTACATGCAATATTGTTCCCTCTTAGCAACACCAAAAATCTTCCAACAGTTTCTAAATAGATTTAGAAAAATTGAGTTCATAAACATGTCAGCAGAATCTTGTCAACGTCATTTAAAATGGTAGCTATTAAAACTTGAAAAAATTCGTAACTCCATTCTCATTATTTATTGTTAACGTCATAAATAAATATTTGTTTCCTTTAATAAAAGACTACAGATTATATCATTCAAATGTTATGCATGCCACAAACTGTAGTAACGAAAATCACGAATAACGTATTTCATTTATACTAATATGAACGTCAAATATCCAAATTGAGCAATAATCGCTAGCAGGTTTTTGGCAAACGTTCTTTCATTATATTGTGTACGAGCGTTNTAAAATATCCAAATTGAGCAATAATCGCTAGCAGGTTTTTGGCAAACGTTCTTTCATTATATTGTGTACGAGCGTTAGTGTGTGTGTATGTGGAAGGTCTTCCATCGTGGAATCAACTTTAATCATATGGGACTTTGAACTACTGAACATAANAGTGTGTGTGTATGTGGAAGGTCTTCCATCGTGGAATCAACTTTAATCATATGGGACTTTGAACTACTGAACATAAAGACCAATTTAGTTGCCTATATAATTTTTAAGGGATTCTTCGATCGTTCCCCTTTCCACTCTCCACTACTTCAATCGTCCCCCAAAGTCTCGTAAAATATATTTATGTCAATTATATAAGGGAAATTCAGTAGTGGGGTAGATCCCGTAACATATTAAAATGAAGCAACGAATATAATTCATAAAAAAATCGCATCGCAGTTCTGAATTGATTTGATACGAACGTAACTTGTGACTTTACGACATTATGCGGCATACTCGAAAAATGCCAAGGAGGAGAAGATTACTTTGTCGCAGGGGAAGCACAGACGGGATATTTTATTTCGTTCAAACTCCACAACGTAACGATCGGAGGGGAAAAAAGTGTCAACCATTCGCAGTATCTTCACACTTTTTGAATCGGACCTATGAAAAACATGGCGTTATGTTGTTTCCTAAACATGTAATGTATCACAAGCGTTTTGTATTTCTGTTGACATAAAAGTGACTTGTTTTATTTTTAAATTGATCTTTAATTCGTATTTATCTATAAATTATAATATTTCATTTATAAATAATACGAATAAAACAAGAGACAAAATACGTGTGTTGGTAATGTCTAGTAAGAAATAGTTATCATGCAAAGTATTATTACACTGAGTGCGCACGAATGCGGCGCGCTGTCCCTTTGGTGTGATTTTCTAGAATTAGTTAAGCTTTGTTTGCGCGAGGCGGAGGAATATCATGTAGTAAAAGTTTAGCAGGGCTTCAGAAAAGTTGGAAGGAACTATTAATGGACTGTAGAATAACTTTAGACATCAAACGCGAATAAACACAAACACAAATCACTAAGACAGTGACAAGTGCTGCGTTTACGGTGACATCATAAATTCTTGTTTGAAATATCATTTAAAGCCATGCTATTGCCAATTTTTCCCACCTTTTGAAGATATTATAAAGGTTTCTTGATATATCAATGATAACTTAATATGAATACCAAATCATTTGAAAAATAACATTTATCATATTTTTTAAGAGCAAATATAAGAATTTTAGAGCAAATTTGNTTTGCGGTGACATCATAAATTCTTGTTTGAAATATCATTTAAAGCCATGCTATTGCCAATTTTTCCCACCTTTTGAGGATATTATAAAGGTTTCTTGATATATCAATGATAACTTCATAGGAATACCAAATCATTTGAAAAATAACATTTATCATATTTTTTAAGAGCAAATATAAGAATTTTAGAGCAAATTTGAGAATTTTAACTTACATCTTAACTCACACAAATTTAANGAGAATTTTAACTTACATCTTAACTCACACAAATTTAAAAAATAGGTAAACCAATACTTTTAAAAAAATACCAGGAGTGGCATGTCGCAATTTTTGTGAAATCTGACTTTTTGTTCACCTGCAGTAAGTTAAGGGTTTAACTTATAACGATTTTAACTTTAAATTTTGTTTGAGTGTTAAAATTGAAACAAGGGCGAATCACATGGTTCTAATAAATTTCGAAGTTACTACTCTTCATGACATTCTGACGCCAAGGACAATTATTTTGAGCTGTAGGTTAACGTATTTTGTTCAAAACTGAAATTTATAGGGGAAAAAACACATTTAAAATTCTTATGTTTCTTTCATTAGTTCTGAAAATAAATTAACGGTATTGTCATTCTTTACTCAGACTATTATTTCATATTACAATCCGAAGAAATTAACGGTATTGTCATTCTTTACTCG
>NQII01001024.1:398457-409001 GCA_002778355.1 Clitarchus hookeri | reverse complement strand
GAAGATGAAATGCAATCACCTCCAGAACAACCGCAAATAATTTGCTGTTTTATTACAATCCTTTAATCCCCGCCACCATTTATTGTCCCACTGATTATACTACGAAGGAAATTGCTGTGACAACACTCCGTGCACATCCGATACGTGTGTGAAAGTAGATCTTCATGAAACCTCTCACAGGAAAAATATCAAAAAGTACCGCCTGACTTGCCATTTCTTCGACTGCAGAGCTACAGCAACGTTGCAGTTCATCAAAACTGTTTAATATGGCTTCCTTATGACAGTGACAACTATTAATTAGTCCCCTCCCCCAGTATTTTGAAGCACGTATTTATCGTGACTACGCCACAGAAAATACTACCCCGAATTTCATGCTGCAAGGTTATTTATTTAAGACTACACGTGNATTTATCGTGACTACGCCACAGAAAATACTACCCCGAATTTCATGCTGCAAGGTTATTTATTTAAGACTACACGTGAAATTTTTTCCCCCGCGTCCATTGAATTAACGGATCATTTGCTATGCGTGCCGCATCTTTCTTATGATTACTTACACGCTTGGCAGACCCACCCAGTTATTACGTTCAGCCCACTGTGAGTTCTTTCGACACTCGGGATACTAGTGGGGTTGACAGTCATTCCACTAAGTCTTTGAATTTGGTACGCGAAACTCGATTTGAGTGTATCTGAAAAGTTTTGATCTATGGCATGCGTCGAAAAAATCACTCCCTATGGCTTTACAATTGTTATGTATACCATTCGCTACTTTTCCTTTAATGCTTGATCAAATGAGAAAATGTTCGCCTGTTTTATATCCTCTTTGCAGAGATTCTATCACTACGGCTATAGCCAACCACTGTAAATACTCACTGTATATCCGCAATATTTCCTGCACGAATATTCTGCAAAAGCTAGTTATCAGAAAAACTCATCACTTAAAGAAGCAACCGTTTTCTATACGCATTTGAAACAGTTTTCGTAAGTTCCAGGTATATATTTTTTTAAGTTACCTTATACGAATTTTTGTACTCTCAATAAAACACGTTCTCCCTTAATCTCTTTCGTTACAGAAAACTATTATTCTGAAACAACTGCAGACGTTAATGGGTGAATAATGGAACGTGCATCTTATGAGGGTTGAACAAAATAACAGCCAGGGAAGAGCAGAAAGCGAGACCGACGGCTACTCTGTACCTTGAACCAGAATTNGAGGGTTGAACAAAATAACAGCCAGGGAAGAGCAGAAAGCGAGACCGACGGCTACTCTGTACCTTGAACCAGAATTGACACGTGACTCTGACCTAATATTAACATATCACCGTTTATAAAACTAGTCATGTGAAATGCAACAAGCAAACTAATACGTCAATTATTACTCTTTTATGTGCAGAATAGAGAGAATCATAATTTAGTTGCCTTTAATTTAATTCCAACAATACAGTTGAAGTTAAGACTTTAAGATGTGCAATTATTTTCCGTTATTCGTTGTCGACAAGGAAACGGTGCTTACGTTGAAATAGATGCAGATGAGGCTACAGCTGTAACAATCAGCGGCGTGTGGAAAACTGTTGCAAGGTAAGCTGTGTTTTGCTCTGTGCTATACCTAATCGTTTGCTAGTTTACACGTCGGCCACTTAAACGTAGTCTCGTGAGAGGCCGCAGTACATTCAGTTTCTCCCGGCTTCACTCTGGTTACTGCTGCGTGCGCCGAGTGTACAGCCCTCCTCAATAAAGGCGTGAATCACCCTAATGCAAGCATTAACAAGTTTCCTAAAGAGGCAGCTCTCGCTCAAGACGGGTCCACGCCTTCCACAATTACTGTAACTAACTGTTATGAATACATTTTGTTCGCTAACAGACTTGCTTGAACCGTGGGTTTCCACTAGCCTTTTGTAGGTAACCTTCGCGGCAGAGGTCTACTTCAGATGAGAGCCGGCATGTATCTAGGAGGTCCATATTCCTAGCAAGAATAAAAAATACGCTTGAGTAGACTGCAAAGAAGAGTGACTATAGGCTGTCCACGGTANAGTGTATATATATATATATATATATATATATATATATATATTTATTTATTTATTTAACCGGACTCGAAAGTTAACGTCTAAGGTTACAATAAAATATATTTATTGACTATTATTCCATTTGAGAGGGCTTCAAAAAGTGCTCACTTTACCGTGATAACAAGAGTACAACTATGATATTGCTCATGAATATGTGGCTGTGATGTGCACGCTTACAGCGCATTACGTTTTACAGTCCAGACTCTATTAATATATTAAAGATTTTCAAAACATAATTTATATTTTTAAAAACATTCCGTCGTTTTGTGTTGTAATGTGCAAACCTATCCCTTAACAGTGGAAAGGGAGCTGGTATACTGAAGACCACATCGTATGAATATAAGCTGACATACAAGGGCGTAGAAAGAATTTAAGTTAGACAGAGGCAGGCATTAATTTTAAGGACACTGAAGAGTGCGTATTTCCATACGCACCTTATAGCACGATATTTACGTGAAAAAGAAATTGCATTTTTATCCAAACAATAAAAAAGAAGTAATTTTGAATAAAGAGGTGCCTACATTGCTAAACCTCTTATATACATTTGTACTGCCTCCTGTAAATAATTGCTGCTTCCGTAGTGATCCGATTCACTTCTTGTTATATTCTGGACTCTGCAATTTTTAGTATGGTGAGAGAAATTGATACAAAATGTTCTCATGCCACGCTTTTCACTAATGCCGAACGCTTACTACGATAAAAAATAAAACGCAGCCACCAGGACTGGATACAATATATTTATTTCCTACGGTAAAACATAGGTATTACATAAGTGCAAGGCTACGACATTTTCCCCCTGGGAATTAGGTTTCGATAAAGACTTCACATATGGCACTTTGTGCTTTAACATCCACAAGGGAGGCGCTGACGACACAAAAGCGTACTTGGCACGTTTTTGTGGAGGCGAAGCTAATGGCAGATTCAAAACCAACTATGTAAATGCCGACTAGATGAAAGTTCTTGCGCAGGCGGACTTAATGCATAAAACATGACTGGAATAGTACAAAAGCCTGGCGGACGGTCGATAGCCAGGCTCGGGTCTAGCGGTCATGTGGCACATCCTGGCGACAAGACGTGGAAATGTTTGGAAACAGGCAGCGCCATCTCTATGGCTCCGCGGATACTAGGACCGCGCTGCATTTAAATGACCTTAATTTCGTATTCACCCGCCCAGAACGGAGGCTCAGCAAAAACCCACACACGCTGCTTATTACAAACACCTCATTTATATAATGTCTCCGTTTATTAAATGCCAAAATTGTTTTTTCCTTTTCCCTTCCTTTACGTTATATTACGTCGACGCTAAAATACCTGATAGACTACATAATTTTGAATTACGAGTATATTGATACAGGATGTGCGTGAACAGCACATTTCAGCTCGACAATCACATATATATATATTATATATATATATATATATATATACACACACACACACACACACACACGCACGTTGAGTATAAAAGAATACCCCAACTTTGAAGGTCTATAATATCAAAACCAAACAACCTACAAAATTGGTTGACCAATGAAATGAACCGTGGAACCGTGAAGTTTGTTTACCATACATTCATACAAGTTCAATGTGGCCACCATTNGGAACCGTGAAGTTTGTTTACCATACATTCATACAAGTTCAATGTGGCCACCATTAGCGGCCCGAACGACATCTACGCGATAATCAAACTCGTTCCACACTCTTGTCAGCATGTCCGGTGTTACGGTATGGACAATGTTGCGAAAGCGATTGCTGTACAAGCCATACAGGTTACAGCTTATACAGGCTCTTACCGAAAGGGATAAATAACTGAGACGTGATTTCTGCGCGTTCGTTCTTGCCCAGAACGAGGTAGACGATGCCTTCATGTCTAAGCTGGTTTTTAGCGATTAAGCGACGTTCCATACAAAAGGTAAGGTGAACCGGCACAACGTGCGTTAGGAGCCTCCACATGAAAAAACCTTTCTTTTTTCACGGGCCCACTGATAGTGGACTCCCTTATTTGGACATGCTTACAGAGTGGTTGTTTCCTCGGCGGCGGGGAAATTCATTTTCCAGCAGGATGTGCGCCACCCCATTGGCACCTAGCTGTTCGCGGATACCTACGAGTTCGATTATCGCGTAGATGTCGTTCGGACCGCTCGTTATGGTCACATTGAACATTTATGAAGATATGGTAAAGTAACTTCACATTTCCAGGGTTCATTTGATTGGTCAACCAAGAATGTAGGTTGTTTGGTTTTGATATTATAGAACCACAAAGTTGGGGTATTCTTTTATACTCATATATATACATATATATTCATAATGTATATATACTCATCATGTATATATCTACTCATCCTGTATATATATACTCATCCTGTATATATATATTTATACTCATCCTGTATATATATATATTTATACTCATCCTGTATATATATATATATATATATATATATATATATATATATATATAATGGTAAAGTGAGCACTTTTGGAAGCCCTTCCAATTGGAATAATAGTCAGTAAATATATTTCATTGTAACCTTCGACGTAAACTTCTGAGTGTAGTGGAAAATACACACTGTGTTTATTATGGCANGCACAATACACGTGATTGATTTGATGGTTTCCAATTGAAATGTTAGGAAACGAATAACTTATTTTTTTTACTTTTTAAAGTTTGTCACATCACTGAGCAGAGAACAATGAGTAGCTGTCAAACAATGTATCACTCACCGGCGCCATCTACTTGATTTGTAGTACATGCTATGTATCAGAGATGGCGCTGTATGTAAAAAAAGATTTTCCCGCTTTTCTGTTAAAATTTTTCCTGAATTTTCTTTGCTATAAACCTCACGGAGCCCGAGACCTTTCCAACGAATGCAAAACCGTGGAAATCGGTTCGTGCGTTCTGGAGTTATAGCGTCAGGAAGGAAAACCCGACTTATTTTTATATAGTAGATATATAAACAAAAAGGATTTAACACCTGGCGGTATCTATGGATTTCAAGTAAACTTTATTATTCGTCGGACTCTTCACAAAAGACAAAAGAAGTTCGAGGTAACTCACATTTCAGATACAGTACAAATGTACCAGCATACAAGCACATGCTTCTTTTAAAGGGCGCTGTCCAACTGGGGAAGATGTACGTTACAGCGACCAATACTTTTTACAAAATACCTAGACTTTTCGGGGAAAAAAAAACTTGGAAACTTTGGGTGAATAATTAGAAAAGTTAATATTTTAAACAAGAAGAAGACACAAATGCGAGTATAAGCAGTTCACGGTTACGTACAATTTTTTTTAAGCCCTCCTAAAGTATTACTTCCAGGGTATTCCTCCGCGTCATGCAAACAAAGCTTAACCAATTTAAGGTTACTTCTATTCAGACTAGGAACAAAACGAGATTTCTTACGGGAGAGTTTGGCAGAGGGAAAATTTTCGCCGTCAGGTGCGCAGTGGTTCAAAAGGTAACTTTTAATTAAAATTTTAAGTTACGTGAATAATAAAAGTGCCCGTTGTAGCTAAGTTACGAAGTTATTTTATATCTGATTTATGATTTTTGCAATTATTTTTTTTTTTTTACGTAGGAAATTGAGAAAATCTGGTACACGTGCGACACTAGCGCTTACTTAGTAATGTAATATTATTTTGTATCAGAACTATTTGTTACTAGACATTACCAACACACATATTTCCCCCCTGTTTCGTTCATATTAATCATAAATGAATTACTAAAATTTGTATATAGAATATAAGTAAAAGTTCAATTCAATTAAAAATAACGTACTTTAACGTTAACGCATGTATGAAAAGCTTGTAATACGGGGCGTATTTAGGAAATAACCAAACACTTCGTACACGGGATGAATTTTCAAAGGTTTGATTCAAAAAGTGTGAAGAAACCGCAAATACACTATACACGGAACTCCTTGAGAGTCACAATACAAACATACGGTTTTGGATACGAGGCAAGGGCGTCTGTCATAATAAGTCACTTGGCACAAAAACGACGCGAGGTTGCTGAACACCTTGCTTATCCCCCTTTAACTAGATTTAAAAAGGGCACTTTGATTTTTTTTTAATTGCTACTGTATAATATCTATAATTGGCAATCGTATGATATTGAGGATATTGGAAACACAATATCGCCCTGAAAACGTTCATACAATCATGGAATTCATAATAATTACTTATGTTGTTATCACAAAGCCTGTGATATAAAATAATCTTAATACGTTAACAAAACACACGACAACTCTAATGCACGTAGAGATACGAAAAATTAGTGAATATTTTAATGGCGTGAACAAAGATTTAAGTTGTTTTGATTCGCCAACATATTATTTGATACATTTAGGAAAATATCGAGATATTCACATAGTTTTAGACCCTTGTGCTACATAGCAATCCTAAAACTTTGTTTCAATGTTCGATGTTAAACCGTACATTAGCGCTACGTGCCAGTTTGTTCACGGCTGTCATAAACGTGCTCGGAACAAGATGACACTGCGAAATAAAACCCGGATAACACAAACATATTTCCGTAGTATTTGTTTAATGAGTTCAAGAAATTAACATTCATTTTANCGAGGTTGCTGAACACCTTGCTTATCCCCCTTTAACTAGATTTAAAAAGGGCACTTTGATTTTTTTTTAATTGCTAGTGTATAATATCTATAATTGGCAATCGTATGATATTGAGGATATTGGAAACACAATATCGCCCTGAAAACGTTCATACAATCATGGAATTCATAATAATTACTTATGTGGTTATCACAAAGCCTGTGATATAAAATAATCTTAATACGTTAACAAAACACACGACTACTCTAATGCACGTAGAGATACGAAAATTCGTGAATATTTTAATGGCGTGAACAAAGATTTAAGTTGTTTTGATTCGCCAACATATTATTTGATACATTTAGGAAAATATCGAGATATTCACATAGTTTTAGACCCTTGTGCTACATAGCAATCCTAAAACTTTGTTTCAATGTTCGACGTGCCAGTTAGTTCACGGCTGTCATAAACGTGCTCGGAACAAGATGACACTGCCAAATAAAACCCGGATAACACAAACATATTTCCGTAGTATTTGTTTAATGAGTTCAAGAAATTAACATTCATTTTAATCTTAAAAGAGTAAATTTACTGCATTTGGGAGGATTCAACAGAATGCTGTTTCATTTTACATTTTAAAAACCTGACAGATAACTTGCACTTATCAAATAAATCAGGCACTAAACGTTAAACTTTGAGATGAAAAATACATTAAATACATAAGTGTTTTATCATTAGATGCAATGTTGTTTGTTACTTTGCCTCGAGACTTCACGAGCTTCTGTAAGTCCAGTCGTCATTAGTTTTTAGGTTACCTAGGTACACGCACATTTATAAAAGCTATTTTAATGATGTTCTGGTGTTGACCAAAATCTGACTTCTTGCAAGACCATATAAACTTAAATGCACTACAACGACAAAAACAACTAACTAGGTAAACAGCAATAGTCGTTTACTTAGACTTGAAGTCTGTCTTATCGCTAAATGGAACACCAAATACGTATGTTACATAGGCCATAATGCGTTTGCAGTGCTTTGTGTTTGTGGAAGTACAGAATACATTGAATATCGGATGGTAAATAAACCAATGAAGCTAAATCTTTGATAAAATAAAATATGCAGATAGTATTGGATGTTCAAGAGATATGCATATAAATCAGTTGGACACATCGTGGTACAAAATAAATTATTCGTGAACAGACTGGGTGGCAATATTATAGGGAAGATAAAAAATGCGGGAAAAATATACTTTTGGAATACATGAGCATGATAGTAGAATAACAATTAGGCCTCCTCCTCTACTTTACTTTGAGGTATTTGAAGATAGTAATAACCCACTACTACAAAAAGTGCCANGGATGGTAAATAAACCAATGAAGCTAAATCTTTGATAAAATAAAATATGCAGATAGTATTGGATGTTCAAGAGATATGCATATAAATCAGTTGGACACATCGTGGTACAAAATAAATTATTCGTGAACAGACTGGGTGGCAATATTATAGGGAAGATAAAAAATGCGGGAAAAATATACTTTTGGAATACATGAGCATGATAGTAGAACAACAATTAGGCCTCCTCCTCTACTTTACTTTGAGGTATTTGAAGATAGTAATAACCCACTACTACAAAAAGTGCCACTTAAAGCTGTTTAACAAGAAGAGAAACTGAAAATCTATCTGCATTGCGTACTATAAATATGCATTCCTGTCCATGCACTCATTGTGAGTTTGTCAGGCGAGTGTCTATAGTGTTTAAACTGCAAATTTTTTTTCTCAAATTCAATTCTTTATCTGTAACAAAAAAGTATTTACACAATGTTAAATCCACATAACGAAAATANGCCCATGCACTCATTGTGAGTTTGTCAGGCGAGTGTCTATAGTGTTTAAACTGCAACTTTTTTTTTCTCAAATTCAATTCTTTATCTGTAACAAAAAAGTATTTACACAATGTTAAATCCACATAACGAAAATAATAACACAGTTTTAAATGGCACTCTAAATAAAAATAAAAAAGCAATTAAAAATTAGTAGAAAATTTTTGAAAATGTTCGGCAATGTAGTGACTCCTAATGAATAAACAACATCGTCACAGAGATATATACTTACTTTAAAAAAAAAAAACGTATGGCCGTAAATTGACTAGGATTGAGGTATTTTAAGCTTGCAATCAATGTATGTGTGTGTGTGTGTGTTATGTGTGCACATATTGTACATTCCCGACTCATACCCTGCCGTGGAGCTTCAGTTGATAATATTTACCTACATTTAAGGAAAAACTGTTTACTACAGTCTGTTGGCCACACTGCAATGCCACATCCCTCAGCGTTGCACATTAGTCCCGAATGTGACCACGAAGTCGATTCTTATCAGGACGACAATAAATTAAACTGCAGTCGTGCATACCAACGAAGGTGTTCCATAACTTAGCGAGACGCGCAAACCTACAATGAATACGAAATTATGGCAATTTAACGGGATGAGGTCGCCTGGCTTCCATTTCATCTTACGAGATTTCTTTTGTCGATTCATGACACATTTTGCACGCCGCGTGGAAATCCGCGTCTTCGTACGTTCATGTTCTTTCAAAAAAGGGGCAAAAAAAGATCGTTCTTTCTGATTGGTCGCATGTTAGATATTCGTTCCACTAACAGTGATCGGTTACGAGGTTGGCATGTCTGACTTGCATCTGGGAAAATGTGTGATCTATCCCGACAGCTACCACTCAGGACTTGGGGTGGTTTGTCCCAACAGGTTTGGTAACCTATCCTCAGAATGAAAAAATAATATCTCAGCAAAATACATATACAGCATGTTCCCAAATATGTGGGAAGTAACCGTGGAGTGGATAGTGCGCCCCAAAACACGACAAAATACCCCTACGAACATATGTCCTGAATTCGACAGTTTTCGAGTTACAGACATTCCAACATTTCATCACACGTATTGATAACAGTCACTCTTTTACAGGGCGTGCCTGTGAAATGTGATTAGCTAGCTGTAATAGTGTGAGTGTCACTACCTGTCCCTTTGCATTCTTGACAGCCGACTCACGTCGAATGTCATGCGCTTAGAACCCCGGATCACAATCAACTGGACTGTTGGGCATCTCAAGACCATTGTCTATACAACTCCAGTTCCGGACATAGCAGTGCTTCGCCAGCGAGCGGAACGATGTTGCCAGCAAATACGTGCAATTCCTGGAGTATTTAGACGTGTCAGACAATCAATGGCGTGGCGTGTTCAGGCGTGCATCGAGGCACAAGAAGGACATTTTGAGCACTTCTTGTAGAGTGACATTTCACTGCTGGCACACGAACACTACAGCTACTCGAACTGGAGTGTGTCAGGAAGACTATTACGAATACAGTACAACACTGGAAGGTCTGTATCCCGGAAACTATCGATTTTAGGTCATATGTTCATATGCTCTTAGGGACATCTTGTATAGTTTTGGGGTGAACCACCCACTCCCCGATTACGTCCACATATTTGAAAGATTATATATATATATATAGAGAGAGAGAGGGAGAGAGAGAGAGAGAGAGAGAGAGAGAGAGAGAGAGAGAGAGCTAATTCTGCTAAAAACTTTATTTTAAGGCATGTATGTTTACACAAGAAAAGCATTTTGACATTTTAAACGCATTGGCACTAAATTCCTAAGTCATAACTCAGTCCCCGGGGATTGGAGGTCTTGATAAAAATAAAAGAACTAAATTTGATTTCTTAATTTACTTACATTGCTATAAAATATACATAGCTATCATTTACAAAATACCACTGCCCACATTCACAATTAACACTTATTGATCATGTCAGCGAGAGTAATTTTTATGCTAATCCCTATTACACTGAAGAGCCCAAAAAACTGGTACACCTGCCTAATATCGTGTAGGACCCCCCCCCCCCCCCCCCCC
>NQII01001024.1:370872-393589 GCA_002778355.1 Clitarchus hookeri | reverse complement strand
CCCCCGGCCCCATCGTCCCGCTTGGCCGGCGCGTGGTCCGTTTCGGTGATAGATTTTAAAACTTACTTTTCCCTACTGAACACAGATGAACGCAATTGTATGTTTGGTTACGTTAGGACGGTAAGAGAGGAGAGGTATATGTACCCACAGGTTCATATAATATTGAAGATATAGGCGAGTACCTTAAGTATGCACTGGAGCCGGATGTGACGTTGGTGCTGTGAGGTAACACAAATACGCTACACAGCGAGATGTATTGTACTGCACAGATAGACTTTATGCAAAGCGATATACTCGCTGCCACGATCGGATTTGAGAACGTAAAGTACGAAGCGAATAAAACGCACGAATCTACCCTGCGGGTAAACATCTTCCCCGTTACTGTTTTAAAAATAAATCTGTAATTTGGTTACCGAATCGTACCTCAACGGCAAGACTAGCCAAACACTACACGAATTTTCCGCGATGGTCCCACCAGGATTTAAGCTGGTGGACGTACCAAAGACGCCCATTTACGTTCCGATCGTGGTGGAGAGCATACAGAAAGTGGTCGTCTCTATAGTAGACCAAGACAGCCGTTTGATTAATTTCCGAGGCGAGGAAATAACAGTATACTTACATTTAAAGAAAGATGGGTCTGAAATCCAAGCGAATGTGTACAAAAGTAATAAAAACTGCTTACCGCACCAAACCAGATGTCAGTACGAGGCGAGCACACAGAACGCTAACAACTGAAAACGTTCGTTTCCTTAGAAGATTGGGTATATCGATCAACAAGTATGGAAGTGGAAATATTAAATGTAGCCGAGTCGGCAGGCTTCGAAGACGCGATCACCAAGGTGAAAATCCATACATACACTCCCTATCTGCCAGGTCCATAAATATCCTCGTCCGAGGTTCGGATCCCGGTACAAAACCAAGATATATACACCATGCTGTGTAATTCATATTTTAGGTACTGAGGAACGTTAAAAAAGACGGGTAACGCTCTACCCTTGACAACGAAAATCATTAGAAACGGTATACTACACATGATAAATAGAATCGCGTAAGAGCTGAATGGATGTGAAATGGATGCCACGAGATATGTTGTAATCTGAGCTACCAAAAATAACTATTTCTAATTGACACATAATAATCTGCCGGTGTCTAACATNCGAGATATGTTGTAATCTGAGCTACCAAAAATAACTATTTCTAATTGACACATAATAATCTGCCGGTGTCTAACATGCCAGGCTGGGGGATCGAAGAGGACTTTAAGATTCCCATCTATGCTAATGGCAAATTCAAAGTATGTATTCTGCTAGCCATACTTTTAGGGTTCGCCGAACACTACAAGCATGTAATTATTAATTCCAAGCAGAAGTTAGTTATTCTCATGGCCAAAATGCAAACGAACGCCGTCTTGGGTACTGCTGCCGCACCGGGAGCCACGGCGCTGGCGATATGATCTATCGAGTGGNCGAGATATGTTGTAATCTGAGCTACCAAAAATAACTATTTCTAATTGACACATAATAATCTGCCGGTGTCTAACATTCCAGGCTGGGGGATCGAAGAGGACTTTAAGATTCCCATCTATGCTAATGGCAAATTCAAAGTATGTATTCTGCTAGCCATACTTTTAGGGTTCGCCGAACACTACAAGTATGTAATTATTAATTCCAAGCAGAAGTTAGTTATTCTCATGGCCAACATGCAAACGAACGCCGTCTTGGGTACTGCTGCCGCACCGGGAGCCACGGCGCTGGCGATATGATCTATCGAGTGGCTGCTTCCCCGTGTGCAGGTAAAAACGTTGGAACACGTGAAATTTTTTTAATATGTGGAGAAAGGAAGGAATGTCGATATTGTGTTTCGTACATGGAGTGTAGAGACGTACCCGAGTGTACCACGCTCCATGAGCGTAAATTTTAATGTTAAAACTAGTTTCACGAGCGAGAAACCATGCTATATAATAGTTAAGTCTCAGACAGACAAACAGAATGTTGTCAATGCAGACCGTTCGAAATTTGATCATACGAACATTAAGAACGTTAACGTTTTCCTCAACTCTGAGTGCTATCCATATGGAGATGTCGTGCAAGAGAGACAATACTACTACACACTCAGACAAACAGGTTTAAAAAAAAAGCACAAAGTTATGCACATCAACAAATGCATATTGTGTGAGCATCGTGTGCTATACGTTGCGTTAGGCGAAGAAATTTCCGTNAACTAGTTTCACGAGCGAGAAACCATGCTATATAATAGTTAAGTCTCAGACAGACAAACAGAATGTTGTCAATGCAAACCGTTCGAAATTTGATCATACGAACATTAAGAACTTTAACGTTTTCCTCAACTCTGAGTGCTATCCATATGGAGATGTCGTGCAAGAGAGACAATACTACTACACACTCAGACAAACAGGTTTAAAAAAAAAACACATAGTTATGCACATCAACAAATGCATATTGTGTGAGCATCGTGTGCTATACGTTGCGTTAGGCGAAGAAATTTCCGTNTAGTTATGCACATCAACAAATGCATATTGTGTGAGCATCGTGTGCTATACGTTGCGTTAGGCGAAGAAATTTCCGTTGCGAAGTGCGGGAACGATAAGGCCTACAAAGCTATACACTAAAGCAAACTGATATAAGAAATAAAAAGGAAAATAATTATAAGTACTTGTCGCGTGCCGGTTTAGGGATTATAGCACGATATTGGCTCACATCCATCACCCCCTCACACCCCCCCGCCTAGNCTGCTACACACTGATGCAAAGTGATATAAAATAAAATGTAAAGGAAAATAGTTATAAGCAGTTTCCAATCACTGCAATCACATATTACACAAGCATCGGATGCTTTAGATGATGCTAGACAATACTAGACTGTCCTGGTCAGTACAACAGAATACCATACATATTCCATACGAAACGAGTGAAACGAATCCATCAAATTCAGAGTACAACCAACACTCACAACACTAGCAGCAGAACGCGTCCGACTCAACCGACACTGTGCGATCAACTAACTTCTTGGGATTCAGTAAGGCAGCCCAGGCAGTCGACCGGCGACATCAGCACCGTGCTGGTCTCGGCAAGTCGAAGGATAGTACATAAAAATAGCCGAGCGAGACGCGTCAGGCTCCAGGGTGGCAGACCAGCCGAGTCACACATACACTTCCCTTTACGATAGGAATTAAGTTATACAGTACAAGGTAACAATTTATCCCATTTTGAATTGTATAAGTACTTATTTGAATACATACAATTTAGAGTACCAGAACTGTAAGCACATACGAAACAACATACCTTTAAACCATTAGTCGCTCAAGAGAGACGACACTACTAAATGCCGAGGGAAAAAGATTTCACAAAAAATATTATAAAAGCAATCAGTTATATGTATTTACGAACAAATTCATATTGCACGATCATCGAGTCCATTGAATTATGTTAGGCGAAAAATTTTCCATTAAGAAGTGCAGAACGAGAAGTTCAACACTACTACACACTGATGGAAACTGATATAAAAGTAAAATATAAAGAAAAATATTTATAAGCACTTACAACCATCGCAATCACATATTACACATTCATCTTCTTTAGCGAGAGGAATTCAGTTATACAGTACAAGGAAACAATTTATTTCTTTCGAATACATTAATCTGTAAATATTAGCATGTCTCTTTAAAATATCGCTTCGAATAAACTGGTGTTAGTAGAGGATATCGCTTCTCTCCACCCTACTCACTTTTAGTTCTATAAAATGCAGTTCGTACCACCACACATCGCTCAGAAATTATTTCTCTCGTCAAGAGGACATTGTGAAAAAAAGATGGGATGTTGTTCTAGTAGTCAGAAAATTATATCAGCTATCATAACATATGAAAAAATTAAATCACTTGTAGTACTCGACAAAGATAACGAGTTTGCACAAGTGCCTAAAGAATTCCTTTTCACATATGCATGATACGTAATAAAATTCGTCTACAAATACCTACCTGTATATCTGGAACAGGACAAAGAGATTTTTGGCTGTCACCCATGCCTACAATGCGTTTCAAAGTAGTGCTACCGTTACAGACACACCACATCCCAGGAGCTGGTGTAAGACACATCGGTTTCAGTTAAGCAACAANAAAGTAGTGCTACCGTTACAGACACACCACATCCCAGGAGCTGGTGTAAGACACATCGGTTTCAGTTAAGCAACAAAGCTAATGTGTGTACCACACAACTAGCAGTCATCTACAGAAGCAACCCGAGACGAGCAATGAAAATAAACATATAGTGTGAACAGTGTCCAAGCGAGCATCATATAAAAATAGACGTCATTTTGTTGGCTAGCTTGGTGGTGGAAAGCAGGTCGTGTGTTCTGTGTACTGTGTACAGGTGTACTGTGTTCATTAACTAAGATCGTGTACTCTGCTACAATATGAAGACGAAATCGATGGTTGAAGTATTACCATCTGTAACACCGTCGACATCGAAAACGGCAAAAGGGAGTCGCTACAAGAATTACGATATCAATCCTACTATTGTGGGAATACCTTTACTACAAGTCATAATGCACGCCAACATGAAAGTTGTCATTGCATGTTCAGCCGAGCATACAAGAGGTTATACTGTGATAACTACGATGTTGTGTTTACCAGCATTGATAGTCTGTACAGACATAATAAGAAGTGCAAAGACGATGTTTGTCGTTCGTCGGGAAGCGAGTGCAAGTACTACAGCAAGACATTCGCTAACCACACCAGTGCCAAATGTCACGAAGTTAGTAACTGTCAATTTGCCTATGTCTGCTAGACCTACTCGTGTGATAACTGCTGTGTTGTATATGCGAATAAGTGTAGCTTGAATGCTTACAGCAGGAATTGTTCTGCCAAAACAGATGCCATAAAAGTTTTGCTGGAATGAAGAATATGTTGAGAATGAATCAAATATGACTATATATCCTTATTGCGTCAAATCTGTAAATAAAGGTAAAGTATATAAATTATTTCTATGTTATTCGTTTATCTTAACCCTCGCTAGGTTCATCTCCATTATTAGGAGAAAAAAAACTGAATTTGTTTAAGTCTGAAAGTGAATCAATAGTTTCTGTATAGTGTTAAGTATCGAACTCAGTTCCCTAACGCTGGCTGCTTAAGCAATACACACAGATGATCTCACCATCTTCGCTTCTCCAGTCGACCGCTAGACTGCACATCCATAATATGCGAGGGTTGCTGTGGTCTTCAGCCATCTTCGTTTCCCCTGTCACCTGTCAGAAGGGACATCAACATTATTTGTGTGACCGACGGGTGTCGCTAGGAGCACTCGTGTTGAAACACATGACTGACATGCAGCATCCAGCACCTACGCATGCAGTACTCGCGCGGTCGATGTGTTTGTATGGACCTCCCTCCCTCCATCCTGAGAGGGTATATAAATGCTCCGCCAGCCTGACTTCTAGCAAATGGACTGACTACTCTCTGGCTACCACCTGTTGCCACTGTTACTGTCCCTTCACCAGCAATAACTGCAAGGTGCACGATCATGATCATTTCACTGGCAGCTTTATTGGGGCAGCGTGCAATAACTGCAACATACTTCACCACTGCCCCCAGAGACTGTCAATCCTCTTCCACAAATTATCAAGCAGATTGGCTAAAATACTGAGGACATATTCATTATGCCGCGCACAGAAGAAAAACGAATCACCTTCAACAAAAGTTTGGGTGACAAATTCACAATTCAATTTATCGACACATTTAGATTCATATCTGCCAGTCTCGCAACACTTGCACAGAATCTGCCATCAAGCAGCTTCAAGACTACTGCAATCTTCTTCAAAATGACGAACAGCTCGAGTTGGTGACCTGGAAAGGAGTGCCCCCCTACGACTATGTCGTCTCGTGGGGAAAGCTCGCCGAGCTACAGCTGCCGTTCATTGCTGCTTTTTACAACCATCTCACCAGGTGCAACATCAGCGAAGAGGATTGCCATCATGCTTAAACAGCCTGGACAACATTCTGATGCCGTACACTGCAAAAATACTCCGAGCTGTACCTCAAGATAGATGTGCTACTGCTATGCGACACATTTGAGGATTTCCGGGGGCTATGTCTGACCAAATACAGACTTGATTGCATCCGATATGTGAGTGCTCCCAGAATATCGTTCGACACAATGTTGCACAAGACACAGATGGAGTTGGACCTACTCGTCGACTACGATGTTCACCTGTTTGTCGAGGCTGGTATTCAGGGAGGGGTGGCCAAAAGCATCAAACATCACGTGGTGTCAAACAACAAGAAAGTTCCTAATACATATGATTCTGGCAGGCCATCTACCTACCTTCAGTATGCCAATAATTAGTATGGATGGGCAATGACCCTGCCACTGCCACACGGTGGGTTCGAATGGACCGGCACGGATATTGATGTCATGACCGCGCAGCACGATGGAGATGTTGGCAACATATTGGAAGTAAATTTAGAGTACCCTACCACACTCCACGAGGAACATAAAGATCTTCCAATCCTGCTGGTGAACAAGTGTCCCCCGGGTACAAACAAACTAAACTCATAACCACCCTTGAGATGAAGATAAACTACATCATACTTTATGTCAACCTGAAGCAGGTATTGTGTCATGGGTTGAGGTTGAAGGCTGTGCATTGTGTGCTACAATTCAACCTGAAGGCATGGCTGAAACCATATATTAAACTGAACACGGAGAAATGCCATGTAGCTACGAATGCTTTCGAGGACTTTTACAAGCTGATGAACAATGCTATGTACGGATAGCTTATAGAAATTAAACATAAACACCAGCATATGGAACTTGTACGCAGAGAACATCGTGCGAATAAAGTTATCGCCAAACCAGCTTTCTGACGCAGAACAATATATGACGAAATGCTATCGATGGTAAAATAATAACATGAACATATCTTATTTGATAAGCCTATATACGCTGGCTTTGCCGGACTTGACCCGTCAAAGACTCTCACCTATCACTTCCACTACTATGTGATGAGGGCAAGGTATGGCAGTACTGTGGGTCTGGTATACACCGACACAGACTCCTTAGTCATGGAGATCGCCTGCCCCGACTTCTACAGCAACCTCGCCTCAGACCCGACACTTATGGCAGAGTTCGACACCAGTGCCTACCCTCTCAGTCATCCCTGCTACTCGACCGTTAACGCAAAGGTGATTGGTAAATTCAAGGATGAGTGCGGAGGTAATAAAATGATCGAGTTTGTCGGGCTGAGGGCGAAGCTGTACGCATATCGATGTCAAGATAAGCTAGTGAAGTGTGCTAAAGGGATACAGAAGAGTGTTGTAGGGAATACCATCACCATTGAAGATAATAGACACATCCTAATGTCCCAGTAAGTAATGAGAGTACAGGTCAATAGCATTAGGTCGCACCATCACGATGTATATACAGAATGTACAAACAAGCTAGCTCTTACGTGGATGGACAAGCATAATATCTTGGAGATGCAATACATACCACCCCCTATGGCTATCATACCTAAATAAAGCACCACTGGGGCAGGCATGTATCATCATAGACACTATGTGTCTGTCCCCAGGAGAGCGAATGGGGTCGGGATGCATAGTAGGAGGTAGTTCCTCGCCTCGGGTTTGTCGAAGCTGAAGCCCTCCATTCCCCTCTCCCACAACGATTAATATGGGTGTGTGTTTTTTCAGCTGTATACTAGAGCACATGCAAGAGCCATTTCATATTGTCAGGTATACTGATTCTGCACTCGTTCAGTTCCAGCATACTGTAGCACATGCGAGCCATATTCTTCTTGCTAGATATGCTGGCTGATAGCATGCTGTAGCTCATGCAAGAGATATTCTTCTCTTGTCAGGAATGTTACCAGTATGTTCTACTGTGTGTACTTTTTTCAGCAGTATACTGTAGCACACGCAAGAGCAATATTCATCTTGCTAGGTATGCTGCTGATATTGTGTTTCTTTTTCAGTATACTATAGCACATGCAAAAGTTTTATTCTTCTTGCCAGGTATACTGGCTGGTAACATGCTGTGCAAGAGGTATGCAGGTGTGTTACCAGTATGTCCTGTGTATGTACATATTCATCTTGTTAGGTATGCTGTTTTTGATGGTTGTGTTTCTTTTTTCCAGCATACTGTAGCACATGCAAGAACCATATTAACATTGTCAGGTATATTGGCTGGTAGGATGCTGTAGCCCGTGCAAGAACTGTCAGGCATGTTACCGACATGTCATGATATGTGTACTATTTCGCATTATACAATCGTTCATATACTAGCACAAGGGATTTGTCTCCGACCTGGAGTTGAGAATGTGATATGATATTCGTATCATACTAGCATTGTATTAACTGGTGGTCGTATTGTACAGGATTTTATTCACTAGTTATTCCCTCTTCCTCTGCCTCTGCTGTACTCTTCCCCTTTGCTGTCATCTGTCGGAGCGTTTCTTTGTCCGCTTTGTATTTTTAGGTGGGTTGTTTTTTCTCTCCATCATCGTAAACGGCCTGTACACTATTCATGCGACGCCACTGGTGTTTCTTTTTCCTTATACACGACATGTTTATGTCTAAGGTAAAAATCAATTCCGATGGCGTTTTTGCTGGCGTAGTGTACTGCCCCAGTCCCAAGCCCGGGAGCAGTCTGCATGGTTATGCCATGCGGACAGTAAGTGTGAGAGCGACCATGCTGCTGTGAAAGTGACTAGTTAATCTACTACTTGTTACAGAACGAACAACTGTTTCCCACGTGCGAGTGACAGCTACGTTCTGGCCCACGCTCAACAATGTAGTGTGTGTATACGACAATTCCGTCCAAGGCTGGCTTGGACGTGCACATGATCTATGTATGTTATGTTTCATGGTTAACAGCCTTGGAACTAAATATGTACGTTTATTATGAACGTGCAGGACTGCAGCCTTGGTACTGGGTACAGACGATATTTTTCGCTCTATTAATTTACAGATGGTCACGACTTGTCCCTTTTGTTTTGATTATTATAAACGTTGACGCTATATCGCCACTGTGGAAGACAGAGTGGCTTATAGTGTCGTTGTTAATGCCCCAGGCACAGATTATATGATGCCTGAAGGTTAAGGGGTTTGCAATAATTTAGTCGGTTGCTGTTTCATTTTTAAGAACGAATATATTGTCTGGAGTTTACACAAGAACGACATACATCAGCACTTCCGAGGTGTGGTACCTAATTTGACTACTCAAATTCACTGGGCGACTTCGTAGTTGAGTGGGGCTTCTCTGGGTGTCAATTTTTATACTTAACTCAGCGGTGAGTGTTGGTAGGCTGTCATCTGGGGAATGAGCTCCGGCGAAGTGGTAGGCCTTGGAAAAAGGCCCGCAGGTGCTGCCGTCTCCGTGGACTGCGGTTTGGACTCGTGCTCACGTCTTCCCACGATTCCTTGACGCAACTCTTCCCTCTGCGCGGTGATAATGAACTGTCTCTCCCAATACTCTCGAAAAGGGGTTTTTATGCTTGCCAGCCACCAGTCATAATTGTCGGCACGTGTCACCTTGTGGGGGAAGGGTTTGAGGGTGTAGGACGCAGAACAATGCCTTTCAAAACACGTGTCCTGGTTTTTGAAGGTTTGAGGTGGGGGGGGGCATTCTCGGCACCAATATCCAGCTCGTCAGCTATTTCTTCGTGGTGCGTTTCCCTAAATTTAGGCGAACTGCGTTTCTATATCTCGTGAAACCTTCGCGCTCAACAGATCTCACGGCGGGCTAGAGGCTTAAGGGGGGAAGGGGGTGGCAGGGAGGCCCATGCCTCAGCGACATGTGTACTGGCGCGCGCCACCTGCCTCGTGGCACGTGTCAACTGGGGTATGCTCGCAAAGTGGGTCAGCGAGGTTCCTATTCCCAAAAGACATCACACGTCAATACATANGGCCAGCGTCGCTCTACTATCCCTAAACCGTCACACGACAACATGCAAGACTGCGGTCTCGGTACTCGATTTGACTGCCGGTATTTTATTACACATATAAGAAGTGTATGTATATTTTATGAATGATGATGTGAGAATTTATTATTATATTTCTTAAGAAATGTTTACATGTTTATTATATGTTGAGTGCGTAGGCCAGTGCGTCTATGTATGTTATTTCGTCTTCTTAAACATTCCATGCAATGGCGGACGTATGGTCAAGGCATCGGACTGACGANCGTCTATGTATGTTATTTCGTCTTCTTAAACATTCCATGCAATGGCGGACGTATGGTCAAGGCATCGGACTGACGACCCAAGGGTGGTCAGAACGATCCCGCACGCCTCCTGCATTTTGTGAGTTCCCAAACTACAAAATTCCCAGTGATCCTGGTGGTCATTGTTTGAACTATACTCCCCGATTCTAGCGTGCTCCCGCAGGCAACTAGTGAACTAACACAATGTTTGCAAGGAATGAGAGAGGTGGCCGCGGTTCGAATTCGGTAAGACTCTGAGAAAACCCCCTTGCTTGGAATGCAAGAGTGTGAAGTAAGAACAGTACTGGCTGGGAAAATAGTCGCTGTCGGCAAGGAATGAGAGGTTACCTCGTGATGTCATCTAAGATGGTCACAGTTCGATTTCGGGAAGACTCGGAAAAAATCTCGTCGCTTGGACTGCAAGAGCGTGAAGTAAGATGACCGGTACTGATTGGTAAATGGTGGTATGGAATGATAGAGCATGCGAGGAAACCCTCAATCTATCGATCTCTCATTCCAAAAAAAGGAGTCACTTAGCCATATTGTGGGGCCATCGACGGAAATTGTGCGAATACATTTTTTGTGGGAATTCCAGAAAATTTTGAGGGACGTTTTGAGGGCAATTCTGGCAGTTTTGGTCACTTTTGAGGGAAAAAAGGGAAATTCCGAGGGAACTTAGGAAAAAAATTACGTCATCCAAGATGGTCGCCGCTCGTCCTGACGTCCTGAAGCCCCAGCCCCTGACGCAGTTGGAACTATTTATAACTACTATCATTACTTACTTCTCTTCTTGTAATGGGCTGCATGCAAACACAACAGCAGTATCTCAGCTTGAAAATAAATGTTAAATAAAATGTCAGATTAGATCTTCACAGTAAAAAAAAATTGAGAGTGTGGTGCATTTCTAAACACAGTCGAGATTATTTGATAAAATTTGTTTCGAAGGAAAAATTTTATGGTCTTTTTTCCCTTCAAATTGTATCGTCAAATGTATTTGAAGATGAAAATTTGACAGTGTGGCAGGGGAATTAGACGGGAGTGTCGTTTACACCGTTAACGTTATGGCGGCCTGTGTTGCATCTCTAAGGACACCCAAATTTCGCGAAAAAAATTCCCGCGCAAGTTAGGTTTCAGTACACTACGGGTATAGCAACCGTTTTCTTTTGCTTACTGGTCGCGTGTCTTTGTGAGGTAACATTTTCTTACTTGGCTGGCCAATCAGAAATAGGTTACTCCTGTAGTGTGTGTCTGTGATTCGCGAGCTGACATCTACGACGCGTGACCCGGNTGGCCAATCAGAAATAGGTTACTCCTGTAGTGTGTGTCTGTGATTCGCGAGCTGACATCTACGACGCGTGACCCGGTGATCATCCAACCAAGAAAGTGGATATGAGCTAAGGTGTTGTTAAATACAACTGGTCGTGAAATATTTTTGCGAAAATCGGGTGTCCCTAAACATATCTGCATTCTTTGCAAAATTAGCTGTGTAGATTATTCTCGACAGGGATAATTTTCACTACGACAACATTGCAAGCGAAGTCCTTTCGAACCGCTAATAAGGCGAATAAATAAATCATAAAACTATTACATGGAGCTGCAATAACAATTACGGTGTTCACAGTGGCAGAGAAAATGTAAATTATCAGACAAATAGAGTATATTCAGAGCACAGTTAACATTATAAGCTGACGCTCTTTTTAAAATAAACGGCTAAAGGGAGGTAGGTACTAGCGAATGATACACATTTAAAGATTCGGTAAATGTGGCGAGTACTGCCTTCGTTACAAACACGCGAACGCTGCATATCTTTTATGAACTATTAAGTTATTGCCTATTCACGGTTTATTCACATTTTTTTAATCTAACCTTTGAAAAATCATTCCATGTATTAAGTGTTTAGTTGTTTCCGTAATATGTCATGTATTACAAACGTTCACATGAAGTATCTTTTTTTGGTTAAACTGGACTTTTACTTATATTTTGTCAAAAAATTATAACATTTAATGTATAATCAATATTAATAAAACAGGGAGAAAATACCTGGTAAGAAATAATTTTCTAGCAAAATATTGTTTCATTGAGTGGGCACGAATGTGGTGCATTGTCCCTTTGGTATTCTACTCATTTAAGCTTCATTTGCATGAGGCGGAGGAATATACTGAAATCAGAATTTCAGCAGGACTTCAGAAAAGTTGGAAGCTACCGTGAATGGAATATATACAATAGAGCTGCAGTGATCGTCAGATGACCGCGTTGGGAATGCTCCGATCAGATTCTGAAGATTGGCGATGAGAACTTATAGATTTGTCGACGGGGGGCTATGGCAAAGCTTAAGATCTTCCATATTGACCCAGCGGCTTTCTAAGACAGGCCAGGATTTGTTGAGTTTGATCAGCGCGATCTTCTTTGAGAGGACAGCTTCTCTCTGGACCGCAGTTCGCCCGCTGGGTTTCAAGCCTCAAGACTCATGCCTATTCATGGTAACAAATCTGTATGAGCTGTCTACCGAGTATAGTAATATGGCCGTGTCTAATTGCATCAGTAGAAGTTCAACTTTATTTTTTTATGAAATACCTCAAATAGTGGTTTTATTTTATTAAAAATTAGAGCTGCTAATTAAGAGATTTGACAAGAACATAGAAATTGTTTAATTGTTTAATCGTTTATGTTTTTCAGCACAACATACGCATAGCAGTATCTTTCTCTGACACTTCTGAAAGGTTGCAGGTTCACATCTGCCTTTAAGAATCATTATCAAATGTATAATGTACTTTCTTTCAAAGTGAGGAAACCAGTAACTGAGTTTGTAATAAGTGATTTGTTAAAAAATAAAATAAAATTGATGCGTCTACTCCAAAGGCATAGGGAGTTAATGTATGTATTCGTGAAGTTTCACTATTTTTTTTAAGTTGCATCGTTCTGAAGGCTGTGCTTATATTTGATCTGACACCGAGAAAGAACCAATAAAGTTTACTGTTAAATAATGGAATGAAAAGCCCGTCTATGACATTAACCATTATGAATCTCTCGGTGATAATACTCTCAGATGTCTATAGCTGTGTATGAATATACATGTCATCAGGACAGCCTTTGCTTTCCAAGCTATAGNGATAATACTCTCAGATGTCTATAGCTGTGTATGAATATACATGTCATCAGGACAGCCTTTGCTTTCCAAGCTATAGCCCTACAGTATTTCGGCCCCCAAGGGCGAATGATTGAGATAAGGTTGACCAACGTAGTGCAAGAAATTTACCATAAAATAATGTAGCAATATTATTTCAGCACTGTTAACTCATATTTTGAGACCCCTCATTCTCTGAAAACTATTGTGGTCCTGTGGGAGACTTACCAATGCCGTTCCTTACAGGACAAGATTAGAGTCAAGTGTGCGCTCACTAGGTCAGCCTTCCGTTGGCAGATGCATTCCACTCCACAGTCTCCGACATGTACAGTCGGAACTATCTTACTATAATCCCCATTAATTGCCTCATGTTGCAATCTCAAACCTTTCACTAGGAAAGGGCTGGGAGTGCAAGAGCGCAACATCCCACTTTCTAATCCACTCAATCATCAACTACCAACTCATAAAAAAAAAACTCAAAACGAAAGGCAGGTGCCTTTTAGCGGCCCACGAGCAACTTGAGGCATCTCGCTTTGCATAACTTTTTTTGGCGTCGTGTTGCCGCGGAGAAAGAGACGGCTGGTTGGTCATAACAAGATTTTAGATAAGGCTTCTTCGCAGAGGCTCACCGTAACTATGTCACTGCCACCTTCAGCGGTTAGCACTGTTTGTGAGACGTTTTTCAAAACAATTCCCAGTTTGCATGGTGAACACATCTTAACCACTGCATGCCTTCATATTGCTACGCCACATCAAAAAAGTAATAATGCGATGGTTTGTAACACCGTCTTCAGTCACTTGCCAGTATTGCAGCATGTCTGCGGCTGTTCTTGTTTCCGCCGTTATATGTATCCGTTCACTATCAGCGAGTCAGTCAGAGATGAGTTAGAAACCGTCTTGGTCCGTTTGGAAGCGTTGAATTATTTGCAATAGCTCACCGCCTTATTGT
Source organism: Clitarchus hookeri (assembly GCA_002778355.1). Taxonomy (NCBI): domain Eukaryota; kingdom Metazoa; phylum Arthropoda; class Insecta; order Phasmatodea; family Phasmatidae; genus Clitarchus; species Clitarchus hookeri. The sequence goes on along the minus strand of NQII01001024.1, from coordinate 379,306 downwards.
CTGTGGTATTTCCGTAGTCATAATAAGAAGGAAACCTCGCGAGGAAGGAATTGGTCATTGTCTGTAATAAGAAACCATCCCAGCATTCACCTGGAGTTATTACAGGAAACCACGAAAAACTGAAATCNTGGCAATTGTCTGTAATAAGAAACCATCCCAGCATTCACCTGGAGTTATTACAGGAAACCACGAAAAACTGAAATCCAGACGATCGAACCCAGATCCTACCGAATGCGAGTTCAAATATTTACCACTGAGCCACCTCGCTCGGTAGAAGAAGNTAGACGATCGAACCCAGATCCTACCGAATGCGAGTTCAAATATTTACCACTGAGCCACCTCGCTCGGTAGAAGAAGGGGGAGAGGAGAGTTGGAGTTGAGAGATTTGGGCGGCTCTTAACAGCGAAGTCTTGAGGGCCGATGAAGGTGAAATGAGGTGATAACGGAGGAGCGCCGGAATGCAAGGGCGGGGGAAACGGGAGATCCCCGAGAAAACCCGTCGACCAGCTTCATTGTCCGACACGATTCCCACTTGCGAAAATCCGGGAGTGACCCGGCCGGGGATTGAAGCCGAACCGGCTTGGGTTGGGGGCGAGCAGTCTAACCGTTCAGCCACAGTGACCCCGGGAGGGGGGATNCCAGCGTCTTGTTGGCGCCGCCCAGCCACCCCTCCTCTCCTCCCGGTGGCAGTCAGCTGGTTGATCGCGCCTACTTGTTGTGGCTGTGCACGTGACTCGTGGTGTACTGAGCACTTACGAACTACAGCCGCGAGTGTTACGCAAATTCATTAAATGGCAGGATAGACTACAAACACGAATAGTTTTCTTTTATCATTATGACTAGACCGCAATTTGTTAGTCACGCCCTGTGTCAGTGGCGTTGCCAGAAATGTCTCAACCGGGGGGTCACACTAACTAAACGAAAGGAAGGGAGGTTATATTAGCGTTTGCGTTACTGACGAAATGTGTTAGGGGCCGCGGTGGTGGGACGGTTAGACTACTCACATCCCATTCGATTCCCGGCCGGGTCACTCCCGGATTTTCGCATGTGGGGATCGTGTCTGACGATGCCGCTGGTCTGCGGGTTTTATCGGGGATCTCCCGTTTCCCCCGCCCTTGCATTCCGGCGCTGCTTCATGCTCACCTTGCTTCACCCTCATCGGCCCTTAATACCTCGATGTTAAGAGCCGCCCAAATCTCTTCACTCACTCACTCAGTAACAAACGTGTTGATTAGGATAAATAATAGGAGAAATCTTACATCACAGTATAATAAAATACATAATAGTTTACAGCAATTACATCTTTTAAACCATAAGTTTATTGAAAGTTTTAATAATAATTTTTGATAACCTAAGGGGGATAGGGGATTATAATCTCCGCCCCCCTCCCCTCCCTCCCAGCTACGCTTCTGCCATGCGTAGCTGTGAATCAGTAGTAAACAAAAATATAAAGTACGACCGAAGCGGTGTTCCAATTCAGCTGCATAGTAAGGACCTTTAGCTGGCTGTTCTAATTAAAACGAAGGGCACGAGAACCATTAAATATCCCCTTCCGGCAAGTGCACGAGCGACGTGCCCATCACGTCCCCATCACCGTAAGTCCTTTTTTTTTCAATGGTTTATGACAGTTTTGCATCTTNACGAGCGACGTGCCCATCACGTCCCCATCACCGTAAGTCCTTTTTTTTTCAATGGTTTATGACAGTTTTGCATCTTTTTCCTGTCATTTGATGGCCACTATTGTTCGTACACAAACTAAGGCAGCGTAAAAAAATCTGTTTATTAATTTATTTTTATTTTTCGTATATGGTTTGCAAATTGCGAAACGAAGACNGAGGCAGCGTAAAAAAATCTGTTTATTAATTTATTTTTATTTTTCGTATATGGTTTGCAAATTGCGAAACGAAGACGGGTGTTCGAAATTATACGCACTTCGTGACGAAGGAATCAAGTGGATGTGCGGAATTGTGATTACAGAACGAGAGTATATTGCTGTGAATATGAACATAGCCCGAGTCATGAACCCACCTGTACAAACCATGCACTGTGGCAGCAGCCAATACACAAACGCTGCTGTCTCGATACATAAAGGATGGCGACGTCTAGCCGGCTGGCATATCAGCTGGCGAGATTCTCAGGCTCTGCTTATGGCAGTCCTTCTTAGGCTGTGTTTCAACTGTCCTAGAGAGCGCTCTATCGTGCGCTAGCTCTTTCGGATGTCGTTACAGAGAGCGCTCTCTGGTCGTCTCAATTTGTCGGAGATAGCGTGAAAAGCGAGTGGAGAGATTTGGACGACTCGTAACAGCGAGGTCTTGGCAGCCGAAGGATGCTGAGGGGGGAGGGGGCGAGGTGAGTATGAAGCGGTGCAGGGATGCAAATGCGGGGTAAACGGGAGAACCCCAAGAAAACCCGCCGGCTATCGGCATCGTCTGGCACGATTCCCACGTGCGAAAATCCTGGAGCGACCCCGCCGGGAATCGAATCCGGTTCACCTAGGTGGGAGTCGAACGCTTTAGCAGCTACACCAGGGCGACACTTTAGATGCTTTACAGAATACCACTTAAAGATACTTACGAGTAACTGTCGTTTACGCTGTAGTTGCCATAAAGATGCTCGCAGTGAGTGTCTTTAAGCAAGCAGAAGTCACATAACACGGCCTCTGGCCACTGTCTAGCCACANATAAAGATGCTCGCAGTGAGTGTCTTTAAGCAAGCAGAAGTCACATAACACGGCCTCTGGCCACTGTCTAGCCACAGAATCAATGCCGCGTAGGTTAAGGCAGTATTATTTCAATTATAACGAAGAGGAATGTCTTGACAGAAAAGTCATTAGATTTGTTAATTCTAGTGTCACCACATTAGTTTGAATAAAATGTTGTGAAAGAGTTAATAAAAGTTTTGTGCAATTTCGCTTTGAACAATCAGAATGTTACTTTCTTTCATACCTCTGTCCATTACCTGCACATGACTGGCTGACTAGTTTTTTTTCCTTAGTACTTTCCCTTCCTTTACGTCTTCGTCTCTCTTTCTCATGTTTATCTTTCTCTTCGTTTCCTACTAGCTTTTTTCCCTGTTTCCATTCCCTTACTTTTGTTCTTTCGTTCCACAGTTTCCTCTTCAACTCGCATCCTGAGCACCTTCTTTCTAGATCTAGTAATTATTATTATTATTATTCACATAGTTGAATTACGTATGAACAAACCACTACAGAAAAAACAGATATTACATAGTAAAATAATAGGTACCAAGTTATTGGCAACCACAATTTTTGTACAAATCTACAACAGTCAAACACTTAAAATATATAACATTAACGAGTACACTGTTATTTTTCCCAAACAAAATCATTTGCGAGGGATTTTGTAGTTCGCAGCGCTTGAAAGTAAAATGCACTTCAGTAATCTTTCAAGTTGTACGAAATCGTAGACCTGGCAGAGTTGTGATGATTGAGAATTTTTATGTCTGCAGATNATAAAGATGCTCGCAGTGAGTGTCTTTAAGCAAGCAGAAGTCACATAACACGGCCTCTGGCCACTGTCTAGCCACATAATCAATGCCGCGTAGGTTAAGGCAGTATTATTTAAATTATAACGAAGAGGAATGTCTTGACAGAAAAGTCATTAGATTTGTTAATTCTAGCGTCACCACATTAGTTTGAATAAAATGTTGTGAAAGAGTTAATAAATGTTTTGTGCAATTTCGCTTTGAACAATCAGAATGTTACTTTCTTTCATACCTCTGTCCATTACCTGCACATGACTGGCTGACTAGTTTTTTTTCCTTAGTACTTTCCCTTCCTTTACGTCTTCGTCTCTCTTTCTCATGTTTATCTTTCTCTTCGTTTCCTACTAGCTTTTTTCCCTGTTTCCATTCCCTTACTTTTGTTCTTTCGTTCCACAGTTTCCTCTTCAACTCGCATCCTGAGCACCTTCTTTCTAGATCTAGTAATTATTATTATTATTATTATTTTCACATAGTTGAATTACGTATGAACAAACCACTACAGAAAAAACAGATATTACATAGTAAAATAATAGGTACCAAGTTATTGACAACCACAATTTTTGTACAAATCTACAACAGTCAAACACTTAAAAAATATAACATTAACGAGTACACTGTTATTTTTCCCAAACAAAATCATTTGCGAGGGATTTTGTAGTTCGCAGCGCTTGAAAGTAAAATGCACTCCAGTAATCTTTCAAGTTGTACGAAATCGTAGACCTGGCAGAGTTGTGATGATTGAGAATTTTTATGTCTGCAGATTTTAAAACTCCATCGTCTCCAGCCTTCGAACATAACGGCGCAACGTTAAACACAAACAAAAACAAAACCAATAAATCACGCATCAGATGTGTTCAACGAAACCACATGCTGATTGGCAAAATCTTGTATTGGCCGAGATGGTATCAGAAGCAAACCTATCGTTCTAATTAACCTTATGTATAAAAAGTAAAGGCTATATTTCATTCATTAAACATATCCTACAATGCCTAATACAATTTTTTTATTTTTTCGGTAAAATTATTAGTTTCAAAATTACGTAGTAATGTGTGTTTAATAGTGTCTTATACAGTCCCTTCTGCTTCTTTGAAAGACTTATTAATTCAGTGGTGTAAACAATCAATTAAGATTATGTTTTAGATAAAATTTATGTGAGTGCATGCAAGAGCAGGACTATAGTTATATTTGAAGTATTATGACTTACTCATGTCGTTTAGATTCGCCTGAGTTCTATATGACGAACAAATGAAATGAGGGAAATATTTTTGAGGATTATTTCGCATCTAGTTAGTTTGCATGGTCAGTTGGTCTAGTAAGTTGGCTTGGTAAGTTATTATGGGACTTTGATATGGTCAGCTCTGGTAAAAATATTTTGCTAAGATTCTGAGAAGATTTTCTGAGAAGAGGTTAGCTACGAGCTCTTATAAAGACTTTATTCGAGATCGACCACCATCGTGTGTATAGGTGGGCGGTATGGCAGGTTGGTCTTGTCCGTTGTTCTAGTCAGTTTTGCAGGAACTGGTCTCGTCAGGAGCTAGTCTTGTGCTCAGTCAATCTCGCCAAGAACCAGTCTTGGGTGGAGTTAGTTTTAGGTGGAGTCAGTCGTTGACTAGTATGGTTAGTCGGTATGGATCCTTGTTGTGACCAGATAGTTATGGTCAATTGTATGGACGAAAAAATTAATATAGTGTGTGGAGGCCTGTCGACTAATTAACAAATGAGAAACATTGGCGAGGGTCAATCGTCTGCTGGACGTGGCGCTGAGGAAACCTCTGGAAATGTAAAGTTTTTATATAAATGTATTAATAATATTTTTTTTATTTCTTTATTAATTATTGGATGTTTTTAATTTTTTTTCGAAATATTTAGAATTTTTTTGGGTCATGGGTCAATATGTCATGGATCATGGGGTCTTGGGTCAATGGGTACATGGGTCAATAGGTCATGGGTATAATTTAGTAGATTTTTTCGAAATTTTTTTTGGGATGTTTCAGAATTTTTTTGCTTCAAGGTAATCCAAGGTCAATATTGAAGGTCATATTAAGGCCATCAACATCTAACATGGCTGATGATATGGACACTGGCCGACCTGGTGAGGGTCGGTCGTTAGGGGCTTAGTTAATCCACCTGTCATTGAAAAGTAGACCTCCTACATGTAAATATTTTTAAAAAATGTTTAGTAATTTTTCNAGAATTTAGTAGATTTTTTCGAAATTTTTTTTGGGATGTTTCAGAATTTTTTTTGCTTCAAGGTAATCCAAGGTCAATATTGAAGGTCATATTAAGGCCATCAACATCTAACATGGCTGACGATATGGACACTGGCCGACCTGGTGAGGGTCGGTCGTTAGGGGCTTAGTTAATCCACCTGTCATTGAAAAGTAGACCTCCTACATGTAAATATTTTTAAAAAATGTTTAGTAATTTTTCAATTTTTTTAAAGTATTTTATAATATTTTTTTGGCATTTTATAATTTTTAGCAACTTTTGCATTTTTTTGTTTTAAGGTTATCCAAGGTCACGGGTACAGGGTCAAGGTCATGGGTCTAGGTCAAAGATCACCTGGATCCAATACGGTGGTCGAGTGACGTCACAACATGGCGACCGGCGCCAGTTTTGTACCATTTAAAATACATTGTCCCCGACTTCCCATATATATCCTACTCGCTACATTGTAGAAACTATATATACAGAATGAGTCAGAACTTTAGGTACAAACTTTATGAGATGATTCCTTTTGAAAAATCACGTAGAGAGCATAATACGACCTACTACATAACGTGACTATCAAAATAAATGCGCCCTTGAAAAATTGTAAATAAAATTAGTTATTTGGAAAATTTCAGAAACTACGAGAGATGCGACAACATATGAAGATTACGTTGTAACAATCTATGAACACCCACGGCTAACATTATTTTGTTGGTGAATTAATAACGTGACATTGTGTATNAACATATGAAAATTACGTTGTAACAATCTATGAACACCCACGGCTAACATTATTTTGTTGGTGAATTAATAACGTGACATTGTGTATTTATGTTAACAACATTTGTAAGCAAAGTTAAAAATATTTATATCAAGAGTCGAAATGGGTTATGGGCACAGAAATTTGATTACTAAAATCATTTTATCTCCTGCGTGTGGAGACTGGCTTTAAGTGACAGATATAGCCAACAGGGAAGCTGACAAGATCGGCGATTTACTCCTGGCTAAGCATAAGCTGACCTATAACAGTTATAGATTCAAAATTAAGTTGCCTGGCAGACGTTCTTATATCTGGACTTCTCTAAATTGCACCTGGTTAAGGAAGTTGCGGAAATAAATTAGTATGCATAAAATAAAAGCTGTAACCACTTTTGTTGAGCCATTAATATAGCTTGGTATTTAGGAAAAAATTCCATGAAACCGTGGTTTAAATACAATTATTGAGTTCAAATCTCGATGTCATGACAGTTTCATCTTGAAGTAAATGCTTGAAGTTTTTTAACCCGGAAATAGTTGATGAAAATAATGTAAAGTGAAAAGATGAAAAGACAAATGACTGGCATCCATGGACGCGCCTAGACTCTGAAGCATCAGTCAGTAAGCCTGGTTTACAGCAAACCTGAGTCACTTCAATTATAAAAGATTTCTGAAAACATGCACCATTTTGTGATCCGTTTCGTAGTGGTCGGCCAAAGTTCACTACAGACGGGATGACATGTCACCACAGTCACAGCACAAAAAAAATTAAAGAAACCGCCGGGCCATATTTACCTACAATCAATATTTTTAAAAATGTATATAGGAAAAGTAATTTTACAAACAACCTGTTCGCGTCACTCCCGGCAATAAGGCAATAAATCACACGCAGCCAAATAAGCGTTTGTGACATTAGCTAATGGCAAAGCGAGACGAATGCGATANCGTTTGTGACATTAGCTAATGGCAAAGCGAGACGAATGCGATACTGTTCAGGCAGAGACTCTATCCTTTCCCAATATAATTATGTAAAATGCTAATCGTCATAAACTGTGCGTTTGCTTCACTACACTGCCTGCAGTAGTCTGAAACTTTAATGAAGTTTTTTAGCACTCAGTTTGCTTAACTCCGCGAGGCTGAGTAAATAAACGACCTCTGCTTGAGTATGCGAAATATAACGCGACTGGGACAACCAGATCTNAACTCCGCGAGGCTGAGTAAATAAACGACCTCTGCTTGAGTATGCGAAATATAACGCGACTGGGACAACCAGATCTCAGTTACATATATGTGCATACTGTTTGAAGTATGCACGGCAAAATATAACGCGAAATGGCGGGGTCCTTAGTTAAAAAAACACAAAATACTAGGAAATATGGAAGGAATTGCTCTNCAAAATATAACGCGAAATGGCGGGGTCCTTAGTTAAAAAAACACAAAATACTAGGAAATATGGAAGGAATTGCTCTTTTAAGCTATCCTAACCAAAAATGTTTTGATTGGAATACTTTAACAGAGGAATATTCGCCTGACTGCTGGACACAACTCAGCTATTAAGGATGGTGAAGGTGAACTCAAGATACGGCGCTTGTATGACAGCACAAAAAGAAGGAGTTTCTAACTGGTTAAGAAAATGAAGATCATGGAGCAGTGCATATTGACTACGAAGGAAAACATGCTGCTACAGACCAATAAACTGCATCGCCGGTACTTCGTTTTTGAGCAAAGCAAGACGCCGGGTTGCAAATCGAGGTTGACAATGGCTTGGTTCGAACAGCAAAGCTACGAAGTCCTGATCTTCGTAACGAGAATCAAAGGAGCATTTATATTACAAGGGTTTTTAGCGCACGGCTCAGGAACACTCATCAACTACTAGAGTCAATTAAAAAAGTTTGAAATAAACGGAGTGGTTATTAACTTGAACCTTAAGATTGCGAGCAGAGCGTCAAAAGGGATCGGGGGG
>NQII01001024.1:347153-370866 GCA_002778355.1 Clitarchus hookeri | reverse complement strand
AGTGAGGTGGTGTCACCAACTAATAAAACAACAATTTAGGGGTGATATTTCTAAATTGTACTAACGAATTAAATCGTAAATGTTAGGAAAGAGGATGAGCTACTGACTATTAAAAAAAAAAAAAAAAAATTCATTCAACTTCTTGGTGAGAACTTGAAATTTTATTAATTTCAAAACATGTAAATGTTAAAAAATGTCCTGGAAATGTGATCTGAGAATTTTGATTGAGTCTCAGGCCGTACGTTTAGTAACGTACAGAGAATTTGCTTACACGGGGGAAGAAAGGGTTGTTTTGATCATATTGTCTGAATAGAGCCAAATAAATGTATGGCTGCTAACAAGTATAATTCAGACCGAACATAATCTGANATAGAGCCAAATAAATGTATGGCTGCTAACAAGTATAATTCAGACCGAACATAATCTGATAAACAATAGAACGGGTAAAGTTCTGCAATCAAAAACCAAATTAATATACTAAATCTTTTCTATTTCTGGGACAAGATCTGCGTTAAATAAGCAACAGCTGGTGCTGCTGGATACCGTACATTACTTCTTTAGTGGCCTGGATTTTATCATTCTTGCATAATAATCAACTTCTCTGGAACAGAGTAAAGAAGACAGCGACCTAACTAGGAAGCTACTGCCCATGCTGCGGAAGATGCAGGAGTTCCTGTAACGAAGCTACTGCCCATGCTGCGATAGATGCAGGAGTTCCTGTAACGAAGCTACTGCCCATGCTGCGATAGATGCAGGAGTTCCTGTAACGAAGCTACTGCCCATGCTGCGATAGATGCAGGAGTTCCTGTAACGAAGCTACTGCCCATGCTGCGATAGATGCAGGAGTTCCTGTAACGAAGCTACTGCCCATGCTGCGATAGATGCAGGAGTTCCTGTAACGAAGCTACTGCCCATGCTGCGATAGATGCAGGAGTTCCTGTAACGAAGCTACTGCCCATGCTGCGATAGATGCAGGAGTTCCTGTAACGAAGCTACTGCCCATGCTGCGATAGATGCAGGAGTTCCTGTAACGAAGCTACTGCCCATGCTGCGATAGATGCAGGAGTTCCTGTAACGAAGCTACTGCCCATGCTGCGATAGATGCAGGAGTTCCTGTAACGAAGCTACTGCCCATGCTGCGATAGATGCAGGAGTTCCTGTAACGAAGCTACTGCCCATGCTGCGATAGATGCAGGAGTTCCTGTAACGAAGCTACTGCCCATGCTGCGATAGATGCAGGAGTTCCTGTAACGAAGCTACTGCCCATGCTGCGATAGATGCAGGAGTTCCTGTAACGAAGCTACTGCCCATGCTGCGATAGATGCAGGAGTTCCTGTAACGAAGCTACTGCCCATGCTGCGATAGATGCAGGAGTTCCTGTAACGAAGCTACTGCCCATGCTGCGATAGATGCAGGAGTTCCTGTAACGAAGCTACTGCCCATGCTGCGATAGATGCAGGAGTTCCTGTAACGAAGCTACTGCCCATGCTGCGATAGATGCAGGAGTTCCTGTAACGAAGCTACTGCCCATGCTGCGATAGATGCAGGAGTTCCTGTAACGAAGCTACTGCCCATGCTGCGATAGATGCACGAGTTCCTGTAACGAAGCTACTGCCCATGCTGCGATAGGTGCAGGAGTTCCTGTAACGAAGCTACTGCCCATGCTGCGATAGATGCAGGAGTTCCTGTAACGGCTAGCGTGTCAAACTCAAATTGATGCGAGGGACATAAAATTTACTAAACAGGGCATGAAATGGAATTACATTCATTGTGAAAATAGGTACTATGAAATAATGGAACTAGAGAAGCATACGCATACATATAAAGTACCACTTACTACAAGTCTGGCATGTCTCGTTGACTACTAAACATTAAAAGTCTGGTGTAATAAATGTCCGTCTGTGAGCTGACTTCTTATTTTGGATTTGTCCAATTTTAGGAGGAAGAAAAACTGATTGAACAGACTGACTGTTCCATTTCGTGTTGCGCACGTATAACCTCAAAACAGATACGCCGCGCGCCATTTCCACACGTTTAATTTACGAACATTGTGAACGCGAGCCGCATTCCGCTTGTTTACCCATAGTAATTTGGGGGTACCGCAAAGATATGAGCAAGAGGCCGCGAGTTTGACATACCTGCGAGTCTTCTCTCTCATCTCGGAAAGCCAATTAGTTAGGCTAGGATCCTCACGAGCAGACGGGGAGCACGTTCAGATACGCCCCCAGAGGGGTCCATACATCACGGGGCTAAGCTGACGCGAGCATGCCATCGCAACAGGTGGACCGATCAAAGCGCCCTCGTGCGTCTCCGACTTTCCACTGACGTCTACGTACACCGCCCTGAATCACCGACGTCGAGTCCCAACTCGTATGCTCAGGGCAGCTGACAACAAACACTAACTTTCTAATCTGCCTCATTTACCACTAGTCAACTATACACTGTTCACGGCAAAGTGAGCACTTCTGTATAATCAACATTTGAAAACTGTCATTGTCCCTATCTGCGTATAATTTAAGGCGCACACTGACTGGCAAGCGAACAGTAAAATTGTCAACAACAAAGGAAAAGTAGTTCCACGTTTTAAAATTGAACTAAAAGTAGGTAAACAGTTGTGAGTAATGAAATAATTTCTTTCACTTTTTTAAAAATGCATATTCGTGTATGAATTAGCAAACTTTTAAAATATTTACTTTTCTAATAATTTCACAGTTATCCTTGACCGACGCAGGAATAAAGTGACCAGGCCCATGGTATTGTTAATTCTACGTATCGTGGAATAATGCACAAATTGCATACACGTGATCTTAAGCACGGCTTTCAAAAGTACTTAGTTTACCGTGAATAGCTTTTAACAACGAAACAGTAAACTGTGCTCGCCATTCCCTGTTCTTAGATGAGCTTAGAATATCATGCGCATTCACACGTAAGCCCAGTACACACGGGCATCTTTCTTGAGCAAGAAAGTTAGCGTATAAGGTGAACAAGAAAATGAACGAAATTGTGTGACTTGTACATACGGCACTATTTTGTGAGCAAAATGTGTGTTCACAGTGTTTGAGGTTTCTGATATGGAAGCTACAGTATATTTGAAGTAGTAGCAGAAATTATGCCCCAAACGGAGCACAAATTAAAATACACAGTCCAGCAGAAGTAGGTAATAATAAACACGAAATAAAAAATCCAACACGTATTCGTTACGTACATACACCACTTATAATTTATTTACTATTGATTTGCTCAAGAAAGATAGCCAAAATTGGAATCGTATCTATATGACACTAGCTAACATGCAAGTTCTTGTATGATATAGCCATTGCCATACTCGGCGACCATTCACGGGAACACAAGTTTTGGTACAAGTCGAGGTTGACAAAAAAGTGACCACCTTCTTGCTCACGAAAGATACCCGTGTGTAATGGGACTTATGCCAGAATCCTAAAATGACTCTTTCAAATGGGTAGCTGTCATTCCCATATATTCTGATCACGTCCCTACAGCCACTTAGTATGCAGCACCAAATTACTGCGACATCTTTAGGAGTGTTTGTTCTCAGAGATGAGCATCTGCAAATAGCAAAGCATGTCCTCAGACAACTCATTTAATCCTTAAGCCCCTCAACATAGAAAAAAAGTGTGTATGAAACCTATTACCACAGTTAATCAAGCTCTATCCTGGAGGAAATAATTCTGCATCACAACAGAGAGTTTTGCCAAAATCAAAAAATTTACGCGTTGCTCCAGGCATGTCGTGTAGTATTTAAACATGCGAATTCATGAAGAAGGTAATTCGTTGTTTCAGTTGTTGTTTCATGACTCTTTCTCTTGTTACCGGTTAGTGACTACAATCGTCTTCTCAGGACGTTCAAACGGGATGGTCATAAAAACTTCATTTCGTACCTCTTGTTTTTGCCCATAATGGTACGGCATACGTGCAAGCTGTTTGCGTATTCTGGCTCCTTCTTTGCGAGGGCAATGATGACTGCTTTCAGCAGCTGGAAATACCACAGTAATTAACTTCTGCAGGCAAACATGTCAATTTTGTCTCGGAGCACAAAGTGAAAAGAAAGACGGCTTCACGAAGAGAGGACGTTCATAGCCCTACTGTGATGTTAAAACCCCTTAACGCTTCCTGGACAAAAAGCCTGCAGGATCCTGCAACTATTCATGCTATAAAATATTATTTAAAAACAGTAAGTTTACGTTCCGCTATCACAAAACTGGACTTCCTTCAGAGGTAAAAAAATATAGTGTTATTCCGCTTTTGCTTTGCAAACAAGGGTAATTATTCAGGATATGGACTTTTCTGAAAATAAAAGAAAAATCACGGAAAGTGGTATATTTCCACTCTACTAATTACACAGAACACGAATTTACTAGGGGAATTAACGTACTATTAATAAAAACCACAAATACGATACTGGGGAGGGCTATGAATATCAGGGAAGTTGTGGGGTAAAATCACTAAAAATACACCCACAAAAATACAAAAACACCTCAATTTAACATTTGTCCTCTCACTTTCGTAATATATACCCACCTAACCTTACTTAACCTAACCCCACTACGAGCGAATCACTATTTTACATTTTTAATCTAACCTAAGATTGTAGGGTTTTAATCTAACCTAGGATTGCAGGGTTTTGTTCTAACCTAGGTTTGTTGGGTTTAAATCTAGCCTAGGATTGTAGGGTGTTAATTTAACCTAGGATTGAAGGGTGTTAATCTAACCTAGGATTGTAGGGTTTTAATATAACCTAGGTTTGTTGGGTTTTAATCTAACCTAGGATTGTAGGGTGCTAATCTAACCTACGATTTAAGTCTAATCGACGATTTTAGGGTTTTAAAGTAACAGTAAAACACACCGGAAGTATATGAATTAACTCACTTAGGTAGGCGGCAGGTACAATTCCACTGTTCTCGGCCAATCCAACTACCGTCGTGCACCTTACCTCACTCGACAAAACACCATGATCTACTAAAACGTCCAAGTAACACCCGCCACATTGCCGAATATTACGCACAGAAACACTCGTACTAGCACCTTCCACTCTACAATCACAAGCCTTCACGCGGTCGGGTTCGGACGTCGCAAACCACGCACACATAATATTCCACTCACCGCGAACTGCATTGTATCCCATACAATGGCGTACTAAGCTATCGTCTTCACGTCTGCAGCCGATAGGTGGCGTTAGCACACTTACATGGCTATTCAACACGGCGTCCGATGTAAACAAAGCGGCCGAACTGCTCGTACTTTTATATTTTTTTTATTTAGTAGGGGAGACCGGGGCTAGTTGCCATAGTTTATTGTTTTTGATTTTTCTAATTTTTTGTATGATACTTAGACAGGTTCTGATGAATGCTGCTGTCAGCCTAACTCCTTAGCTACAAAACCCACTAGAACCCATTAATTAAAAAGTTCTTTAAGGGGCCTGTTCAGCCCGTTTCCTAAAGGCTTCCAATTATGCCAACTTACTCCAGGTATGGGGTAAGTTGGTATGCCCTATGAGGGTAGTTGGCATAGATAGGGGTAAGTTGGCATACCACAACAATTTTCAAGAAAAAAGAATTTTATTGAACGTAAAAACTGTCAAATAAAAGCAGAATTTCTAAATAATTTAAAAGGAAATCAAATTTTCAAGACTTCATGTCCACAACAAACGTCGGGAAAGCGCTGATTTTAACTGGTGGCTGCAATTTTAGCACAATTTTTGTGACATCGTACCAAATCGAATCTTCTATGTCGGGCCACTTCCAAGATTTCCCTTGTTTCACAATGGTCGACACGCGATATTCATTTCCCTCACGTTCAACTGCCTTTCCAGAGTACTGGCGGCCTTGATAGTTCAACAAGACATAATCGTCTATGTGGAATTTAGTGAGATCCCTTATAGCGTTCACTTCAGGCTCAGGTGTTACAGAATTTGTTGGAAGTGTAGGATGAGAAGTTTTGTCATATTTTTGAGGTTCTGCAGGTTGTGAGGGACTAATGGGATGAGAATTCCCACCATTTCCTTTCGATGTGGAAGGTTTTATCATACCTGGATCACCATAATCTTGAGAGGGTGCTGAACGTCGACGCTTCTTGTGGAGGAGAGGTTCATCTTCTGACTCGAAATCATCTACGAGGCCCAAACTGCTCTGACTGTCAGCATAGCTGATATCACCTGACGTTGCCTCCTCAGAATCCGTAGCAGAAGATTCAGATGGAGATTTTGGTGGAGGTTTTTTCTTCTTCGGCTTGTCAACATTAGCCTGCTTTGGTGCACATGTTTTTTTCTTTCTGTTAGCTCTTTCAGCGGCTATTCCATTTCTTGACAGTGTGTCTGTTAGAATAGCAGCATACTGTCTTTTTCTTCTACGGTTCGATTGTTTTCGTGACCCTGCTTTGGAGAATGGGCGAATTTCCTCAGGGGTCAAGTTTCGGGCGGATGTTGGCGTTGTAGGATGATACACTTTGGTTGGGCCTACAGGCGTCTGAAGCGCCTCTGCGTTGGTCGGAGGAGCAGATTGAGGTTCATCGAGGCTCTGTATTGCATCGGGTTCATCATCACTTTGTGCAGTTTCTGGAGCAGGGCGATCAGTGACGAATTATGGCATAAATTCACGGTCTTTGAATATATTTGGATTAAAAGGGCATACCCCACTCACTTGAAATCCGTAAGTAATATTGGATGGAGTCATTGCAAGCGGAAAAGCAATTTTGACGATTGATGGAATGTCATAGATGGTTAAAGTTTGGCCTGGATGGTTACTCATCCAAGCATCACAAACTGTATTTCAGTATTTCTTGAAAGGGCCACAAACGCTCCTGTTCAATGGTTGCAATGTGGGGGGAATGATAGAAGAACAACCCCATTCTCTTTAAACAAATCAAGTGCCTCAATTGACAAATGCGAGTCATGGTTATCGAGGAGAAGTAGCACTGGTCGGGTTTTTGAGCACCTCGTACAGTGAAAGTGAATAAAGTGTTTTGCAAATTTCATAAAATTATTTTCGATCATCCAACCTGATTTGTTGGCATCACCGCTGGAGCCCTCTGGACCGAATCGCTCAAAATGGTCCTTGAACTTGACTCGCGGGAAAATGAAAAATGGAGGAATAGCATTACCTCCTGCTGACACGCAAACAGCCAAAGTCACGAGGGTCCCCCTTTCGGTAGAGGTGAGCCGTCCAACTTGCTTAAACCCTTTCCGTGCTACCACCTTGTCTGGCTTTTGGACGGTAGTAATACCGGTCTAGTCCATATTGCAGATGTCTTGTGGCTCGAATCCATACCTGCCCAGTTCTGTTTTGAGCAAATGGAAAAAGTTGTTAACGTTCGTTGTGTTGAAACTGGTGGCTCGAGCTAAGCTGGTGGCTTCAGGTGTACGAAGAGATAAGAGTTTGTTTCTGTTCATAAAATGGGAAAACCAATCCTGTCCTGCCATTTTCATGTGTCCCCACGACTCAGGTATGGTGACATCGTTCATCTTAGCATATTGGAAAGCAAATTTCCTAATCTCCTTCCTCGAAAGACCAAAGTAAATATCTGATGCTTTTTCCAAATACTCTTACAACAGATATTCTTGTTGACAGGTGAACACTGAATCCAATCACAGTTACCCATTCTACCTAAAACCGCCTCAAGGAGCAGCCCTCATTCATTTTACACATTGACATAACCGAAAAAACTTTGGATAAAACAAATTACTTACCAGTTGGAAAAACAAACAATTCGACGCCCACTTCCATCCACGTGCTTGATGAGACTGAGAGTACGGTGGAATGTGGACCCCCGTGGGCCCTCCCAATCACAGCGACGACAGCGCTCTGGTCTCTCTGTGGCGGGATATAAAGGCTGTGTGCCAACTAACCCCGTTCCCCCTACGTTCTACTTATTTTACCATTACGCCCTCCTCCCGAATAATTACACAAACAAGTTCTCAATTAATTAGTGGTTAAGTTACAACGGTTAAAGCAGTTCCAAAAGGACGAAAGTTTGTTTGCATCTCGTAATTACGACATCAAAAGAGGTAATCAGGAGGTGTGTTTATATGCATATATATATACATATAGACACACATATAACCACATCTTAACAGTTCACTTACGCTCTTACGCCGACAAAGCTAAGTGTGCATATAAATGATCACATGCGTACTGCAAAGTCTAGATACTTAGTCTCAACTTTCATTTGTGTTATGCGTTAGTCGCGTGACACCTGAAACATGCTAAAACTCAGGATCTAAAAATATGAAATGTACGCTTATAGCTCACACGCAAGGAACAAACACTTTTGTTTCGTAGTTTAGTAACACGTTCCAATTAAAAGACAGGTACGCTCGCGTTAATTCGAATGGACCTTAAGGGGACTGCCTAGTAAACAATATTACACGCTTCAAGGTCACATCTGACTATAAGAAAGCATTGCGACGGCGTTGTGAAATAACATAAACAAGATTCGCGTGTGTCCTGTTTCCGCACAATTTAGGCGGTGTCTATAGGGTTTTAATACAGCAATATATTCTAGAAAAGATACAGCATTGTAGCTATAGTTGTTAAACACTGTTTTACAGAAGATTAAATATCGTAAACAGAGGACTACTAACAGCGGTTTTGGCTGAATTTGACACTTTTCAACTAACCACTTCTATGCTGTAAATAATTGACACTTAGATTTGGAAAAATTGGTAAAAAACAACAACTGCAAACAATGAGACCCTTATGACAACTAAGCATCTACGAAGTTGGTTTAAATCCCGGACGAGATAACTTTTCCCATCGAAGTGGAGTAATTTCAGCAAAGTCTTTTTCCCTCTTTCCATTTTCAATATTGCTCGGACAGAGCAGAGGCGGTTGTTATGCTCACGTGACTTCTACGGTAGTAAGTCACGAACGAGTATCTAGAAAACCAGTAATACGGAAATTCGTCGTGAAACAACTACTAAACCTGCGGGTAAAAGAAGTGCAGAGACGAGTGGTGAACTCTAAACGTCCGTGTTGCAAAGAAAAGAGAAGTAACACAACGTTAATAGCAGAAGCACGGCGTGAAAAAAAAGTTGCTTTGCTATTTAAAAGGGCGATTTTACAGCGTGACGTTTATTCAAGAACATTTTAATTTGTGAGAAATATATCAAATAATCTAACATGTGTAGTTTTACACCTTTTACTTTAATGATTTTGTCATTTACGTATCTGAAAAGTACCAACAAAACGGCTGATTTCGATAAAGTTTGGTGTAAGGTAAACCTTTAAATTCTCTGCATAAATTTATTATTATTTATAAAAGGTACTGAGTTAATTCGACCAGGTCCTCATCTCTGGCTGGTGATAACCATCAATTTTTGTACCCAGCCTTCAACCTGATACGCCATGATCAAAGTAATCGAATGGACTAATTTATGAATTATAATGTATTGCAAAAACGTTATAAAAAAGTAAAAGGAAGGAGCAACCCGTTTATAGTAGTTTCAAATTACTCTCAACTGTAGTCTCATGCTCAAACTCGAGTCGTATTTTGGATATATGTATACATATATATAAATAAAACAAAGCAATAGCTTTTTAATACGATATGTCAAGAAGTTCATATGTTTGTGTGGTCTGTGGTCAGTAAAACACGGACATGTAATAGATACATACATTTTTTTCCCAGGCTAAGTTCTCGGATCACGAACAACTGTTAGCTGTTCACGTTTCTTTCTGTCGCATAGACCATTCCGGGTAATTCACACTTTTCTGAAACCCTGCTAGAGTTCTAATTTTGTTTACCGATTAAGTATCCTTCCGCTACATGTAAACATAAACACTGCCATGAGACTTGTACGTTTTAACTGTCAAATGCTTTGTTTACTGTTTTCAACTATTCAAAGAATTGTCATATTTCAAAAACCATTACGTACGAATGTTCACAATTTAGGCGTATAACCTATGCATAGGTTAATTTTATGACTTTTTAACAATGTAGCTATGTATTGACGATAGTTCTTACGGTAATTCTTTTACATATTGTTAACATATTTGTGTTATACACAATATAGCACATTACACTTAATATACATTAATATATTGCCGCGACTGTGTTTAACCCTGCTACAACTGTGGGGGAAAGAACTGTGGTATTTAAACTTTGTTATTTCGTTAAAAGGGCGGCCCCAGTTGGAATAAATATTAAAACGAAGGAGCAACCAGCCCAACGAAAAGAAAGTAAATTCAAGCACGCAACTCATGTCGCTTATTTTTTTGTTTCTTATCAGATACAAACTTAAAAGATTGTAGTGAAAATGCACACAAATAGGTCTACGGTAACTTTCATTTCGTTCATATTTCTTAGCATATGTACGCAATTTTTACTGTGTTTATTTATTATTTATTTAGAATTTTCTGGCAGGGCTTAGTATTTTGTTGGGATTGTGGCAAACATTGAAACCACATAAACGTAAGAAGGTTTCACAATTGTGTTTTAAACACCTGGGGAAAAGTTACGAAGTTGTGATAAATAAACAGACGTGGCTTTCAAATAATAATTTCGTCATAAAAACAGTTCACGGTTAAAACGTATAAATTTCGCAAGTCCAATATTAATTTGCACACACACCACGCACACGCATGCGCACGCATGCACACACGCACACACTGGTCCAGCATAACGTAAAGGCAACAATACACTTTCACACACGGCGGTCACCACATATGCTACAGTATATTTATTCCTGCCATGGAAACACACATTCATCACAACATCGTAACTTGCCTAAGTAGGTTTAAAAACACAACGTGTACAAACTTGATGTGGTAATTTTATGTATTTTTCGCGGGACAAAAAATTAACACTTCGTTCAGCAACAAGGAAAGCAACACGCCATGTCATTTCGCNAAGTAGGTTTAAAAACACAACGTGTACAAACTTGATGTGGTAATTTTATGTATTTTTCGCGGGACAAAAAATTAACACTTCGTTCAGCAACAAGGAAAGCAACACGCCATGTCATTTCGCCAGTCACCACTTCTGCCAACTTCGGATTGGTAACCATCCCATCACATTTAAATATAATATAATAAGTATTCAAAAATTAAAATCTAATTTCAGTTTTAAGCTAGGTACAAATTCAAAAATTATCATTTTTGTTGTAATAAGCATGAAATATGTTAACATTGAAAACATGTATAATTTTCCTGCTACTACTAGCGGTGCGAAATTTCCCGCGAGAGAGACAGCTACAAGCTTCGCCACGCCCATTTGAGTTTCTTCCTCAGGCGAAAAAAAAAACACCATATCACTAGGGCCTACGTATCGTAATTTGCGCTGATATTTTTAACTGTAACAATGAAATATATTTCCATCAGTGCTACATAAAAACTTAAATATTTCAATAGGCAACGTATAATTTACAAATAGCATACCAAAAAACTAGGTTAAAACAATATTTATCTGTGAACTACATATATCTTACTAGCCGTTGCCAACACATCGCTGCTCTTACGGTTTTTAATTCGTATTGAATACGAAATAAATATTACAAAATAAGATACTTAGTTAAAGTAGGCTATATTTTTTTCAAAAATATAATACTTTAAACTTAATCACAAGGTTATATATTAGTGATATACAAGTTATATAAAAAACAGGTTGACATGTTACTCCTAATGTGATTTTCCAAAGTTTTGTAAAACATACGAAGAAACCGTGAATGGACTATATGTCGCTTGGTGCTCAGTCGTCATCAGCGACAGCATTTATTGGAAGTATTAAAATAGAACATCACCTCAACCGGGATTCAAACACGATTTAACTCTTGCTGCGAGCAATGATCTGGCTATTTAAAAACCCTCTCTTTCTTGTACATTATTGAAAAATTTTCTGACGTGATTTTGACTGTTGACATCGCGAAACGCGCGTTTGCTTGCGGGTAGGTCAGAACATAATTTAGTGNCATTGAGTGCCACTTGGCATTATTTTGAACATTTGGAGTGCCACCTAAATATCGGTGGCGAATTAGCACATTTTTGCACATTTTAGCGAATTTGGGGGTTCCGAGGAAAAAAAAAGGGAAATTTCAGGGCGAAACTAAGATTTCCATTCGAATTCGCAATAGGGGCGAGTAGCCTCAACTACTGTCACTCAGTTAAGAAACCAGTCTTTATTAGGTGGGGGGTCGTTTGACATAAACAAAATCGGCTTTTTACAAGAAACAATTTCACCCACACCACCTTTAACTGGGAGTCGCTCATACATTCCTTCACACAAGCATTTTATGAAACTGTCACAGTGTACTCCTCAAATACCATAACATCATAAAACCGGTCATCAAGGTCTTGGAACGCGAACTTACCAACACCAGGATAAAAGATTCGCGCACCACGCAGTATTCGATTGCAACAAGTGGTTTTGCCCACACTAGAGGGGCCCTACATGCACAACTGCATTTTATTGTGTAAATGACCGGTCTGCATCCAATCGTTGTGCCATTCTACTACATTATTATCCCAAACAGTTTATGAAAAAAAAAAAGTAATTTTATACTTTCCTTTACAAAAAAAAGTTTATTTTAAACACGGTTGCCTACCAACTGAACTGCCTTCGCGTAACATAAGTGGTACGTAGCTATATCACAGGTTGGAAAAAATTATTTTTTAGATATTATAGGCTATTCACGGTAAACTGAGCACTTTTGAAAGTACTGCTTAAGATCTACTTGCATGCATACTGTGTATTCTTCCACCACACATCAAGTTAACATTTTCAGGGACTTGATCACTTTGTTCATGCGTCTGTCAAGTGAAACTGTAAAATTACCAGGAACGAAAATATTTTGCAAATGTGCTAATTCTTAAATTTATAAAACACCTAAAAACAAAAAGCCAAAAATATTAATTATTTTATCACACATGTTTACTAACAATTTTAATTGAACGTTTTGACATGGAACTACTTTTCCTCCGTCGTTACCAACTTCACTGGGCGCATTCCACTCAGTGTACCCCTTAAAATACGTGCAGGCAGTGGCAGTGACAATTTCAAACGTTGAATTCAAAAGTGCTCACTTAACCGTGAAGAGACTTCAGTGGCGGTCATCCCGGGTGTACGGCCGCGACGCGAGTCACAAGTAACCGGCGCGATGTGCGAGAGCTGCGCGGTGTGCGAGAGCTGCGCGGTGTGCGAGAGCTGCGCGGTGTGCGAGAGCTGCGCGGTGTGCGAGAGCTGCGCGGTGTGCGAGAGCTGCGCGGTGTGCGAGAGCTGCGCGGTGTGCGAGAGCTGCGCGGTGTGCGAGAGCTGCGCGGTGTGCGAGAGCTGCGCGTCCTCTCCGGGTGTTTCCGCAACAATATTGTTTTCCCCGGAGTGTTTTCGAGAGTGTTTACACGGCGGGCGCTGCTTCTGTCTGGCAAACCACACACACTACTGCCACAGCTACAGAACAGGCGGAAGGTATATGGAAGTGGAATGGCGTGGCGGTTGCTTTGATGTGGGTCTATAGTCCATTTATGTTATTTCCAACGTTTCTGAAGCCCTGCTAGAGTTATACTTTCAGAATATTCCTCCGCCTCATGCAAACAAAGCTTAACCAAGTCTATAAAACTACACCGGAGGGACTGCGCACCGCATTCATGCGCTCTCACTTTAATAATGCATTACCAACATACCCATTTTCTCCCTGTTTTTATTCATACTGATTATAAGTGAAATCTTACAATTTATTAATAAAATATAATGAAAAGTTTAAATTAACAAAAAATAACGTACTTTTATGTTAACGGCAGTATAAAACGCCTGTGATACATGCAGTGTTAGGCAGTAACTTAACGTGAGTAACGAGTTACTTTAACGTAACTTTTTGGGGTAACTAGGTACATTTTTTCAAGGGAATTTGTAATTTAACTAAGTTACTCATTAAATGTAACTAACAGAAAAAATAAAAGTTACTTTTTGCGTTACTTTTTGCTTCACAATACAGTTTGTTACATGGACGCCTGAGGGCCGTATTTGAGTTCGTGAAGGATGGAGGTCTTAATCAAAATTAAGAACTAAATTTGATTTCTAATTTATTCAGATAGCTATTATTTACAGTATTCAAATATCTATCTCCACTATTATTCTTTTTATCTCTTAGTGAGCGCAATATTTAATCTATATTTCAACTCCAATTAACGTTCTTCTTTATGCCTCTGTTTAGTTAGTGTCAATTAAATCATACTAATCATTACCACGTGTTCAGTCTATCTGTTGCCATAATTTGTAATGTCTTTCACTAACGCATCTAGTCCAATAGTCCAGTTTGCCAACTGCACTCTTCACTGCTTGACACTCGCAGTCGCAGATTTTCCTTCCGCTGGTCTCTTCTCTCGCCGCTCGTCGTCTATCGCTCGGAACTTAGCCACTAAAACCATTCAACAACTACTGGCCTGGAGGTCTGTAGCATATTTATACAATGCTGGCCTTGACCTCGAAAGTTCGACGCACCCCGAATCACGGATAGAGAAATTAGGGCAGCAAACCACTAGAAATTTTTTCAGAAAAACACATAAATTCAATACTACTAGAGACAGCAACGCGCGCCGCTAACAGGATTATCGTTTCGGCTCGCTTTCTGTAACAGATACGCGGCCACCGGCCTATTGTTCGCCTGTCATTCAAAACAGTCCATTGACTTGCTGCCGCCGCTATCATATAACTGCTCTGTCTTTCACTACCGCTCGCTCGCACAGAACGAAGCAGCGAGCGCGTAAAAATACTGTAGTTTCATCTCATGCGCAGCAAAAATAACCGAAGTGGGAGGAACTTCATGAGAAGCAGGAGGTACTCGTTTGACGTCGGTCCACATTCCTATAGTCTATTCGCGATCACTTCCCAACTTTAGAATCAAAACTTAGAAAAATTACCCCACGTATAACTTTTTTTTTTTGTTTCCTAATAATATCATGTATTACAAGCGTTTTATACTTCTTTTTACATAATAGTTTCTTAGTTTTTGTTAAACTGAACTTTTGCTTATATTATATTTATTAATTAAAATATTTAATTTATTATTAATGTGAATAAACTAGGAAGAAAATAGGTGTGTTGGTTTTGCCTAGTAAGAAATACTTCCTATAAAAATATCATTAAACTGAGTGCGCACAAATGCGGTGCGTTGGCCCTTTGGTGTAATTTACTAGACTTGGTTAACCTTTCCTTGCATGGGGTGGAGGAATATCCCGGAAGTAGAACTTTAACAGGGCTTTAGAAAAGTGGGAAGTAACCGTCAATGAACTATACAGAATTAGTACCGTTACCTAAGCTACCATCTGCCCTGTCCGCGTCATGTGATAGTGAAAAAACTTTGTTTGTCATTTCCTAAATATAAATATAATTTCTTTCTTAGTATTTAATATGAAGATGACGCAAATGTTAAATGTTTATTACGCTTTTTTAAATATTTATCTACATCAAGAACTTCTTCTAACTTGAGGAAACTCATAAATGTAAGAAAAATCCTATAATTTGATTGGACGTGTTTGTATCATATGCACACTATAAGGCGTTATTAGAATTGGCAGATTTATTCGACNTCCTATAATTTGATTGGACGTGTTTGTATCATATGCACACTATAAGGCGTTATTAGAATTGGCAGATTTATTCGACCAATTTTTATTAATAATTTTCTTAAAGCAAGCTAGGATTATTCCTAAATTAAGTTTTGAAATATAGTAAGGTCTATGTTGTATTTCACGAGCTATGTCAATAAGTTTTGTTTATTTCTAAGCATTACAATCCCTTAAAAATATTTNTCCTATAATTTGATTGGACGTGTTTGTATCATATGCACACTATAAGGCGTTATTAGAATTGGCAGATTTATTCGACAAATTTTTATTAATAATTTTCTTAAAGCAAGCGAGGATTATTCCTAAATTAAGTTTTGAAATATAGTAACGTCTATGTTGTATTTCACGAGCTATGTCAATAAGTTTTGTTTATTTCTAAGCATTACAATCCCTTAAAAATATTTATTTTTAGATATTGGCATTTAATGCGTTTTTAGAATTGCTAAAGAAATGCCTACTGAAAAAATCCGAACAGAGAGCTACTAAATTACTAATTGAACAGTTCGAACACAGCCGTAGCACACAGTAGAAAAATACAGAGAGACGAAATGACGTGGCTGTTCCTTTGAAATGGGGGTACCAATTCACTGATTGGTTGTGCGATTCTCTGTAAACGGGTCTTGTGTCTGATTGGTTACTGCGTGCTACGAGAGTTAACCTAATGGCTGAGCAGCTGGCTGGCAAGTTAGTTACCAGGCGCTGATTAGGGAACGGAGTTCCGACATGTTGCTGGTTAGTGAAGCCATTTTGGCAGAGTGTTCGGCTCGAGTTTGCGGAATAAGCAGCTATTTCACCTTTTTATGCTTAAGTACTCTTTGGTCAAAGTATTGAAAATCTGGCAACTTTCTGATTACTTAGTCACGCCCAATATGTTTTCTAGTATTTTGTACAAAAACGGCCGCAAATGTTATAGCTGTAACTATAACCAAAACAAAAGATACTAAATGTTTTTACAGTTAAAACAAATAACATATTGTGGAAATCGGCAAAATATTGAGGCCGTACTCTAATTTCCGTATGTATTTGGCAAACCACTTTTTTTTGTTTGGTATAGGACAGCGCCCATTCCGGCTCCGCTTGCGTCGGTCTGTAAAATTAGGGGTGATTCTGGCATAGGCCGGTATAGCATGGTTATGTCGCCATATCGCGCATTTAATATTCTGAATGCTTTTTCGTGTCTGTCTGTCCACTTCTAGCGAGTTGTTTTGAGTAGGAGTTCATTGAGAGGGGCCATAATAAGGGCGACATCTGCTATAAACTCTCTGCGCCAATTACATAACCCCAGAAAACGTTTCAACTGTCTCCTGTTAGTTGGTACTCTAGCCTCCTCAATCTCTTTCACTTTCTCGGGCTTTGGATAGTTCCCGTCGGGGGTAATTATGTGCCCTAAGTATTCTACTCGGGTCTTCCCGAAGTGACACTTCTCCAGTCTGCACGTGAGTCCACGGAGTTCAAAGCGCTCCAGGACTTTTTGCAAGTGCACCTGGTGTTCTTCCCATGTGCGCGAATATACAATGACATCGTCCAGGTACGCTAGGCAAAACTGGCCGCTATAACCTGTCAAAACTACTGCTGACATCAGTCGTTGGAAAGTAGCGGGCGTATTCTTCAACCCGAAGGGCATTACACGAAACTGCAGGGTTTCACCTTCTGGGGTTGTAAACGCTGTATATTTCCTGGATCCTGGGTGTACCGGGATTTGCCAGTATCCACTGCGCATGTCTAGAGCGAAGAATATACATGCGTCCCCTAGGTCGCGGAGCATATTAGCCAGGTTTATAGTTGGGGTACTGTAGGGTATGCGATATTGTTTAAGGCCTAGTAGTTGATACAAAACTGAAGTTCTCCATCTTTCTTTGGCACAAGTACCACTCTGGCGTTATATGGTGAGCCAGTTGGCTACACTATTCCTTGCGATTTCATCTTGGCTACCTGGTTTAATATTATTTGTCTGCGGTAGGCGGATGGGTTACCTGGTCGGTAGTATATGGGGCGAGCATCTGTTACCCAGATTTCATATTGAATGGCCGTGGTCTGATTTAATCTGCCGGTATGCTCGAATACAGCTACATGAATGTTGAGTATCCGCAATAATGTCCTCTATTGGTCAGCCCCGAGTTGGTGGTTTACCTCTTCACTACAGACTTCTTGTAATTTTTGCAGGTTTATTGGGGCTTCCCAGTTTATAGCCATCCTATCATGTTTGCCTAAATATAGGCGCTGTTGTCCACAGTCGATTATGCAATTTTGGCTTGTTAGTCAATGTTGCCCGAGGATAATCTCCTCCACTAAATGTGGCGCGCAAAAAAAAATCAATTTGGACTGTTTCTACCTTCGTGGATACTGGTAGTGTAATAATCCCGTCTATGGTTAGTCGTGACACAGACTGGGCCATTTGAATTATTCGGGTGTTTTTCTTTATCTGGCTTTTCTGTATGGGAGTTAGCAGCTGGCTTTTAATGAAATTGCCGGTTGCGGCCGTGTCCAGTACTGCCTTACGATTCTGGTTATTTATGCGGACTCCGATCCGAGGGGCGTGTGTTTCCGGCCTCAGATCGCTTAACATTAAAATTGGTTCCACCCTTTACCTTATGCCGGCATTTACCGGCTCCCTCTTTCCACCCTGACGGTTCCCCTTCCCTATGTCGAGGGGGCCAGCCGTGGTGTTTTTTTTCCTTAGCGGCTGCTATACGGTTTCTCACTGTGGGGCAGTCACGGTGCAGGTGTCTCTCGAAACAATACCAACACTTCGGTGGCAAGTATTGTCCCTCTGCGATTCTAGTGGGTCTGTTATTATCTGCCGTTCGCGCCGCGTGGACAGGTGGCAGGCGGGTCGGAACATTTCTTTTCTCCTGATCTTCGTAATCTTAATCTAGCTCTGCCTCAATCGCTCTCTCTACCAACTCCTCTATGCCTGTTGCCCGCGGATATCGGAGGGCGCTTCTTATCGCTGGTAGCATTAACTTTGTAATGATACGCACTCCCTCTACCTCGGTACTTTCGGAAGCGATGCGGGAATACAATTGCGCTTTTCGCTTAATAAAAATCCCTGATTCTTCCTACCTTTGTTGTTTGTGTGTGTAAAAGTCTGTTCTTAAGGCCGTAAGTACTTCCTCCCCCGCGAACTTTTTGTTTAGGCGGGTAGCGAACTCCTCCCAGCTCGTCACAAACTCTCCATATTTATTCCACCACATAAGGGCGGCACCCTTTAACTGCTCTCGTGCTTCAGCACCCACCGCTTCTTAGGAATTCCGCGGACCTTGAATTAGTACTCACAATTATGTAGAAAATACACAGGGTTTTCATGGGGTCTGCCTGAAAATTCGGGCAGTACTATTTCTTCACACATTTTCCGCGCTGGTTCTACATGGCTAGCAGGGGTTTGATCCGGGGGTGAAAGGTGTTACCCTTCCCCTAGGATTTGCTCGTTAGCTGCTCTCGGCATTTCCGGCAGTTGTATTGGGTGCCTTCGGTCGGTCGGAATGTCTGGGGCCAACCGATGCACTTATTACAATAGCGCTGGGAACAGCGGCTGCACCGGATCCTGTATAGTCCTGTCCCGCTACAAAATGGAGCACTGCATGGCTCTAATTGAGGACTTTCATCTTTGCTTCCCCCATCCCTTGTCCAGAGGTTCTCTAGGGTTCCTTCGGCTCTCGCATCCCTTCCCTCCGGTGTCTTGCTGATATGCGTATCCTCCATACTTTTTGCCAGCCGCCTATAGGAATCCCTATTTTGCCGGCCTAGTACCATTGCCTCCTCTAGAGCGAATTGGTCGTTAGGCGCCACAGAGTTTGAGACTCCCTGAAGTCTTTGGTTCAACCTGACTAGCTCGGTAATTCGGTATGGTTCAGCCTGACTAGTTAGGTAATTCGGTATGGGTGAGACCCCTTTTCTCGGGTATAGTCTGATTCTTGATTCCGTCTCTACAGACTTATCTATGCCCCATGTTGGGTGCCATTTACTTGATGCTATTCCCCACCTGTGGTATACAGGNCCGTCTCTACAGACTTATCTATGCCCCATGTTGGGTGCCATTTACTTGATGCTATTCCCCACCTGTGGTATACAGGATGATTCATAGGGTGGGAGTTAATTCCTCCAGGCACAGACTATACAGTGCCTGATAGGTTGAGGGTCTGCTGGTGCTAACTTGTCTTGGGGTTGTGCTATACTCGCTGTTTGTTTCATTTTATACCCTCTATTCCCTGTTATTTCACTCGCGGTTTCTATTTCTTCGTCGTTTACACTGTCTACCTCTTCCTCGTTTACTTTCAGCCTTCATTCGCTTCCTCACCCTCCCTTTCTTGGGCTGTCCCTCACCCCCCTTTCTCCCGCGTTCGCCTATTCCCCTTCGCTCACCCGTCCGCTTTCGCCCACTTCTTCTTCTTCTCGCGTACCTTCTCCTTCACTCGCCTGTTCACTTTCTCTCGCTTCGTCTTCGTTGCTCACCTGTCCGCTTCTCTGGCGCCTGCGTATTTTCAGCCCGATAAGTGGCTGTGGTTTCAGGCTCCTGTATCGGCAAGTGCAGTGGCCCGTGCACCCTTGAGACACTGAGATAGCGCGGAGGGGCAATGGTCGGCTTATCATTTTGACCCTCTATCCTCGCTTCCTGGCTCACTGTTCTGTGACATAGTGACACACTGAGGGTTTCCTCTGGGCTGTCCCTTGTAATTCCTATGGGACCATTGGTGTAGAGTTCGGGTATAGGGCGTATCTGGTTCCGTGGCACCTTTCGCATATTGCCCCTCTCGTCCTCGGCCCAATATACATNGTTCGGGTATAGGGCGTATCTGGTTCCGTGGCACCTTTCGCATATTGCCCCTCTCGTCCTCGGCCCAATATACATTCCCCTGTCTCTCGACTACTTTATACGGCCCTCGCCACTTAGGCGCAAATCCCGCACAGATTGTGTATTAATATGTGACTACCCTAGGCCAGATATACCGTTGTTGGTTTCTCTGAGCTGCCCCTATTCATCATATCGCCTCTCTTTGTATTTCTTCGGGGCAGGAAGTTCTGTAGGTTCTGTTTCCCACTGCCATTCTCCAGGTCTGCGGAGATTATATCCCAGCATTAGGTGGCTGGGAGAAGTTCGAATGGCGCCATTGTGGCGACAACCCCAGTGTATACAGGATCTCAGGTATGTCCCATTGTTATTCGCATACTCTTCTTTAATTCCTGATTCCGGCGTTCAGTAGGGTTGGCCTGTGGGTGGTAAGCTGGAGTCGTCCAGTTTTCCTCCCCCCCCTCCCCATGTCTCGCAGGCCTTCGTCCATTTTACTCCCGTAAACTGGGTTCCATTGTCTGATAACACGCATTTCAGGTGCCCCCAACGTGGAAATACCTCTCGCTCCATTTGCCGGATGATTGTGTAGGCCTCCTGGTTGGGTAACGGGAACGCCTCTGTCCACCTGGAGAACTGGCCGGTCACGACTAAGAGGTATCTCTTTCCTCGGTGTGTGCGTGGGTAGGGGCCCATGATATCGACGGCGATGTGTGCCCATTGCGTTTTCGGCCGACAGGGTGTGTATCGTATGTTTGGTGTAGGGTAGGTCTTGTTTTCATAACAAGTCTGGCACCTGGCGACGTATGCGCTCACATCTCGATTAATTCCTTGCCATAAATATATGTTGGTCAGGGCCCTTAAGGTCTCGTGAAAGCCCGGATGTCCTGTGTGGGGGTGATCATGGTAGTGTTCACAGATACTGTCTCGTAGCTCGTGGAGGACCCAGATTTTCCATTGATCTGTTAGTGGGTGCGATCTCGCCCAGATTATGCCATCTCTTCCCTTGTACCGGTCTGGATATCTCCACATTAACTCCTGTAATTTGGGCTCGGCCTGCAGTTGGTCTTGTAACAAATTTTTGTTTTCGTGGAACTTTACTAGCTGTAGTTCCACGTCATCCGGCCGTGTGAGTTTTGGAGCATTCGCTCCAAGTCTGTATACCACAGGTGGGGAATAGCATCAAAATGTACATAATGTTATTTAGTATGCCATGTGAGCATGGGTACTATTTTAATGTAAACATATTATGTAAAAAAAATACCTAACACTATTATACTTTTTTTATGTTTGATATCTGCAAATCAAACTAACACTTTAGTGTCATTTATTTTACAAATAACCTACCAAAAATCAATTTCATAAACATTTTACATAAAAACTACTGCCAACACAGCACTTCACTTAGTGATTTTAATTCATATTGACTACGGAATTAGTATAGTTTTGTACATATATATGTGCAAGTTTCTTTTAAATAAAAAACCTGGTACTTTTAATGTTAACGGCAGTATGGAACGCTTGTTACGTTTAGTTTTTTGTTGTGATGTTTCAAAAGAAAAAAAACAATGTTATAATTAATTATAGAAAAGTAATTTTAGTTTTCCGGTACAAATTTTTATGTTACTATTTTAACTGTTATGTTAGAATATTTAAAAAGCCAGTGTGAATGACATTTCAATTTTGCCTGGTTTTAAATATTTCCTATTTTTTGTTCAGTGTATAAATATTTCAAGAAATTTATACACTGAAAAGAAACTCGTCCGAGTTAAGTTATCTGTATCAAAGCATTAATACATTTATTACTCTTCTTATACTACTGACACTATTACTACTCAATGGGTTTACTGTTTAACACATAGTTTGTTCAATACAATATTTTAACATTTAGTATATACAGAGATACAGAAGTTCTGTGTAGTGGGGTGTTAGATTTATTATAATGGGAAATAAGTTATGATAAAATGTTACACCTAAAATATCAAAGTACTGAAAAGTATTTCCTTTAGTGGAAAACAAAATACATGTGCCCTACTACGTTACTGACTGTGCGAATTATTAGGGAGGAATCTTTGGTAAGAGAATTATTGTACTTATTTATACATATTCAGTAGTTTTCTAGTTATAAGATTTCCATGTTTATTGATTGTGTGTATACCTGTTAATTTTATTCATATAATAATGTTATTTACAGCTTCTTTAAGAAATATTGTATGTTTTATCACTTTTTTACTTTAAAAAGGTGTTCTGAGCTATAAATATAAAAGTAGTCTACTGAGTAACGGAGTTCAGTTAAGTTAATTTAAATTAACGCCCAGTTACATTTTACTCGAAAGTAACGAAAACTAGTTGAAGTTACTATACTTTCTAAAGTAACTTAACAGAATCGAATTACTTTTTATGTAACTTACCCAACACTGGATACACGACATATTTAGGAAACAACCTGATGTATAAAAGTACGTAGCGTCTTTTGTTAATGCTTAGTGGCATAGACTATATGATGCCTGAAGGTTAAGGGGTTTGTAATAATGTAGACTTTGGCTGTTTCAATTTGAAGGACGAATATATTGTCTCGGATATATTCACAAATAAACAACATCAACACTTGAGAGGTGTAGTACTCTAATAATTTGGTTACTCGGATTGACTGCTAACGACTTCGTGATGGAGGGGGGCTTCTCTTGACGGCGTACTGAATACTTATCTCTTGCTGCAGGTGCTGTCAGCTGTAGTGGGTGAGCTCCGGCGATGGGCGGCCTTTGGCAAATGCCTACTGTTGCTGCCGTCTCACAGTGGTGATGTTCTACTGACGTGGCCGAGGGTCCGATTTTCCCTGGCCAAAAATGGCGTGGCTGACCTCTCTCTGCGCGGCGATCTTCAACTGGCCACTCGATGGTCTCCTGATCTAACCTCTCTGCGCGGTACTAATGAACTGACTGACCTCTCTGCGCTGTATTAATGAACTGACCCCTCTCTACTTTCTAAAAGGGGTTTTTATGCTCGCCAGCCTCCACCATTAATTGTCGGCACGTGTCGCTTTGTGGGGGGGAGGGGGGAAGGGGGCAGGACACAGAACAATGCCTTTCAAAAAACATGTCCTGGTNTGGGGGGTGGGGGAAGGTAGCCCCTTGCCCCTAGCTTACTCCAGTCAGCTATTTCTTCAGTACGTTTCCACATTGTCCTGTGGTTAGTTAAGGGGGGAAGGGGGGTGTTCTCGGCACCAATATCCAGCTCGTCAGCTATTTCTGCCGCGGTGCGTGTACTTTGAATTTAGGTGAAATACACATGATTATTTGGTGATATCGCGTGAAACCTCTGCGCTCCACAGATCTCACGGGCAGGCGAGTGGTCA
>NQII01001024.1:311683-347070 GCA_002778355.1 Clitarchus hookeri | reverse complement strand
GGGGGGGGGGGGTGGTTGTGAGCCAGCGTCGCTCTACTATCCCTAAACCGTCACACGACAAACCAAAAACATAATACATACAGTGATTTTTCAAAAGTTAGATTCAAAAAGTGCGAAGAAACTTAGAGTAGACTATACTGTGTCTACTCATTCGCTGATCTGGTTGTGCGAGGGTCTGGAGCGAGGCTTGTGTGTAGCCAGCTACTACGTGCTGCGAGAGATACCCTACTGACTGACCTTAATTAAGTCTCCTGTTAAGACTTCGCGTTTGACGTCGAGAAGAGCGGGGGTGATATGGGCGACTGCCACGCACATCAACTGGCCTGCAGTGTTCTCGTCGTGCTGCATGTACCTATGGGACTTCCAGCAGTGACCCTATTGTTTCATTGGTGGAAAGTCTGTAGCAAGGTTCAATGCAGAGCGCTTGTCTAGTTTTGTACGATCATTTATGAATATTACTCATAAATAGTAACTCTAATGCATGACGTCTTGAAAGGACTAAAGAGCCCTCGTCTGAAGTGTATTATTTTCGCAAATCAGCACATTGGACGCACGTATGATACTTTCGTAGTAAAAATGTGTATTTAAAACACTCTCCAACGCAGTTCAAGCGTCAGGTAGACGGGCCCCCTAACATGATTCATCACAGCTGCTAAAAATGTACACAGTAAACTATAGTAGCTTGCTCAGTGACGTGCATAATACTTCATGCAGGAACATTTTCTAGAGGCCAATCGAAGATTAATATCAATCAACGATTACAATGAAAATAAGCATTCGATTTTTATATTTTCATTAATAACTGAAATACGTGTTTTTTTTGGCATAATCTGTTATTTTATCTACATTTACGGATCATTAGAAGCATTTTTCCAATCACAAAAAAATCTTCACTTTTCCCTCCATTATTATCATTTATATTTTTGAGAAAAGTGATTATTACGAAGGTACTGCACACCTTACAGGAGAGTAATAAGACGGGTACGAAACGCGGGAGCAACATGAAAGGAACCAGAGAAGTAGTGGGGGAAAGAGTACCCGATAGCAACTGTAGTTTTGCTGTCCTTGAATGTTACACCTCAATACACCACAATACACCACAATACATTCGCAGTTTTCCGCCGGCCACAAATGTAAATCTTCTGTTTGTAATGGATTCTCTTCAGTAAGCTACCATACGTTGACTGCCGAATGGCGTTCCGACATGCTGCTGGCCAGTGAAACCTTTTTCGCTAGCGTGTGAACCTCTAGTTTGTAGTATAAACTGCTGTTTTACTTCTGCATTCATTCTTGAGTATTCTGTGATGCTGCTCGCACCAGTAATCTTTAAAATTTTTAATGTGAACATTTCGAGCATGTTTGACCAGATGGTAACAAGTCTCTCACATTTCCCGCGTGTTTGGCCATGTGGTAACAAGCTTGGCATTATTTTCATTATGTTTTGCAATGTGGTAACAAGCCTGGCATTATTTGCATTATGTATGCCAATGTGGTAAGAAGTTTGACATTATTTACATCATGTTTGGCCGTGTGGCAACAAGCCTGGCATTATTTACATTATGTATGGCAATGTGGTAAGAAGTTTGACATTATTTACATTATGTTTGGCCGCGTGGCAACAAGCCTGACATTATTCACAGCGTGTTTGGCCACGTGGCAACAAGCCTGGCATTATTTACATTATGTATGGCAATGTGGTAAGAAGTTTGACATTATTTACATCATGTTTGGCCACGTGGCAACAAGCCTGGCATTATTTACATTATGTATGGCAATGTGGTAAGAAGTTTGACATTATTTACATTATGTTTGGCCACGTGGCAACAAGCCTGACATTATTCACAGCGTGTTTGGTCATGTGGTAACAAGCCTGACATTGTTTCCAGTGTGTTTAGCTATGAAACAAGACTTGACATTGTTTCCAGCATATATTATAATGTTGTAATAAGCCTCATTATTTCCAGCGTATTTGGGACGTTGTAATACGCCTGACAATATTTACAGCGTATTTGGCATGTTGTAATAAACCTGCCATTATTATCAGCGCGTTTGGTTGTGGTTGCAAGCCTGGCATATTTCCAGCATGTTTGGACGCATAGTAATAAGCCGCCTACACCAGGAGTGATTTTGCCAACTGGTTTTCAGTTTCCTCTGCGGATGAATGCCGAAACAATTCCTTAAGTCGGTTCAAGAGCCAAACATTTTTTTTCTTGATACTTAGGTATATTTTATTGTTTCACGACATGACGTCAATCCTAATTAATAAAAATATCAAATAATTTTAATAATAACATTTATGTTTATTACGCGTACTTATGATTATCGTAACTTAAAATCTTGATTCGTACATATGTCAGAAAGTTTTTAACACGAAGTTTGGTTTCGGACAAAGTTTTTTTGAAGTCACATGCGTGGCCATTTCTTTGAAACCCGACACTAGGTTTACGTAATGTAAGGATTTATCTTCCCGTTATTTTAACTTTAAACGTTATCTAGAAATTTAAGATTTAAATAACAACGAACCATGTAACAAATTTTCAAGATAATATTCATGACACTGGCAATTATTTTAAGTTGTAGCCTACCTAACATATTTACTTTAAGTTTTTTTTCATATTTGTATGAAAACAAACACAACTTTGAAACTACTACAGTTCCTGTCATTCGTTTTTGAAAAATAATTAATTTTCAATTTTTTTTTACTATTACTTTATATCACTACGATAATATAATTAAAATGCTAAAAATTTGGAAAATAATTTGAGTATCTTGAAATCCCTTAAAATGAGCCTTCCGAATCCCTCACGTATCTTGGTTGGCTTCTGTGCATAAGACATACAATATGCATTACTATCACAATTAACAGCGGAAGTTAGCAGTAAACATGTAAAAAAAAATGTAACACCGGCAATATTAGTGAAATGTGACCTGTCTTCACAGTGACTGACATGCGTTGAAATAAATGATAATTTCTTTTCATCCGCAGTTAATTTTAGTGCTCATTGATTCCCGTCTTATTCCACTTATTCACCAGTCAACAGCATCTTACAAATTGAATTTTCAGTGAACAGCGTCTCATAGATTGAATTCAGTGATTCGGCTTCTTCACAAAGCACTGCGCCCGACCGGTGGGCACGGCTCTCGAGCCGATGGAACATTTGTCTGTGTCACTGCGGACAACGGTACGGTTATCAGTGATCTTCTGGAACGGTGACGTATCGCGAAAATATTTCATAATGGCGACCTCCGTAGTTGACTCCAAAACCCACGTGGCTGCTTTTATTAAGCGTAAGGTTGGGATTATTTTAACACGTCCACAGCTTCACTTAGCCAAAATGCACAAAGGTATTAAAAAAACATTTATTTTTAAATTATAATTTGATTTAATTATGTTTTAAAACCGCATAGACTCTTAATCCGTTCAGTTACCGTTCCCACGATTGTGGATACGTTGCACACGAATTATATTTTTTATACAGCAAGTCATCAGTGCCCAATACTTAAGAGAGTATTGTGGAAAATCTGGTTTGAGGAATTTTCTACACCTCTTTGACACGAATGTTTAATACCAATATCGGGACCGCGGTGGTGTAGTGGTTAGATTACTCGCTTCCCAGCTAGGCGAACCGAGTTCGATTCCCAGCGGGGTCGTCCCCGGTTTTTTACATGTGGGAATAGTGCCGGACGATGCCGCTGGTCGGTGAGTATCTCCCGCTTCCCCCGCCCATGCATTCTGGCGCTGCTCCATACTCACCTCGATTCCCTCTCGCTGGCTCTCAAGACCTCGATGTTAAAATCCGCCAAATTCTCTCCAGACAGCACTATTTTCGCAAAAAAGCTGAGCACAAATACATACTAAGTGAATGCAACACTTGAACTTGGAAATTAATGCGTGATAAGTATATTTGTTAATGTGTCCACTGTAGGCTCTACGATACCGTTCCGACTGGGATTCAGCAGCTTTTAGAGAAACCTTACGCGTCAAGCAATACGGTGGCAGAATCCTAACTGCTTCGGACAAATGAGGAAACGACTCTTCACGGAGATAACCGTCAACGAAAGAAAACCTCCAGACATGCACGATTCAAGTGAAACCTAAATGATACCTAACAAGCGTACGNTCCGACTGGGATTCAGCAGCTTTTAGAGAAACCTTACGCGTCAAGCAATACGGTGGCAGAATCCTAACTGCTTCGGAAAATGAGGAAACGACTCTTCACGGAGATAACCGTCAACGAAAGAAAACCTCCAGACATGCACGATTCAAGTGAAACCTAAATGATACCTAACAAGCGTACATGATTTTTCGCGGTAAATCACCGTCGGTTTAAATCCTGCTCGTTAAACGTCAGCTGCTGGCCATTAGCGTGACGACTCGCATGCTAACCTTTGCCCGGGCGGAGAGCAGTTTGTTTGATAAGCGAACAGGCGTAATGAGGCCGAATCTTTAGAGTATCGAGCCAACGTAAGCCTAGTTTCACATTCTTCGGTGCGGACATGCAGAAGATGATTCCTACTGCCAGGCCACTCGCATCACATCGTTATCATTGGAGCCACAGTACTTTCGTACTGGGGCATTTATCACGTGGCACTGTATTTACTACGGCTTTAAAAAAAAATTTGGTGTATAGAAACTACTTGCGTTAAAATAAATATAATACTCCGTTTTCAACGCAAAATCATACAGAGGCCAATCCGTTTGGATAAACCTATGTATATATTCCTAATAACTTAATTTGCGGATTCAATATTTAAAAATCAAGCTTTTTAAGCTCATGGAACATCTTAACAGTTATTTCTAATTCCAACTTATTTTTCTCGCGTGATTCGTTACACATCTGTAACCGTAATCAAAGGTAGTTTCATGAACCCCTCAAGTACACAATTATTCCTATCAGGTGTTGAACAGGAAGACATTTTTGGCGTGAGAAGTACCTACTTTCCATACAATACATGGCATTATAGAAGTAGATTCATTATACAAGAAACAACCAATAATATAATAGTCGATGAGTCAGCAGTAACCAACTGCATTTCCCACAGAAAAACAATGCCCGTATTGGTGCAACATTCTGGACCTGTACAGCACCGACCATGATTTCACCTACTCTGCAACGTGTCAAACGTGAACGAGTATACCTGGGATAATAAGTTAAAGGGTTAATCATTTCTGGTCCACATGGGCAAGAAAATCTGATATATTTGAAACCGTACAAACTTCAAAAATTATGTTACGCAATCCACTACGTCATAACAAACTTTGACTTTTTATGCCCGGCCATAAAGTTTGATTACGAAGGTTTGTGAAGAAATTCAGGCCGGAATGATTACCATGAATGTTCTAATACTCTAAAGCAGAACGTTTGTGATTGTCCTGCAAAGAACTTATACAAGTGAAAAACATGAATCATAAAAGGATAAATCAGCTATAGTGAATTCATGGTTATTTCCAATTTTTTTTAAGTCCTGTTGAAGTTCTACTTTCAGGCTATTCCTCCGGCTCATGCAAACAAAGCTTAACCGAGACTAGAAAATTGCACCTAAGCGGCAGCGCATCGCTGCATTTGTGCGTACTCTGTTTAACAATGCTTTATGTATGAACTATTTCTTACTCGGCGTTTCCAACCATGGACTCAGCATGAGGTAGACCGATCTCCCTGGCTGCACACAACGAATCTCCGTGTAGCAACATTGAACTGCTTTTCTCCCAATACGGCCAGCAAAAACGGCATGGATTGGATGTGTGGTTACAACACTGTTTAGTAAACAAGTGCTTTAAGATGCATGCATACTTCCTCTAACCAATTTGTAAAGAAGTTCAATTTAACGCAAAATAATATATTTTTATGTCAACAGAATTATAAAAAGCTTGTGATGCTTAGCATACTTAAACGACCTAACATGTTATACATAGGGCGGTTTTCAAAGGTTTGATTCAAAAAGTGTGAACATACCGCGGATAGACTATTGAGATATGCTAGTTTCAAAATTGTTCACGGTTTTCTAGTGTGCCTAAGTATACGGCGTTGAAATAAGGGGATACGTCTCGCATACTCCATAGACAAGATATTTCAAGGAACGTCTGAAAGGTAAACGTCGTAGATGACTTTAGTTTAGAATCATGTGTTTTGAAACGAGATTATAGTCTATTCGCGGTTTATTCACACTTTTTGAATCAAACCATTGAATAATCACCCCATGCACGACCTGTTTAGTTATTTCTCAAATATTACATGTATCACATGCGTTTTATACCTCTGTTAACATAAAAGTATCTTATTTTTTGTTTAATTTAGGTCTAACCTATATTTTATTTACAAATTATAATATTTAATTCATAATGAGTATGAATACAAAGAGTAAGGAAATATGCGCCGGTAGCACCTAGTACGAAATAGTTCTCATGCAAAATATTATTACAACTGAGTGCGCGCGAATTGGGTGTGTTGTCCTTTGGAGTTAATTTCTATAATCCATTCACGGTATCTTCGATACTTTTGAAAAGAACCTTTGAAAAATCACCCTAGGAGTTACATGTTCAATTGGTTATAAAAAAATGGTATATGGGAAAAGGTTTTGTCTTGCTTTTAGCACTGGAGCACTATATAAATTGGTTGTTTTAAGTTTTAAGTATATTTTTTCAATAAATTTTAATAATTTGTTAAAAGTCCGTAAGAATTAACAACGGATTTTGAAGGGACATGTTGGTTATAGCTGAAAAGAAATAGTTCGTAGGTTAAATATTAATATGTATAAATTTAATGCCGTAATTGTAAAGTTAATATTGCTAAACTATATATTTACATTTTTACGTAGCACTCATGGGTAAAGATTTCACCGTTATTAATTGAAATTAAATAAATTTCAGTTGTTGTCCAGCGGACTCGTACACTCCATCTTGTTCGTTTGGGCACGTTTTTTTCAGAAGTATAACCACGCCATATTGGAGACGCTGAATTGTGGTTATAAAACTAACGTAACACATTCTTTCTACTTACAAGATAATTCTAGGTTAAGATGTAATTTTAGTATTAGCGTTGTTATTTCTGCAGTTTATCAAATAAACGTGCAAAATATAGAAAGGCATTTGAATATTTCCGTTACGTTATTCCCTTCGCAAAGAATGCAAAGGAATCGAATTTTGGTCGCCGCCAACTGATAATCGATTATTTTCGAAAGCTTTTTGTGGAGACCAAGAGATGGCAGCACATTAGCGTTGGTTCTTCAGTGCCAAATGTTAGCCGTGACTCGTCTTTCCGCCGCATAGTGTTGTTTTTATGTTGCAGTGAAGAAGCGCGACAGTTCTTGATGGAACAGAGATGTACCTACACCGCAGGTTTCAAAATGAAAGTGATTTTGTTCGCTGAAGAGTTTGGAAATCGAGCCGCGGGCCGTGAATTCGTAGTAAATGAAACGTTAGTGCGGGGCTGGAGGAATTTTTCTCACTTATAAGTCGCACCCCAAGTTTTCAATAAATTTTTTTTTTATAAAATGTGCCACTTATATGCGATAAAATACGGTACCATTTATCACAGTGAAATCTTTAACCTGAGTGCTACTTCCAAAAGTTTATTATGTAAAATTTAACTTTTTCCTTACAGCAAATATGTAAATAAATCTTAATACAATAAGTAAACTTTAATTAAATTATATAATTAACAGTTCCGATATATACTTCAATCTACCTTTTTGTATGTATTACAACATTTCGCTAAATTGATTAGCATTTTTTAGACATTTAGAGAATTTTATTAAAGTATATGACAGTTGAGATTACATGGCATTGTTTCTCTTCAAAAATAAATTTTGGTAGTTCCCACATGGACACTGTTAATAAAATATTTGACAGTTCCCACAAGGCACTGTTTGTTTACAAAATATTTGACAGTTCCCACATGGCACTGTTTACAAAACGTTTGACAGGTGTCACATGGCAATGTTTTGTTTACATACTGCGGAAGGATACATAATCGGCTCCCTGAAAGTAGATATTTAGCAGGGTTTCAGAAAATCTTGAAGTTACCGTGAATACATTATAGACTTAGTTTGCGCGCTGAGGAGGCATATCCTGGAAGTAGAACTTCAGCAGGGTTTCAGTAAAGTGTGAAGTAGCCGCCAATGGATTATATCAAATATGTTTCCGGTGCAATTTAACTTTGGATATCTGTATCGAAGAAACCGAAGTCAAATAAACGCCCGAAGAACATATTTCCATCACAGCGATGCTGAAAACGAGGGGGGTTATAAACCAATACATCCTCCGCCTCAATCACTGCGAAAGCACAGAGTACTTAAGAATACAGAGGTGAGATACCGGCTTGTATAGCGAACTCCACCCGCAAACACGAGGAAAATGGCGTCATCGGCAATGTCGGAACGTCCCGCTAGCCAATCAGCCAATCCAACAGGGAATCTTTCGCGGCGCGCAGTAGCCACGAGGCTCGGTCCCAGAGCCTCGCACAGCCAATCAGAGAATAGGTACGACCACATAAAAGGAACTGCCACGCGCCACTTCGTGTCTGTGTACCTACCTTCTTTATGGCGAAAGGATGACCTTGACCTAGAGCCAGTTTCGCGAGAGACCTCTCTCTCCTTCGCGAGAGACCTCTCTCCCCTCCCATCCGCCCCTTTTCACCGCTGCTAGCAGCTTCTAGGTCCACCGCTGACGCCATTGGCAATAAACTTGGATGGCGACCTTGAGAGGGGCGGCACAAACATCCGTTGTAGGACCGCGGGCGCCGGCCAAGCCAGCCCGACGTAGACGGACGCCGGGCGGCGCTGCCCCGGGGGAAGACAGGAAGGTCTACGCAGACTACACTCTCTGCTTTCCTAAAAGCTCTGTAAACAAAGCCCGCAGCCACAGAGTATAAATGGGGAGTCAATGTTAAGGAAATTCTTTCTCAATGCATAAATTCTAATAGATAACTTTTATAAACTA
This sequence comes from Clitarchus hookeri, assembly GCA_002778355.1. NCBI lineage: Eukaryota > Metazoa > Arthropoda > Insecta > Phasmatodea > Phasmatidae > Clitarchus > Clitarchus hookeri. The sequence continues at coordinate 338,132 of NQII01001024.1, read as the reverse complement.
AAAAAAAATTTTCAACGCAAATTTCTTAGAAAATGTTGCCACGTTAAAAATAAATAATTATAATTAATACATTTTTTTCTAAAACGTACTTAATAAAATAAAATTTTTCATAAAATTTGGCGATATTTTTTAATGTGCCAGTATTCCTTAAAAAGTGTCACGCAGAATGCTTTTTGTTTGAAACGGCTATCTTTAAAACTGATGCGTAAAGAAGGAATCTCTTTAACATTTAAACTCTGCGGCTATATAATCTTGGTAGGCAGTACCCTTAAACCGCTTTTACACAACGCGAAGCAAGATACATGTAAAAGCCCTGTGCAAGATGCCATTCTCGTGCTAAATATCATGCTAGGAAATCTCGTGCAAGGCATGTATCGCAGAACGAAAGCAGAAGAGGGGGTATGTCCCATTTTCAGGAGAGTTTTGCACGAAGCGAGTGATTCTATTATTCGCTCTCTGCTAGCCATGTGACCACCTATATGCCAACCAGAGATGTAGGAGAAGGACAGAGAATATCGCAGTGCGAACAGGAATCAGGCGAAAAACATTAATTGTGAAGAACCCTAAGCAAATTTTGTTTTGAGATTGGAGTGTGGTTCAGATATAGTGTTGTGAGATTGTGGCACGAGTACAAGAAATGTCCTATTCTATTTTGAAGTCGTTAATTTAAAACAGCGAGTGTTTGTGAGACTTAACAGATCCCCGTAGTAAAAACTTTAAACTCCTCAAGGAAACGTCCGGCCATACGGAAGCATAGCGACGGCGATGGAAAATAGTTTCAACAAGCTTCACGTGTGTTCTGTTTCTTCAGAATTTTAAGAGATGCCTATAGTGTTTTGATACAACATTATGTTCAGAAAATATACAGCATTGTTGCTTTATTTCAAAACAGCGTTTTACAGAAGAATGAATATCGTGAACAGAAGGCTACTTAAAGCGAGTTCTACGGCCGCAGTAAGAAATCTCTTACGCGACCAATCAGAAACAAGTAGGCCCTCCATGTTCACAGATATTTACGAATTGATCCTGGCTAACCTGATATAATAAATACATTATTATTTAAATGTAAAAAAAAAACACATTTTGATATAGTTGTCGATGTTTTTAATTATTTTCTTATAAAATGTAAGCTAAAAATTGCCGCGCCTTACCTTTAATTAAGAAATATTTTTAATTATCATCAGCTTTGTAGAAAACACGTATGAGCTCGAACATGAATTAATGCCAAATCAATGTCATTACGTTGATACTTGTTATCACTAAACACTGAGCGGCAGGTGCACAAATGTTTGTTACAAAGAAACGGAAATCGGAAATGTACCCATTGGCAACCATTTCCTTATGACAAATATTCATTTTACACTGACTTGTGTAGTTGAAGATACCGAATTGTGATTGGCCGGCATAGAACGCAGCGCAATGAAATAGAAAATGTTCTATTATTCTTACGGGCTTACGGCGAACGGGCGGACATTCCACGGCGTACGTTGTGTTGTAGTGCGCGCTGTAAGGAAGCGCGTCTTCTATTTTCTACGGCTATTTCTTACTGTGATTGTAGCACGGCTTTAAGTTTGATCTGTGGACTCGTCTAGCATAAGATGTTCTTGGTATTGTCGCGTGAGATTTCTCACGTGGGGCCTCGTTAGATGTCTATTTAATGTAATGTATAAGCAGCTATATTTGAAGGCGGCCGGGATGGGCCACGTTTACCCAACTTTCCTGCCGGCGGAGTTTCGTACGACACAATAAAGGCTCGTTCACGACACGCGTCAGTTCCGTCCACAGGGATCACGTGGCAGGGGAAGCTATTTCCATCGATCTCGACGTGGGCCCGTCCTCGTAGCGCAGAATAAATATTTAGCTCTCAAATACTGGGTTATCCGGCGACTCGTGTTTACAGGCCCGTCTTTCTCTCCGCTATCTCCCTTTACCGTTGTTGCGTAATGCGGCGCAGCTGCTCTTTCAACCTTTACACAGTTTGTGAGACATGCGCGGCCGGGTTAAAAATGGCTCCAAGTGAACAGACTTGACGTAACAACGAAATGCCGGCTCGCCCTTTCAGTTTATGATACCAACATATAGCGGAGAAGCATAATCGCGCCGGAAACTGAAATGTAACCGTCAATTTGACGCTGTAATTACGCCTATGGGCTGTTAACAGTAAAGTGAGTACTTCTCAAATCAACATTTGAAATATGTCCCTGCCCCTTCCTGCATGTATTTTAACGTACACACTGACTGGCATGCGCCCAATAAAGTTGGCAGCGACGGAGCAAAAGCAACTCCGTGCTTTAACGTCGAATTAAAAAAAAAATGTCTTAGGTAAACATTTGTGAATATTGAAATGATTTGCTTTCCTTTCTATTTTTTTTACTGCGTATAAGTACAAAAGTTGGGGAATATAAAATATTTACTTTTCTGATAATTTTATAGTTTCACTTGACCGACGCATGAATAAAATGATGTTAATTTTACATACGGTGGAAGAACACACGATGTGCACACAAGAAGATCTTAAGCAGGGCTTTCAAAAGTGCCCAGTATACCGTGAACAGCATTTACTTAATTAAGTGATCGTTGTAGAAACAAGGTTGTAAGTTACTGCGTGCCCAAATTAGAATACTTTCGTGATTTAAGCAAGTAAGGCACGTCGGCATGCTGACACGCGCATCAACCCAGGTTATTCGCGCTTGGAATGAAGCCAAGTACATGCCCTGCCAAAACCCAGTAAAACAATGGAAACTGCTGGACTACCGGTACTCAGCAATACGATATACCAAATGGTTAAATGCTGCACTAATTTAGAAAAGTGCACTTATTGAAGTAGAATACGTGGGGAAAAAACTTGTAATTGAACTGGTTCTGCATTTTTGTTCTAATTAGTTGGAAATAAACTTGCTGTTGTTCACGGTATAAGTATTTGTGCAAAATATTGCATTTTGTTTCCATTAGCCAGATTACGTTAAATGATAAATATTTATTATTTCACTTTAGTGAGGGCTGCGGTTGTGTGGTGGTTAGTCTGCTCGCCTCCCACCTAGGCGAATCGGGCTCGATTCCAGGCGGGGACACTCCCAGATTTTCGCATGTGGGAATCATGCCTGAAGATGTCACGGAACGGCGGGTTTTCTCGGGATCTCCCGTTTGCACCTCCCTTTCGTTCCGGCACTGGTCCACATTCACTTCACTTCACCCCTATCGGCCCTCAATACCACGATGCTAGAGCCGCCAAAATCTATCCAGTCTCCCACCACCCCTCTCTCTCGCTCTCTCTCTCCAGTCCTAATTTGCTACTTACAGAATTGTAAGTAGCCAAGTAAAAATTCAAGTTAAAATATACAAAATATAAATGAGAATTACACACATCAAAACGAGTTCAGAGGTTCAAAGTGAAGACTTATGTGGCATACTGCTCGAAACACTTCGGGCAAACGATAGAGGCTTTAAAATTTTAGTGTTACTTTTCGTATAGTACCGTGACATTTTATTGGGTTAGATTTGTATTGTGATTATGTTGTCAAAATGCTTCCAATAATGCCGCAGAAATTGTTCTAATCGCGGCCGGAGACTTTATTATAAAACGTGCATCTTCTGGGAAAGTTCTGCCGAACTCTTTGGACGATACAAAACGTGGAAATTCTGACACATGATGCTGCTGCGACTGTCCTTCCTACGCCATCTTCTGCTGGCAGTAATGGAGTTTGGTACACCAGACACTTTATTAAATTACAGAAAATAAGAAGCCGAGCCACCACAACCATTTAGACCGAATTGTTTATTACCATTATTATTATAAGGAAATATCATACCTTAATTTGGACCACTGAACACGCTCCGTCTTCCCATTTACACAGAAATAAGGAAAGCATATTTATTATTTATTTTTTTAATTATAGACAATTCATGGTTTCTTCCTAAATTTTTGAAGCCTTGCTAAAGTTCTACTTTCAAGATATTACTCCGCCTCATGCAAACAAGTCTTAACGAAGTATAGAAAATTACACCAAAGTGACAACGCATAACATTTATGCTAACTTACTTTAAAAATACTTCTGCATAAGAACTATTTATTTCTAGGCATTACCAAACCACCTGTTGTCTCTGTTTTTATAAATAATACAATTGAAATGCTAAGTTTTGTGAATAAAAGGCACTTTATTGTTAACAGAAGTATGAAACGCCTGTGACATAAGACATATTTAAGAAACGGCCAAACACGTCATGTATGGGATGATTTTTCGAAGGTTTGATTCAAAAAGTGTGAAGAAACCGCGAATAGACAATAACAGTGACTCATCTTGGCAACTGAAGTTCGTGCATTCGTGACATACCTTCTTCTTTTTCAAAGTCCAATTGCATTAACAGTGAGATATTACTACATTTATCGTGGACGCCACGAAAAGGTCGACCAGGACCTACGGTAGTTGGTCACTCGGGATTTTATAGGTTATTCACGGTAAAGTGAGCACATTTTGAATACCCCTCATTCGGAATAATAGTCGATAAATATAGTTTATTGTAGTCTTAAACGTTAACTTTCAAGGCCGGTCAAATATATACAAGGTGTTTATAACTTAAATCGCAATATTAATTTTAAAAAGTGGCGGAAGGATAAAAAAATGGCTGACAAAAAATTAGCTAGGGCACAAAAGTGCTGACTTTACGGTGGACAGCGTATACCTCCGCCTACGACCCGACATTTACGACAGAGGCGTCTACGGGTCAGGCTACGCTCTCTGAAGCTGGACAGAGCGAGTGTCTATGCGCAGAGAGCGTACAATTTCATTTCGCGAGCAGTCGGATCCCGGCCCCGCATTTTAAATCACCGTGCCCACGGCGGGATTGCACGTTATATTTATCATCCCTCTTCTCCCTCTCAGCTACATCCGCCCGACTGTCATTACTTGCCGGCCGTCTCCTTTCCAAGGGCCCTGGCCAAGTCCTCAGGAGAGGAAAATCACCGGCAATTTAACGAGCGGGCGTTATACGTCACGCAGATGCACAAGTCCGGAGCAGATCTGCTCCGCCGATATCTAAGGCGGCAGCTATTACGTCGAAATTACACATTCGCTACCTCCACACACTATACCTCTCAGCCTCGTCTTTTAACTGAAAACTTTCTATCGCGTTTTCGAAACAAGGGCATTGATCGTTACAGATATTTCATACCTTCCGGTATCTTTTCTATCACTAAAGTTAACCATGCATTTGGAATGAGTACACCGCAGAACACTTGAAAGTGGTCATTGAGATATACTTGATATCAGTGTTGACTGTATCTAGTACAACGTCAGTAAGTAACTGTTTCATTTCACTACGTTATTTTTTAACTGCCAGTAGGCCAATTTTAAATTACAAAAGAGTGAGCAAATTCCTATCGAATGTTTGTGGAACTGAGATGGCATCCATGAATTTCTTTTAGGGCCTAAGAGTTCGATTATAGTCTATTCGCGATTTCTTCACACTTTTCGACTCAATCTTTTGAAAAAACACCCCGTTTATGACGTGTTCGGTTGTTTCCTAAATAAGTCTTATATCATAAGTGTTTTATACTTGCGTTAACATAAAAGTAGCTTATTTTTTATTAAATTCCTATTTTACTTATATTTTACATACTAATTATAATATTTCATTTATAACTAATACGAATAAAGACACAGAACTAAGGTGTACTGGTATTGCCTATAGTAAGAAATAGTTATTATGCAAATATATTACACTGGATGCAAAAGGAATGCGGTGCGTTGGCTCCTTGCTTTGTTTGCATGAGGCGGAGGAATATCCTGGGAGTAGAACTTTAGCAAGGCTTCAGGAAAATTTGACGTAACCGTAAATGGAGTATAATTATTTCCCCGTATTAGAAAAAGGCCTGGTCTGTCATACGTATGTGCTCTCGTTTCTTTAACTATTATTCTCATAACTCAAAAATCCTGATAACATAAAAAAAATACTATTATGTCTCAGTTCGGATTACCAATACTATATATCTCAACCGTACACAACTAATAATATGTATTGAAATTAATGAACACAGAAATGCACAATACAGCTGGTGTACACACACAAAATTTAAATCCTGAAATGCTCTTTGTTTTGACTTGAATGTTGCTGTACTTTCTGCTGCAAGCCTACACAATAAATTGTTATGTTTCTTCTGCTGCTAAGAGTTTGCAGACGCTTGAAATTATTTGTTTAAAGGTGACATAAAAGGTGTAACAGTCCCGCATATGACATTTATTTTTCAAAGAGATACCTGACAGCTTCAGCATAATGTTGCAGAGGTTTGGTAGAAAACACGTGATTCAAAAACGGTTATATATTTAGTAGTGGTGTCTACAGATTAAAAGCATTTAAGCCTTTCAAACCCACTTAAATTAACGGTTTCAAGTGCTGCAAACAAAACAATTTTATAATGCGTGCTGTACTTACGTCGACACAACACTTGTTTCGTTGCCAAAGCCAATGAGCTGTAGGTTATATGTTCGGATCAATTATAACTTCGACCAATAAGACGGCTTGCCAATCATTTACCCTCAGGTAAGATCATTGGTCATTGAGTTTTGCAGTGTGCAGTATAGACCAAAAATTACCTACACGTTTGGAATGTACACAGATGTGTACACTGGGTATAAATGAGCTAAGAAACTTTTCGTGTCAAAATTTACACTCTAAACTTGAAACAGTGTGAATTGAACCAAATCAATGAAAATAGTGAAAATTGAGCAACTAATAATCAGTGCCAGATAACTTATTAATATAGTGGCTGAATTCCACTGATTTATTTGTGATTCCCACTGAATGTCAATAATTGTATTTAGACGCGCGTCATACTTTAATCTTTATAAACTTGAAATCATGTTCAGGCGAGTTGTCGACGGAAGGACTAACCGCCAGTCGAGCTCCTTGCGCGTAGAGGCGATCAGGCAAGCGGTGAGTGAGCAAGAGTCGGCTTTATAGTTCACGCACGTCGAGACCTCGAAAGCGGAAAATAGCTGCACGCAGACGGGAACTCAGGTGCTCTTTGGTAATAGAAGCTGCTGCCTTGCACTGAGAGAACAGCAAACAAAATATTTGTTTGTACAGGGCCAAATATTTTGTTGAGTAAACAAAACTTGAAAAGCAAATAAATTAATTTTTGTTCATGCAACAAAATACACGCTTGAATAAACAAAACCTCTGTGTTGTGCCAAAAGAAATTAGACTGTCAAAAAAAAATATTTTGTTGGATCAACTGTCGATATACACAAAGGCAACAAAAGTCGTGGGATACCTCCTAATATCGTCTCGGACGTCCTTTTGCCCGGCGAAGTGCAGCAACTGGACGTGGCATGGACTCAACAAGTCGTGTAAGTTCCCGGCAGAAATATTGAGCCATGTTGCCTCTATAGACGTCCATAATTGCGAAAGTGTTGTCGTTGCAGGAGTTTGTGCACGAAATAACTTCTCGATTATGTCCCATAAATGTTCGATGGGATTCATGTCGGCCATCTTGGTGGCCAAATCATTCGCTGGAATTGTCCAGAATGTTCTTCAAACCAATCGCGAACAGTTGCGGCCCGGTGACATGGCGCAATGTCATCCATAAAAATGCCATCGTTGTTTGGGTACATGAAGTTCATGAATGGCTGCAAGTGGTCTCCAAGTAGCTGACCATAACCCTTTCCAGTCAATGGTCGTTTCAGTTGGACCAGAAGACCCAGTCCATTCCATGTAAAAACAGCCCACACCATTATGGAGCCAACACCAACTTGCACAGTTCCTTGTTGACAACTTGGGTCCATGGATTCGTGGGGTCTGCGCCACACTCGAACCCTACCATCAGCTCTTACCAACTGAAATCGGGACTCATCTGACCAAGCCACGGTTTTCCAGTCGTCTAGGGTCCAACCGATATGGTCACGAATCCAGGAGAGGCGCTGCAGGTGATGTCGTGCTGTTAGTAAAGGCATTCNATCCAGGAGAGGCACTGCAGGTGATGTCGTGCTGTTAGTAAAGGCATTCGAATCGGTCTTCTGCTGGCATAGCCCAGTACAGCCAAAGTTCGCTGCACTGTCCTAAAGGACGCGTCCGTCGTACATCCCACATTGATTCCTGCGGTTATTTCACGCAGTGTTGCTTGTCTGTTAACACTGATCATTCTGCGCACACGTCGTTGGTCTCGGTCATTAAGTGCAGGCGATCGGCCACTGCGTTGTCCATGGTGGGAGGTTATGCCTGAAATTAGGTATTCTCGGCACACTCTTGGCACTGTGGATCTCGGAATGCTGAATTCCGTAACCATTTCCGAAATGGAATGTCCCATGCGTCTAGCTCCAACTACCATTCCGCGTTCAAAGTCTGTTAATTCCCGTCGTGCGGCCATAATCACGTCAGCAACATTTTCACATGAATCACTTGACTACAAATGAAAGCCCAACCAATGCACTGCCCATTTATACATTTTGTACGCGATACTACTGCCATCTGTATATTTGCATATTGCTATCCCATGACTTTTTTCACCTCTGAGTATATTTATTTGGCCACTCTTTTGATTACTTCGTTCAAAAATACAGCTTGAAAGTTTCTTTGCATTTTTTTTTCGACAACTAGGTGAATAACGGTGTTTCTTAGTGAATTTATTTATGCTTAATAATTGTATAAACGCCATAACATAATAATAATAAAAATAAAACAAACTCAACATTAAACTACACAAGAAAGGCGTAACATTTGAAATATGTAAATGTATGTATTTAAAAACATTTCGATTTTATCAGTGGTCACTTCAGATGACGTTGCGAGGGCGTAGCGCTAGGTCACAGGTTATTTAGATTAGAATATCAGACAGGCTTCCAATTTTGTTTATATTAACCGAAACTGTTTAATGTACGCAGAGCCGAACAAATCTTTAGTTGCAACAACCTTTGTTTGGGGCATCCAAATGAGAACAACGAAATAATTTGGTTGCACCAAACAAACTTTGTTTGATTAAACAAAACTTTTTTCTCAGTGTGGTGTGGAATGATTGTAAAGGGAAGGGGACCGAGGATGTCCGACTGCCGCCGGCCACGGGCGAACTCTGCGCAATGTCAGGGCTTTCTGTTGGTTCTGGCACGTCGGCGGCGGGAGCTATTTTCTCTGGCGGACGTCACCGACCTCCAGCCGCGGCCGCCCCGCTGCAACCTGACGCCACAGTCTAACTAACCAATTCACACTCACTGTACACAATTACGCACGTGTAAAGGCCGTTCGCGATAAAGTGAGCACTTTGAAATCAACATTAGAAAAAAAAATCACTGCTCCTACCTGCATATATATTTTAACGGGCTCATTGAGGGTCATGGGTCCAGTAAAGCTGGTAACGATGAAGGGAAAATAGTTCCACATCTTAACGTCGAATAAAAAGTGCTACGTAAGCATTTGGGACAACTTAAATGATTTCTCTGGCTTTCTGTTTTTTTAATGCATCGAAGTGCAAAAATGAGCAAATTTGTAAAATGTTTACTTTTATAACATTTCCACAGTTTCACTTGACCGACTCTTAAATATAGTGATAAGGTCCATTGCCATGTTAGTTTTACATAAGGGGGAAGAGTACAGAAAGTACATAGAATTAATTCTTAAGCAGGGCTTTCAAAAATGCTCAGTTTACCGTGAAGAGCCTACAGATATTTTTTGGTCTGTACTGCAAACAGCAAAATTCAATGACCAGTGATCTTACCTGTGGGTTAATGATTCGCAGTCTTACTTTTCCAGGTCATAACTGGTTCATATTACTGTAGCTGAACATATGGCCTACAGATATACTAAACAAGTGTCGATTACTTAAGTACAGTACGCATCATAAAATTATTTGCTTGCCACACCTGAAACCGTAAATAAAGTGGGTCTGAAAGGGTTAAGAATACAGAGGTAAAAAAACAGCTTATTCCGCGAACTCCCGCAGCAAACGCCAGCAATATGGCGGCACTGACCAGCAACACGTCGGAACGCTGTTCGCCAATCAGCGCCTGGNTCCCGCAGCAAACGCCAGCAATATGGCGGCACTGACCAGCAACACGTCGGAACGCTGTTCGCCAATCAGCGCCTGGTGACATACTCGTCAGCCGGCAGCCCGAGGGAACCTAACGCATGACGCAGTAACCAATCAGACACAAGAGCCTCGCACAGCTAATCAGATAACCACATTAAAGGAACTGCCACGCCGTTTCGTCGCTATAAACTTATTTACTCTGTGCCACCGCCCACTATCGAGTATCGAGGGCATGGCAGCGCCCAAGGGCGACCGTGGTGCGTGCACTGCATGCCTCGTTGGCCCTTACGAGCAGGCAAGTGCAGTCTCGCTACTCTGCAACGTGCGAACGTGGCGCTTCAACGATCAATCAACAATTGTATAACAAAACAGTAAATAAATTGCTGAGTTTCACGTCACTATACTACGGTAACACCTTACATATCGCTACCTTTAGTTTTAGTAGGCCCTATATTAGTGTCTCACAAGTACTTAGTGTGGAGCTAGGTAGTAGCTTTCCATGACGTAATCTGAACACGTTAGTTTCATCGTCGTCGAAGTCAATGATGCGGACAGGAAGCATGGTGGTCTGTGGCATGATCTCCAGTGAACTGATAAGTAAATTTGTTAAACCGTGATACTTATGTTAGTCTTGAACGCCCGAGTTTGGGTGATGTGGCCGGCCACATGGTTACAGAAGAGAGTGTGTGTGTGTATACATGTGTGTGCACATGCGAGTGTGTGTACATGTGCATGTGTGTACATGTGTGTGCATGGATGTGTGTGTGCATGGATGTGTGTGTATTTGTACATGCCTGTGTGTGTTAAAGGAGTTGTCTACCTGCCAAACCACCGCGGCCCCCGAGAAGCGAGTAGTCTATCCACCACACCACCGCAGCTCCAGGAAGGTGGAGTCGTCGTATGGAACCTCGGAATGCATGAGCATGAAGTAGGGACCAGGGAGTGTTCTACCCGCCAAACCACCGCGGCCCCCGAGAAGTGAGTAGTCTATCCACCAGACCACCGCAGCCCCAGGAAGGTGGGGTAGTCGTGTGGAGCATCGGAATTCGTGACCATGAAGTAGGGACCAGGGAGTTGTCTACCCGCCAAACCACCGCGGCCCCCGAGAAGCGAGTAGTCTATCGTATCGACCACACCATCGCAGCCCCAGGAAGGTGGAGTCGTGTGGAGCCTCGGAATGCACGAATATGAAGTATACGATCTAGTAGGAAGAAATTAAATGTTAAACGAATTTGGGAAAAAATTGAGAAAACTCCCCTAGCATGATAATCTCATTTGTGAAGACTCTGTGACAACCCAAGACTCGGAGAAAACCCCCCTTGCATGGAATGCAANTAGCATGATAATCTCATTTGTGAAGACTCTGTGACAACCCAAGACTCGGAGAAAACCCCCCTTGCATGGAATGCAAGAGCATGAAAATCCTCAAATCCTCATTGCCCAAAAAGGAGTCACTGCCCCACATTTAGGGATCATCAACAAATTCTTAAATTAATTTTGGAAAATTTTGTGAAGAAAAAGTCTCGCACAGCATGGGGCTATGCGCGTAGCATCGGGCGATCTAAACGCATAGCCTCGGGCGATGAAATCCGGTTGAGGAGTCGTCTTAGCGACATGCCTGGGGCTATGTTATGAAGTCGGGGAGTCGATGTGGGGACACAGCCTGAGGCTATGTTGCGCAACAAATTGGCCACCATAAAATGTTGGAGGGAAAAAATTTTGAAAATTAAGAAAACATTTTTGTAAAAAAAAATTTCGAATACCTTTTAGAAAAAAATTAAAAAAATTAATTTTTTTTTAAATTTTGGAAATAAAATGGCCGCCGTAAAAGTGGAATGCAAGAGCACGATGTCTCCGGTTCTCCTACCAAGCTTCAGTGTCCAGTGTCCCAACTCCAACTCCGTTGACGCTGAGCCGGCTATTTATAACTACTAACTGGCAAAAAAATGTTTGTACAACATAATTCTAATTTATGCTAACAATTATTTACACAGGCATAGTCTATTATGTGATATATCTGAGACAAAAGGAATGCTCACCGTGTTCCAGTGACATTTCTCGAAACGAGACAATCCTTCATTCTCTTTCACTATATAGCAGGCAGTATATATCATGAGTGTTATAAAAATATAAAGATATCACTTTTGTAAACATAATTTGAATGCGCTAAAGACATATCTGTGCTGCCAGTCACTTCTATCCGAACCACACTACTCCGGATTCTTTTAACTTACTTTTTACGAATCGCGTCGGAGCAATGAATATTTCTCACAAAATATCACGAGCAACAGTGGAAAAAAAGTACAGTGGTTTCGATAAGTATCAAGTCATGAAATCATTTCTCGAAATATCATCGTGTGTTGCCAACCATCTACATATAGCAGCGATTTCCAAACTAGGTGTCGTGACATCTAGGGGTGTCACCTCAAAGTGTTTGGGGTGTCACGAACTGTTTCTGTATTTCTATTCAAGTAAACTTATCGAAGCAAAAACAAATTTATGTTCGGGGTTTTGTTGCAGTATTGAACAACCATACTCTTTCGAAGCTGGATTTAAATTTGGCGATGACAATATTAAAATTGTGAAAATTGCTGTTTGAAATATCCGTAAGAATAAAAGCGAGCTTACTTACTACACACTAAGTACTTGTGAGACACTAATATAGGGCCTACTAAAACTAAAGGTAAAAATGTGTTTTTCTACATTTTCACTTATGGAAAGAAATAAAAATCCCTTCTTTTGCTCCACATAAAATATAAATAAAACTGTAATGTAATAATGTGTTTGTTTTTACTCTTCATATCAAACTTACACAAATGTTCAACATGAAGTGTATTATTATTTCTGGAATGAGATGCCGCACAAAATTATGAAGTGGAGTAGAAACGTTTAGGCGGTTCTTTACGTCGGGACCTTGAGAGCAGATGAGCGTGAAACGAGCAGCGCTGGAATGCAAGGGCGGGGGAAACGGGAATTCCCTAAGAAAACCCACCGACCAGCGGCATCGCACGGCACGATCCCCACGAGCGAAAATCGGGGAGCCACCACGCCGGAAATCAAACCCGGTTCGCCTTCGTGGTAGGCGAGCGGTCTAGCCACTACGCAACTGCGGCCTCCAAAAATTTTGGGGTTTGGTAAAGTGTCACCACGGAAATATTTGCAAAACGCTGATTTGCAGCATCTACACGGTGAGTAAAATATTTAATCTACACGCAAATACATGTTCCAGTTGCGTAACTGGAATCGTTACCTACACCGCAGAACACCTGATTTTCAGCAAAGACGTTACTTGCGTGAACGAACGTACCTCATTATCTAGTATACACGATCATTCTGTATTCATTCTCTAGTCAGTCTAGGCAAACATATTATTCATGCCTTTCACACACTGCTGCTTTGATGACTGTTATTGAAAAATAGCCTATAATCAGAATTGATATCTGGTTGTAACAAGTGAAACTGCTCGGGAAAGGAACGTAAATGTTTCTACTCTTTTCCTTTTTGAAAACGTGTCAATCTTGAAGTTGCAATCGGCAATATGAATCAGTGTATGTCGCTGAGTGGCGGCAAACCTTACCGTTATTTTCTACCGCTCATTCCTAATGGGTTGAAACATTACAGACTAAAAAACGAAATAGGCTAAAAAAAATTACACATGCCTAACACAACCATCGCATCAATATAAGTGACATGAATTTTATTTTTCTATCAAGTACAACTGATTTCTAAACTACATTACCGACTGTACACCAGTGGTTTATCAGATAACACAGCAGTGTACCAAATTATTTTTTTCACTCCAAAATAGCTGTATGACTGAATTTTATTACGAATACAATAACGTAATTTTGTAATTTGTGTATTGCTGTCTGTCAACTTTACAGTTGATGAATTACCATATCACAACGGTATTAGTTTTCCTTAACATAAGTTTATAATATTTAGTATATAAATTACGTGCGTTGTATTATCCAAATTAATATCGAATTTTTAAAGTGTAGAACAGACATTTCACTTTTATATGTAATTTGCGACTACGCATTGCATAACAGACAAGAGTTTGCGTAGTGAATAGTTGAACGCTAATTGTGTTCCAGCTATAACGTTTCAGTTTGTGAAATGCAATGTTACAAAATGTTGGCAGTCAATGTTATAAAAAAATTATTAAAATTCTATTTACACACACATACCCGTAAGTGTGTGTGTGTGTGTGTGTGAAATAGGCCAAAGAACCCAAACGGCAAAGCTAAAAAAAAAAACTGGTTTCGAGGAGGTAGAACACGCGAAAGTAAATCCTAACAACTGTGCCCGGCGCTTAAACTGCTTTTCAGNGATTTTCAGTGTGTTTGAAAATCGATTTTTTTCCCCAGCTCTACTGAAAGTGCTCTCAACATATCGGGAAAAGACACGCACACTTCGATCGAGGTAGGTAATAATGGTAGTTCCANAAAAAAAAAAACTGGTTTCGAGGAGGTAGAACACGCGAAAGTAAATCCTAACAACTGTGCCCGGCGCTTAAACTGCTTTTCAGTGTGTTTGAAAATCTATTTTTTTTCCCCAGCACTACTGAAAGTGCTCTCAACATATCGGGAAAAGACACGCACACTTCGATCGAGGTAGGTAATAATGGTAGTTCCATNCTACTGAAAGTGCTCTCAACATATCGGGAAAAGACACGCACACTTCGATCGAGGTAGGTAATAATGGTAGTTCCATTATCATGTAGTGCCACTACATTAAGCTCATTAGAAACACTATTTCAAGGCGTTTCAAACATACCTCAACATGACTTTTTTCAGACTGCTGCAGCTCAAAACACGCGACACGCGAAACCAGGATAAGCAACTGCCTTGTACTATGCTATAAACTTTATTGAAGGGTTGCCTGCTGAAANACGCGACACGCGAAACCAGGATAAGCAACTGCCTTGTACTATGCTATAAACTTTATTGAAGGGTTGCCTGCTGAAACCCACACTTACTCGCAGCACGACGAAAAGCATGCACGCACATCAATGCACGCACGTAGTAGTACATGGGTACAGCCTAAACACTGTATCTTCACACTTTCTGAATCAAACTTCTGAAAAATTACCCCATGTGTAATATGTTCCGTTGTTCCCTAAATAAATAATTTATTACAAGCGTATTTCACTTCAGTTACCTTTAAAAAAAACTTATTTGTAATCAAATCAATCTCTCACAATTATTTTGTTTATAGTCAATACGCATGTACGTTGGTAACAACTAGTAAGATATATTACTTACGTAAAATATTATTTAACTACTTTTTGGTACTTTATTTGGAAAGTAAACGTTTCTTACTGAAAAATTTACGTTTTGAGGTAAAACTGGTTGAAACACATTTCACTGTTACGTAAAATAAATATTAGTTTAGTAGAGCGCACAAATATTATGCGTTGTTTTCCTTTCGGCGTTTTAGTTATAAAATAGCTGTTTTTTTACACGTGGCGGATGGATATGTAGTGAGACCAGAAAGTATAACCTAAGCAGGGCTTCGTGGAAGCCCTATAATGCTCTGTTTTATTACGTGTAAACCAGTAACATCTGCAGAAAGGTCGGCTACCGAGATTTCTTTTGTCGCTAGAATTCGTTCACGGCAACTAATTTTTTTAATAGCTGTACGAGTCAATTAGTCATCCTCCCGTGTGTACACAGATACGTGCATTGCTGACAGAAAGCCTGCAATTTCACGTTGACAGCATATACTTCACGATCCAGTACACATTCTACAGAAGTTATCTGTTCGTTAAGTACTGCCTTCGTCAGACCTCGTTTTCCTGTTCTAATAGGAAGCTCAAAATATAAATGTCCGTCACCCAGGACGTGTGACATGAACGTAGCGTAAATCATGCCAAAGAATTATAGGCTATAATTTCACGGCATCTACCTTCGTGCCAGTATTTTAAAAGTTAAAGGCAAAAAGTTCTCATTTATCTTCCATCATATGAATAATTTCGCAGTAAATAGTCGATGTATTGGCAAATTGTCAAGGTAGATGCCATTCAGGACGAGAAGACATGTGTGTGACAAAGATGACGCCTGGAATGGGTATGTCGAACTACTTGGGAAGACCACCCTCAGCACAGCTCAACAGGACATAACCCACGGCCGTCCTGGTGCGAGGCAGCCTACTGTTGCATGACAGAACACTGTCCATATAATTTCCAGGAAACTTGCGGAGTGACGATGGCGAAGAAGTCGTACGGCGCTCTAACAACATTCAGGACTGAGAGGCATTCGTTTCGCACAGCTGACGATAGCTGACGTTCGAGTACTTAGCAAAATATATTGCCAAAATAAACACNAGACATGTGTGTGACAAAGATGACGCCTGGAATGGGTATGTCGAACTACTTGGGAAGACCACCCTCAGCACAGCTCAACAGGACATAACCCACGGCCGTCCTGGTGCGAGGCAGCCTACTGTTGCATGACAGAACACTGTCCATATAATTTCCAGGAAACTTGCGGAGTGACGATGGCGAAGAAGTCGCACGGCGCTCTAACAACATTCAGGACTGAGAGGCATTCGTTTCGCACACATAGATAGCTGACGTTCGAGTACTTAGCAAAATATATTGCCAAAATAAACACTGACCTCTATAGTTCAGCCGCGCTGTCACCAGACATTCCGCCGCGGGCTGCTGCTGCATCGCAGCCCGCCAGAGCAGCCCTTGTCCTCTGGCCTTAACACAGCTCTCTACGGCCAGTAGGCCAATGAGGAAACCCACACGACATAGTTCCTCAGGTGGCGGCAGATCACCGTGCAACTTCTTCACCTCCGTCACACCGCCAGCTTCCTGGAAATGATATCGACAGTGTTCTGCCATGCAGCAGTAGGCTGCCTCGCACCAGGACGGTCGTGGGTTACGCCCTGTTCAGCTGTGCTGAGGGTGGTCTTCCCAAGTAGTTCGACATACCCCTTCCAGACGAACGATTATGAAGTTCCTCATTCTGCACCTTCCCAGTTCTCTCCCGTAACACCAGGTTTCTGATTAGCCTTGTCGTTAGTAGCAATAATTAGGTAGGTTGGGCTTAACGTCTCGTCAACAGTGAGGTCATTAGAGACGGAGCAAGTTGCTCAGATAAAGAAAATCGGGGAAGGAATCGGCCATTCCAGCATTCACCCGGAGTGATTTGAGAAAACAATGGTAGACAGAAATCAGGATGGCCGGACCGGGGTTCGAACCCGGGTACTCCAGAAAGCAAGCCCAGATGCTTAACCACTCCGCCAAATGGCTCGGGTTGCCTTAGAGTGCAGTCTGCAAGCGCCAGGCAGCGACAACAGTGACATCGCGACATGATGAGTGCAGTCTGCAAGCGCCAGGCAGCGACAACAGTGACATCGCGACATGATGAGTGCAGTCTCTTCAGGACATTCGTTATGCTCGCGCATTTGTATTCAAGTGACGACTCCAGAAAACACTTTTACTTCGGTCGTTGCCGTCAATCTCCAGGTCACCAGAACTAGGCCAACTTCGGGCGTGGGCCTGCAGGTGCGGTCGGTGACTTGCAATAAGGCGAGAGGTGTGCCCAAATTCCTCCGCGGGAGACATCTTGGTTAGTTTATTTTCTAAGATAAAATTCGGTAATGCAGCTACGTAAATAGTCTTCCTTCGGTCTAGACTTCAAGTTTCAACATGCAATGTATTTCTGAAGAGGGGGCTGCAGAGACTGCGCAATTGACACAACTAGCCGAACAAAGGTGAAACTGGGAGTTCACCTCATGGTATATGCGCGAGTGCTAAGGACCATGAGTCGTATTCTATCATCCAGTGCAACCAACTGAATCTACCTGGGGCTTTGGTAGATCACAAATATTCAGCACCTCGGGTCCCGCCTGGCTGGAGATATTTAATTTTGCGTGCCTGTGGCCCTAACATAGCGGGATGGTTAGAGGCGACCCAGGTACGCTCATTACATGACTAATCGCCTCTATGATTTTGGCACTAAACTGGCAGACAGTCTTTACATCGACAGCTCACCTACTGAGATTCTCAGAGGTGACCCTACTTAATTCTTCATTAATAGAGAAAAAAATGAGTGCTGCAAATCAATTCGACTACTTTAAATATGCCTAACCTCCACGGGTGTTTTCGTACCTAAAAATGATTGCGAAAACGCCCATAGACAACTAAAAATTGTCGGTTGTGGTATACTTTCTAAATGCTAATCTTAGATTGACATGTTTTACGTTCGTAAAGCAGTTTTTTAATAAAATGTTTTTCCTGAAGATGGATACGGTTTGGTGGCCTGGCCAAAGACACTTAATTACTAAATAATTGATTTATCTAAATATTTAACAAGGTAAATTATAGCAAAATATTTTACAATGTAACAAAACATATGAATTATTCTTTCATATGCAACATAAATCACGTATTTCTGACAATTCTGTTAGAGTGCGTGCAACTTCCTAATGAGTCGTGCATACTGTAGAGTCTGGTGTAGCGCTCCATTGGAGCCTCTCTATATCTACCAAAAGCACCGCACCAGTGGTTCGGAGTCCTCAAAAATCGCGGAGGTTACCATGTGCAGTGTTTCTCTGTATAGCCACAATATCCAGACTTTGTAAACGCTTCTATGGGCGGGTGTATCGGAAAGCGGCGCGAAGGTCCGGCCTCGAAACGATAACGCACTGCGCACGCATTGCAGTCCCGTGCCTGGCACGGCGTCGATCCAGGGGACTGAGAAAACGAAAAAGGCGCTGGGGGGAGGTGTAGTGGTGGAGGGGCAGGGGTTTGGAAATTGGAAGAGAAAGGGGTGATCGAGCAAACTACGGAAAGAAAGTTGCTATAAGCTGTTCACGATAAACTGAGCAGTTTTGAAAGCCCTGTTAAAAATATACTTGTATGCACACTGTGTATCCTTCCGTCGTATGTACATTTTCATGGGCCTGGTCATTTTACTTATGAAACTGTGAAATTATTAGAAAAAAAGAATTTTATTTTAACAATCCTTGTACTTATGTGCAATAAACTTGGGTGCATTAAAAAAAAAGGATGCAAAATAAATAATTTCAGTATTCTTAAAGTTGACCTACAACGTTACGACATGGAACTACTTTCCCTCCATTATTAGCAACTTCACTGGGCGCATACCAGTCAGTATGCCCGTCAAAATGTATGCAAGGTAGGGGCAGTAACGATTTCCAAGGTTTATTTGAAAAGTGCTCTGTTAACTGTGAAGAGCCTTTACCACTGAAGCCACTTCCTGCACTAACTAGCCTCACGTGGAATTTTAGCCTGCTCACTCACGGCTTCCGTATTTTCCCTTTCTCTGATAATATGTTCGCGGTGACTACAAAAGTTATCTCTCCATTATTCTGTAATCAACTAAATGTTGTCAGATTTACATCAGCTGCTTTTCTCAAGGAAATACTCCTTGCAGACCCAACGGTGTACGTGACGTAGTTGATTACCAACAGGCTCAGAATGCGAGCTGTCCTGGCACCGATGAAGTCCGAATGCGTGTATCGTCAAAAAAAAAATAAGTTGGTGTAATTTTAATGTATTGACCGAAAGGCTTGACAACTGGGGCTAAATAGGATTTAATTTAATTGAAACTACGAAAATGTAAACCCTCAAAACATTAATTAGGCTTGGTATGTTAAGACATAAAAATAAAATCGTATGGCTTGGCGTCACAAACTATGTCGAATTCTTTCAGTTCCTTCTGATTAAAGTTTTTCTATTCTAAAATATTAAGAAAAAAATGTCACTATATAAGTTCAGCTATTTTTCTCAACTCTGTAGTACAGACATGGAATCAGAACCATCAACGAAAATTTTGTCTTAAATAGAATAATATTGAATTTAAAATAAAGACTGTTCACGGTTAATTTTGGAATAAACATTTGAAAAATGTCATTATCGCTTACCTGCATGCATTTTAATGGGCACACCGACTGGCAAGCATCCAGTAAAGGTGGTAACAGGGGAGGGAAAGTAGTTCCTTTGAATTAATAGTGTTACGTAAACATTTGTGAATACTGAAATAATTTATTTTGCTTTCTGTTTTTTTAATGCTAATAAGTGTAAGAATTAATACATTTGTAAAATATTTACTTTTAAAATAATTGTACAGTTTCACTTGACTGACGGTGAACAAAGTGATCAGGGCTGGCAACATTCATAGGAAGATGCTGGAGATAAATGGAGTAGTCTGCCTTGCGTTCAGCACAGATATTTCCAGTGGCGTACGCAGACACATTTTTCGGAGGAGCGATCGAATGTGGTGGAGAAATTTGTTTTGGGAAAGGGGGAGGGCATTACTATCGAAATGAGAGACTTACTGACGGCCACCTTTACATAGGGGTCCGGTGGTTTCTCCCCGGGAATTTTTTTGACATTCAAGGTTAAAAGTTGACATTAATTAAGCTTATTTCATTTTAAAATCACGTGTTTTGCTCTCACAGTAATATTTTTTTTAAAGGCAAAATGTGTAAACACGGTTTATGAACACATTCGACAAAATTGAACATTTAATTTAGCTGGCAAAACATTATAATTATCAAAATTAAAACCGCATCTTTACAAATTTTCCTCAAGCGAGGCTGGCAAGCCACGGAACGTGCTTTCCAATCCAACAATATCATACTGTGATAACTATTTAAAAATTAAAATTCTCGGGGAGGTAATCGCCCCGATCGCCCCCGCCCCATCCCCACTTTCACCCGTGGATACTCATGCATACATCGTTACTGGCTCGTGTTGTAAGATGGATGTGGCTGCAGTTATACACTCAAGCGGGAAACCAAACATTTCCTTCCGCAGGAACTAAACTAGTCTCCTACACATGGAATAGTGGCCCTCACCTTCAAACATTTCGTATGTCAGATACCTTCACATAAGGTTTATCCGTTACCTTCCCATACTTACGAGCACGAGGTAAGATACGAAACCGATCTACAGCAGATCTGAAAATTCGTAACACAGAGAGGACTGAAATCTCCGCACATCTCGTTATACAGTGGTTATATCCGTAAATGATACGGCACAATGCACAGTTTTAAAAATGCATGTATAATTTACACAGATAATTTTTTTTGTAATGCAAATATTGTCGTTTCGGTTATGTATATAATTTGGAGTCTCGCAGAAACATACTGTGTGTAAAACTGTTTTTTTCTTGACAAAAAATGTGCATGTTTTTGGATAAGATGCATGCTTATCACAGGAAAATTATTTTGAATGATATTAAATAAATTGACCTTCACAAAATTATATCACAAAAATCGTAAGGGTTGCGTGGGGGTTATACAATTATAAAACAAATTATATATATGTGTGTGTGTGGGTGTGTGTGTAATTACCCTCNTATGTGTGTGTGTGTGTGTGGGTGTGTGTGTAATTACCCTCAGTCATTAAAATAATGGCATTCTAAAAGAATTAATTACAAGAGTCGAAAGTCTGTATACAATACCATTTCAGGAAATACTGCAGCTTATTTAAGTCTGGCTACTAATATGCCCGAGTATAACTGCCACCAGGGCACATAACTCTTCTATAAACCTGGTATAGTCCATTCACGGTTTCTTCGGATGTTTTGAAACATGTCAACCTGTTTTTTCAATAACTTGTATACCGCAAATATAGAACACCGTGATTAACTTTAAAGTACTGTATTCGTGAATAAATGAAAATTTAACTAAGTGTCTTATATAACTTTTAATATTTATTTCGTATTAAATACGAATTACAAACAGTGAGAGCAGCGATGTGTTGGCAACGGCTAGTAAGATATACGTAGTTCATAGACAAATATTGTTTTGACCTAGTTTTTTGGTATGCTATTTGTAAATTAAACGTTGCCTATTGATATATTTGAATTTTTAGGTAGCACTGAAGGAAACATATTTCATTGTTACAGTTAACAATATCAGCGCAAATTACCGTGCGTAGGCCATAGTGACATGGTGTTTTTTTTTTCGCCCGAGGAAGAAAATTCTATAGGCGGAGTGGAGCTTGTCTCTCTCTCTCTCTCTCTCTCTCTCTCTCTCTCTCTCTCTCTCTCTCGGGAAGTTTTGCAGCGCCTGTAGTAGCAGAAAAATTATACATGTTTTCAATTTTAGCATGTTTCATATTTATTAAAGCAAAAATAATGATTTTTAAATTTGTAATTTACAACTGAAACGAGATTTTATTGTTTGAATACTTATTNTTATACATGTTTTCAATTTTAGCATGTTTCATACTTATTAAAGCAAAAATAATGATTTTTAAATTTGTAATTTACAACTGAAACGAGATTTTATTGTTTGAATACTTATTATAATATATTTAGATGTGATGGCGGGACGGTTACAAATCAGAAGTTGGCAGAAGGGGCGACTGGCGACGCCGACATTACATGGAGTGTTTCTGAACGAAGCGTCAAGTTCGTATTCGTTGTGTTTTTTAAACCTACCTAGGCAAGTTACGATGTTGTGATAAATATGTTTTTCTATAGCAGGAATAAATATACTGTAAAGTGCGTCGTGACCGCTGTGTGTGTGAAACAGTATTGTTGCCATTACGTTACGTTGTACCAGTGTGTGTATGTGTGTGTGTGATCAAATATCGGACGTGTGAAATTTACACGTTTTAATCGTGAACTGCTTTTATGACTAAATTAATTGTTTGAATGTCACGTATGTTTATCACATCGTTGTAATCTTGCCTTACGTGTTTGAAATACAATTGTGCAACGTGCTTACGTTTATATGATTTAAGTGTTTGCCATAACCCCAATAAAATACTAAGCCCAGCCAGATAAATTAAAATAAATAATGAAATAAACCTAGAAGACAGCTAGTACCAACGCATATGAAACTGAGTGGATAAAATTTACGGTAGTCCTATTTGTGAGCATGTTCACCACAATATTTTAAGTTTGTCGCTGCTACGTACAATAAATAAGCGACACGAGTTGGGTGATTGAATTTACTGTGTCTTTTCGTTGGACTGGTTGTCCCTTCGTTTT
The DNA here is from genome assembly GCA_002778355.1 of Clitarchus hookeri. Classification (NCBI taxonomy): domain Eukaryota; kingdom Metazoa; phylum Arthropoda; class Insecta; order Phasmatodea; family Phasmatidae; genus Clitarchus; species Clitarchus hookeri. The sequence goes on along the minus strand of NQII01001024.1, from coordinate 315,131 downwards.
AATTTTTATTACAACTAAGGCCAACTTTTCACGAAAGAACCCAACACATATTAATAAAAATATGTTAAATACTACAGTTTTCCCCCCAGCATTTATAAAAGGGTTAAACGCAGTCGCGGAAAAAAAATATTAAAGAGTATTATGTGTAATGTTCTATGTCGTGTATAACAAATCTGTAACAATGTAAAATAATAACTGTAAGAATTATCGTCAACATAGACACTGTTAAAAAGTCACAAAGCTGACCTAGAAATAGTTATAGGCCTAAATTTTAGACATTCTTATGAAATGGTTTTTGAAATATGACTAAATTCTTTGAACATCTTAAAACAGTAAACAAACATTTGACAGTTAAAACGTAGTCACGTGGCAGTGTTTAAGTTTACGTGTAGCAGAAGGATACGTAATCGGTAGCCAAAAGTAGAACTTTAGCAGGGCTTCAAAAAATGTGAAGTAACTGTGAATGACCTATAAAAGCATGTTTCAGTGAAACATTCGACACAGGTACGAACAACTTAAAGAGGTTTCGAGAGGGTATGGTGGTCGTTCCGTCGAACTGCCCGCCACCTGGAGAGTTGCGGTCGAACTATGCGTCGGTGTTGAGCGCAGTGGCAAGATGAGGGATCACATACACTCCGGGGAGGCTCTGGGCGTCGCAGACTGACCATCAGAAGAGAGGAACGTTTCATCGTCTGATAGGCTCGAACTCAACCAATGTTGCGCCAGCACTTGGCGACCCCTGTTTCCACCGGTATTGTTGCGAGGTGACATGCAACAAAAGACTGGCGTTCTCCACGTCCTGATCCGAACTTAAATGAAAAACTTAAGGGAATATAGCACACGGCGGCAAAATCTGAGGAGCAGTAAAATCTGAGGGGTGACAAAATCTAAGAAGTGGAAAAATCAGAGAAGTGGCAAAGTTAAGAATAGAAACACTAAAAAAAAAAAAACAGTTTAAACTATTTAACTCCAGTTATTATACAGACAAAACATTTGTGTATAATATTAGCTCCACCTTTGGGGCGGAAGTGCAAAACCTGCGGCTTGGGTGTTCGTTGTGCATTACCCAGTTGACTCATTGCAAGATATGTTTTTTCTCGTTTACTTTGGGAACACGATACCTAGCATCACCTAACAGCCGTATGAGAAATATCCATACGAAATGTTTGTATGGTGTTAAGTCTGTAGTTTACAAAGGATGCATTTTGAGTGGATGGGGAGGCTGCGATCACTACCACTTGTTTGAGGGAATTGTCAGGAGGCGGAAAAATCGGCGTAGCCTCTTAGCAGCAGAAATATAAACGGGACGTCGTGACGTCGTCTACCATGAACACCCTGACAACGGCGACTTTGTTTGCAGTCCTGTCATAATCAAGTGGCATGGACGGCTGAGGACTGGCAATGCACTGTCTTGAGTGTCCAGCACAGGTTTCGTTTGCACGTATGACGACTCTATTTGAGTACGTAGGGGCAGTGCACAGCGCACAAATTGGAACTTCATCGTTCACCGCCATAACTGGTGGCATAACGGCGCGAGGAGTGAGTTATCTCCTATGATGTTCGGTCTTCCCTGATAGTGCTACGGGAACGGTGATGGCACAGTGGGTACGTTTAGGAGATTTTGTGGCCAACACATAGTACAGGTTTCCCAGGACTACCTTTGCGTTGTTCATGCCCTTTCTTTACCAGCCCGGTCTCCAGACTTGTCACCTGTAGAATAATGGAGACTGCTGGGACGTCTCTACAACTTGATGCCGGACCGTATAGCTGCATGGATCCATGCTAGCGGCAATGCAACACTTGTCACCTGTAGAATAATGGAGACTGCTGGGACGTCTCTACAACTTGATGCCGGACCGTATAGCTGCATGGATCCATGCTAGCGGCAATGCAACACTTGTCACCTGTAGAATAATGGAGACTGCTGGGACGTCTCTACAACTTGATGCCGGACCGTATAGCTGCATGGATCCATGCTAGCGGCAATGCAACACTGTACTGAAGCTACTTGCAAGTGCGCTATTTTGACCGGAAAATATGTGCATCTGCCTTGACGTTGTAATCAGTTACTTGTATAATAGTTCCCATTGCCTTGCCAAGTTTAATTCCATCTCGGTGTCTCTTTCCGGATGCACCAATTTTAACGACAAATAACGTATTTTATTAAATAACCCACGTTAGGAAATGCAAACGTTTAGTGAATATCGTGGCGAAAATGGGTAGCCACTGGCACGAAAGAGCAGTGCAGGTTGTAGTACTTAAAGGCATAACACCCGTTGTGAAACGTTTTTATTAGCTCTTTCACGAATAAATCCATCGTTTTAGACGTTGCAACAAACAAAATTTTTTTTCGGAACTGTACTACTATCAGCATGACATTGCATAAATTGGGATCAATAAATATCTGTTTGTGCTTTACGTTAAATCACAGCAGCTGTTTATGCCTCATAAACAGCTGTCTACCATTATAAACACTTTGTGTGCAACGTTTCGGCTATAGGACACTTTGACTGGTTGAGCTAACGTTCGTGGTTGAGTGGCGAAATAAGCACTTTTTTGAGTGACATGTTGTAAAGTTCGTGAAATTATTCTGTTTTAGAACTTCATTTTATTCTACTACAAATTATGTTTTACACAGAATTGGTTATTTTATTTCCAGAAATAGTAACAATAATTTGGTGTGAACATCTGGCAGGCCATAATGGAACCACCTTAATATGTATATTCGCCAGAAATAGTAACAATAATTTGGTGTAAACACCTGGCAGGCCATAATGGAACCACCTTAATATGTATATTCGCAAGAAATAGTAACAATAATTTGGTGTGAACATGTGGCAGGCCATAACGGAACCACCTTAATATGTATATTGGAGGCTTCTGGGTTGTGGCCGCGTCAAAGTCCTTGTTTTTCCCGACGTTTCGAGATGTCTAGCGAAACGTCGGGAAAAACGACTTTGACGCGGCCACAATCCAGAAGCCAAGAATGTACAGACAATGGCCGCGAAAGCCTGATAACTTTATCCATCTTAATATGGCCATGCAGGCTTCCAGCACGACTTAACTCCCACGTTCTTTTACGAGATATAAACGTTGCGGTACCCCAGCTAATAATGTCTGGCGTCGGATGTGGTATCAACATGATGGTTCACCGGCTCACTTTTGTGTCTACATTCGAAAGCGTCTGAGTGGAACATTTGTGAACAATAGATCTACTGAGGTTGTCCCATTACATAGCCTGTACTGTCTCCCGACAAAATACCATTTAATTGATTTTGTGGGACCATAATAAGAACTGTGTGTGTGAGAGACCAATCAGATCTGAGCATCTCATTGACAGAGCAATGGGCGTGTTGATACTATTCAAACATGCCGAGAATTTTTGAACGTGTTAGTCACTGATGCATCTCTACATCCAAGACAATGATGACATGAGGGGGGGGGGGGG